>CM050525.1:1052984-1437984 GCA_027563665.1 Antrozous pallidus | reverse complement strand
ATTGTTCCTCATTTTTACCCCCCATAGCTCCCCTCCACCCGGTTCCCACCCCACCCTCTGCCCTTACCTTCCCTCCACTGTCCTCATCCATAGGTGTACGATTTTTGTCCAGTGTCTCTCTCTCTACCCCCGACACCCCTGTCCCCTGAGAATTGTCAGTCCACTCCCTTTCTGTGCCCCTGATTCTATTAAGTTCCCCAGTTTATCCTGTTCGTCAGATTTTTAATTCACTTGACTTTCAGATTCACTTATTGATAGATGTGTATTTATTGTTCATGATTTTTATTTTTACCTTTTTCTTCTTCCTCTTCTTACAGAATACCTTTTAGCATTTCATATAATATTGGTTTGGCGGTGATGAACTCCTTTAGCTGAGAAGCTCTTTATCTGACCTTGGTTGTAGTTTCTTGCTATTCATCAGTTTGAATATTTCTTGCGACTCCTGTATAGAAATATGACCGCTTTGGATTCATTTGCATGTTAAGCAATTTTACTATGAGATGATCTATCAGTAAAAATATTAGCTAATACTTCAGGAAGAGTTTCTTGTCCGGTATAATTTAAGTTCTCTTGACTCTTTACTTATTTCCATTAGCCAGTTTAAATTAACCCAAAAATAAGGTTAATTTATTTAACTTTCATCGCCCTAGCTTATGGGCAGTAAATGACATTAATTAAATTTCTGCAGTTGGTCTTTGAGTAACGTAACATACCTTGATTGCGGGCACATCCCCCGTAGGAGGTGTGCAGGAGGCAGCTGATCCATGTTTCTCATCGGTGTTTCTAGCTCTCTATCCCTGTCCCTTCCTCTCTGTAACAGATCAATAAAAATAAAATAAAAATCAGAAAACACGCAAACAAAAAGACAGGAAAATAGACCTGGACCACCTGCTCCTGCAGCCCTGCAAGTGGTTTGCATTTAAAAAAAAACTACATTACCCAGAATACTGCGCACCACGTCAGGGGCGTTCCTGCCGGTGGAGGCGGGACTTCCGGTCCATCGGCGCCGTGCGTCATTTGCGCGCGCCCGTGCCCTCGACGCCAGCTGCCAGCTGCCAGCTGTGGCGAAGCGGCGGCCGTTGGTGGCCGTTGGCGGGGCGGCTCTTCGGAAAAATGAGCAGAAAGGCGGCTGCGACGCGTCCTCGGAGCGCGGAGTGCGACCTTCGGCCCGGGTCGCCCCGAGGGCAGGGCGTCGGGGACGAGGACGGCCGCCTGGGCCTGCGGGCCCCGCCTCGGCCGCCGCCCGCCCGGGCCGCGCTCTCCCCACCGGGTCCCGCGATGGCGGCGCCGCCGGCGGACCCGGCGCAGGTGGACCCGGCGCAGGTGAGCGCGCGGCGGTTCGGTTGGTGCCGGTTCGGTGAAGGCTCCCGGGCGCGGCGGCGGCGGCGGCCACGTTAAGTCGTGGGGTCCCCGCTTTGTCCTTGTGGTGGGTTTAGAGGGGGAGCCGGCTTGTCACGTTCTCTGGGGCCTCCTGACGGACGCGAGAGGCCGAGGACTCGAAGGGGGGCGCGGACGGGAAGACGGAGCTGTGACCCCTCCACCCCCGCCCCCCAACCTGCAGCCGCCCTCGGGGGGAAGCCAGCCCCTCACAGCCCATCCGTCCGCAGTGACAGGCGGGGGGTGGCTGAGCAGTAACTGCGGTCCCTGTCACCCCAAATGGCCAGGCCTTGAAGAGTAACCTCCCCTTAATGTATCTTTTATTGATTTTTTTTTTAACAGAGAGGAAGGGAGAGGGACAGAAAGAAACATCCATCAGCTGCCTCCTGCCCACCCCCCACTGGGTACGTGCCCGCAGCCAAGGTCCACGCCCTTGACCGGAATCGAACCCGGGACCCTTCGGTCCACCAGGCCCACGCTCTATCCACTGAGCCACACCGGGTTTGGCCCTTTTCCTAATTTGCTATGTATTTTATTGATTTTTCCACAGAGAGGAAGGGAGAGGGATAGAAGGTCAGAAACGTCAATGAGCTGCCTCCTGCACACCCCCCACTGGGGATGTACCTGCAGCCAAGGTACATGCCCTTGACCAGGATCGAACCCGGGACCCTTCAGTCCGCAGGCCGACGCTCCATCCACTGAGCCACACCGGTTTCGGTCCTTCTCCTAATTTTTAAAAACAGTTTTATTGATTTTGGAGAGGAAAAGAGAGGAAGAGAGAGAGAGAGAGATTCAAACAGCAATGATGGGGCCAAAACCGGTTTGGCTCAGTGGATAGGGCGTCAGCCTACGGACTGGAAGGTCCCGGGTTCAATTCCGGTCAAGGGCATGTACCGTGGCTGCGGGCACATCCCCAGTAGGGGGTGTGCAAGAGGCAGCTGATTGATGTTTCTCTCTCATTGATGTTTCTGACTCTCTATCCCTCTCTCTTCCTCTCTGTAAAAAATCAATAAAATATATTCTTTAAAAAAGAAAGGAAGAAACAGCAATGATGGGAATCGGTGATCAGCTGTGATGGAGCCTGCAGTCTGGGCTTGTGCCCTGATGGGAACTCGGACGCTGACCTCCTGGTTCATAGGTCGATGGTCAGCCGCTGAGCCAGGGCGGCAGGGCCCTTTTTCAGAGTTTTGCCCACTTCCAATTTAACCAACTAGAGAAAGCCAGATGCACCGTTGCACCCCAACCAGCCATACAGAATGCTGTGTAGCTGCATGTCAGAGAGTATATAAATACGAATGTACACAGACACACACTGGAGGCCCAGTGCACAAATTCATGCACTGCTGGGGTCCCTCCAGCTGGGCCAGCCAGGGGGAAGAGGACTCCAGAGGCTGGCTGGCCAGCTCCGCTCCCAGTTGGAGTGGTGGGGGCCAATCGGGAACAGGGTTGGCCCAGGGCAGGGGCCCAGGGTGGCTGGCTGGCTGGCCTATCCCTGATTGGGGTGGGGTGGGGTGGGGTGGGGCTGATGTTGGGGCAGGGCTGCCTGAGGGGAGGGGCCATGGGCAGTTGTTGGGCCAGCCCCATCTCCTCCCCACCCCCCGCTGGTGGAACTCCTGGTCAAGGGAACAATTTGCATATTAGCCTTTTATTAGGGCCCGGTGCCCGAAATTCGTGCACTGGGGGTGGGTGGTCCCTCAACCCAACCTGCCCCCTCTCACATACTGGGAGCCCTCAGGGGATGTCCAGCTGGTGGCTCACCCCCAGCCTGCCCAAGGCATCGCCCTGCTCAGCTCAGCCCCGGCTGCTTGCGACCCCCCGGCCCCGGGGGCAGGGCGCTCCCTGCTGCCACCACCATCACCATTGCTGCCGCCGCCGCTTCCCCTCACAGCGCCCAGGGTCTGGGTGCTCGCCGTCACCGCAGTTTCATATCCACCCCTGGGGCCTGGTGCAGGCCATTTGGCCACGTGGCCCTGCGCCCGCTCCTGATTGGCTGGTAGCATAGCCAATCTGGAGCAAAGGTACGGTCAAATTTGCATGTTTTTCTTTTATTATATGGGAAGGATGATATTTAAAATTTTGATTTTTTTTTTTTTTCTCTTTAAGAGAGGAAGGGAGAGGGAGAGCAAGATGGAAAAAACAAAACAAAACCGATTTGTTGTTCCACTCATTCCTGCATTCAGTGGCTGACACTTGTATGTGCCCCACTCGGGAGAGAACCTGCACCTGGGTGTATCCAGAGGATGCTCTAACCAATGAGCGACCCGGCCAGGGCGGAGAGTTCATGTTATTCAAACATGTTTCATCTGGTAGTCAATGTGGAGACCCTAGTTGGTTTTCCTGTTCTTACCTGCCCAGGATTTGCACATGATGTGAGTTTATCCCACACCAGAACAGAGTAATATTGCAGGGCTCCCAAATACGGACGCATTCATTTATTAGGAATTACCGAGTGTTTTAATTGAAATATTAAGCCAAGGAAATTCATAGAGCCCAACTGGGTGTGGATAGCGGTTGAGCATCAACCCAGGACCCAAGAGGTCACTGGTTTGATTCCCGGTCAAGGGCATGTGCCCAGTATGCCCAGGCTCCATCCCCAGTAGGGGACGTGCAGGAGGCAGCCGATCGGTGATTCTCATTGTTGATGTTTCTGAAATCAATAAAAATATATTTTTTAAAAGATTACTCACCCCTAACCGGTGTGGCTCAGTGGATAGAGCATTGGCCTGCAGACTCAAGGGTCCCAGGTTCGTTCCGGCCAAGGGCATGTACCTTGTTGGCGGGCGTATCCCCAGTGGGGTTGTGCAGGAGGCAGTTGGTTGATGTTTCTAACTCTGTTCCTCTCTGTAAAAAAATCAATAAAATATATTTTAAAAAAAGAAAACTCAGAGATGACGCTACAAAGCAGAGAGGTGAGCGCTGGAGGTACAGGTGAGAAACCATGAACCAGTGTCTGGGAGCATTTATACACACACACACACACACACACACACATATATATATACATACACACATATATATAATCGTTATTGTTGAGAGTATTGCAGACGTACCCCCTCTCCACTCGTTCCCAGGCCTTCACCACCCTGTTGTCTGTGACCATAGGTAATGCTTATATGCATATAAGATCTTTGGTTAATCTCCCCCCCGCCCCGCCACCCCTTCCCTCTGAGATTCGTCAGTCTGTTCCATGTTTTCATGCCTCCCGTTCTATTTTATTCATCACTTTACTTTGTTTCATTTATTTTGACTTTTTAGCTTTTTTTTTTTTTTTTTTAGCCAAGGCCAAAGAACTTTAATCAGACTACTGGACTCCCCAACCTCCCGTCCTCTCCCGTTAACAAATGTATCTAATCTTGGAGGCTGCTTCAGGTCACCCTCTCTGTCCCTTATTTCCTGAGTTCTAGTGTTTTTTTCCCATGTGCATTCTGTGGGTGACTCATCCAGCCCCGTGGTTCCTGGATATATTGTCCCAACAACTGACTCCCCAATTTCTACCTCCAGCCTAGACTCCCTTCTTGTACTGCAAACCTGTTCGTTGCAAATGCCTTGTCAACAGCTCGACACCTAAACTTAACACACCCGAAGCTGAACGCATTCTCCCCGGTTAAACTTGCTCTACCCAGAGTCCTCCAAATCCCAGCTAATAGCACTTCCAGGCTTCTAGCTGCCAGTCCACAACCTCAAAGTAAAAGAATTGCTGGAAAGCAGGCTGACCTACAATGCCAGTTATCCAAAAATAAAAGTAGTCCTGGGTATGGGGATCTAAGATACCATTTAATCATTAAAAGGTTTTCTGAAACATGTTTAAAGTTAACTCATGTAAGTGTAGGATTTAGTTTTTGACATTTTGTTTTGAACTTAAGTCACCTTTCACAAGCTAGGAAACAGAATCACACTAAGGCAGTCTAGTCCCCTAGGGACCCAGGCCAGAAGAAGGACGTGATGACACAAGGTGCTCACAAAGGGTTTATAGACTTTAACTCACAACCACTCATCTATTTCTTCATTAGAAAACTGCCAAAAGTCTAGTCCTTAAAGGCCTGACATACAGAACATCTTAATCTGTAAAAGGATAGAATTACCCAAATTATATGGTGCCCAACCTCATTGTGAGCCAGATCAGTGCTGGCCAAGCAATGGTAGCAGAGAAAGTGTTTACATTTTGAAAACCTGCTCTGAGCTTTAAAATTTCTGATTGCTCTGAATAAGAAAGCAAGTAAAGAATATTTCAGATGCACCCGCGCTAATATTTGATTTTGCCAAGGTCTTCCACTAGAACAGGGGGTAAGATGTGTATTTTCGAAATAAATTACTTAGCAATAAGAAATTTGACATACTACATCCTTCCATTTACCACAAGAACAAACTGACAATAAAGGCTATTTAAAATAAATGCTCAGCTCTGAAAAGGGTGGTGGCAGCAACACTTCCCACTATAGAATAGCCTCACACTTTCTCCAATTAACATTGCTCTTCTTCCATGATACAGGTTCATGTGGGAAAACGTGTCAGCTTTTTGTCAGGGCCAGCAGATGAAATACAAAGCACGCCCTAATTAGCTAATTGTAAGCTGTTAGGATGGACCCATAAAACACGGCCATTGGTTTTTGGTAAGCATCTGCAACCTGCAGAATTACTTAGCCCTGAGCTGTGGTTTCTGCTCGGTATCCTAAAGCTCAGCCCAGTCCCATCTGACTCTGCCCCTCGGGGGCTAAGGTAGGTAGGTGCTAGTCATCAAAGTCTGGAAACGTCATCCTAGGAGTAACCCCGGTAGCCTTTGGATGCACAGTAAGCGATGCACAGGTGATAAAACCCTGGCCCGATCTGCACCCCCCCCCCCCCCCCCCGCCTTTGCTGATATAGCCCGCAGGCAGGAGGGAGCCTGTGATGATGAGGAAGGTGCCAATCAAAAACAGTGCTGTAGCAAGCGCAATGGCCTTACATGGAATCTTGGGAGGGCTTTTCTTAAACTGAAGGTCAGCGTAGCCATCATCTGTGCTGGAGAGTCTTGAGTATTTCCCTTTACTGCTGGGGGTTCCGGTAGCCAGGCTGGTACGCGATGGCATCATAACACACTGACACGGCTGCAGTCGGAGGGCCGTCGGAGAAGGAGACGCTCACCACACGCCTCAGCTAACTGCCGCCTGCCCCGCCCCGCCCTGCCCGGACGGGATCGGCCGATTTTTTAGCTTTTAATTGTTGGTAGATATGTATTATGTACTGTGTTATTTTATTGTTCACTTTGTTTTGTTTTGGCCTTTTTCTTCTTCTTCTCCCTCTTTTTTAAAGTACCAGTCGCCAACCTTTCAGACCTCCCGGACCACCATCGGCCCATAGATCGCCGGTTGGCGACCACCGTCTTAAGAACACCTTTCCTCATTTCGTATGATCTTGGTTTGGTGGTGCTGACTGCCTCCAGCCTTTTCCCGTCTGTGCAGCTCTTCACCTGACCCTCAGTTCTAAATAAGAGCTTTACTGGGTGGAGTAATCTTGGTTGTAGATTCTTGCTGTTCATCGCTTTGAATTTTTCTTGCCACTCCCGTCTGGCCTGCATCGTTTCTGTTGAGAAATCAGCTGACGGTCGTATGGGTGCTCCCTTGTAGGTAACTAACTTGCTTTTCTCTTGCTGCTTTTAATATTCTCTCTTTGTCTTTTGCTCAAATCAGCTGACGGTCGTATGGGTGCTCCCTGATAGGTAACTAACTGCTTTTCTCTTGCTGCTTTTAATATTCTCTCTTTATCTTTTGCCCTTGGCATTTTAATTATGATGTGTGTTGGTGCGGTCCTCTTTGGGTTCCTCTTGTTTGGGGTTCTCTGCGCTTCCTGGACTTGTAAGTCTCTTTCTTTCACCAGGTGGGGGGAGTTTTCAGTCATTATTTCTTCCAGTAGGTTTCCAGCATTTTGCTCTCTCTCTTCTCCTGCCAGCGCCCCTGTAATTCAATGCTGGCACACTGTAATTGTCCCAGAGGCTCCTGACACTATCTTCATGTTTTTTGGATTCTTTTTCTTTTTGCTCTTCCGATGGAATGTTTTTTGGTTCCTCCTATTCCAAATCATTTATTTGATTCTCGGAATCCTCTACTCTACTGTTGAATCCCTGTAAATTATTCTTTAACTCATTTAGTGTATACCTAACTCCTGACTGGACCTTTTTCATGTCTCATTTGAACTTCTCACTAAGATCCTTGAAAGTCTTATTAAGTCCCTTGAAGTTCTCCATCAGATCTTTGAGCAACCTTACAACCATTCTTGTGAACTCTGTATCCAGTGGTTTGCTTGCTTCCATTTCCTTTCTTTCTTTCCCTGGAGATTTCTTCTGTTCTTTCGTTTGTGGCGTGTTTCTTTGTCTCCACATTTTGGCTGCTTCGTGTGTTTGTTTGTATATGTAAGGCCTCCTGCCGCTGGTGGTGGATGTCCTGTAGGGCCAGTGGCTCAGCCTCCCCAGCCACCTGGCCGGGCCCTCTCGCTGTGCCCCTGTGTGGGCCCTGTGCACGCCCTTGTTTAGTTGAGGCTTAACTGCTGTTGGCATCATTGGGAGAAATTCATCTCCAGGCCAGCTGGCTGTGAGGACCAGCTGTGACTGCAATGGAGAAGCCGCTGTGCAGGAGACGCCCCTGTGGAGTAGGACGTGCTTGAGTGGGGCCTTGGTGCTCCCTGAGTCTGCCTCCTGAGTGTGTCACTGGTGGGTGTGGAGAGTTGTAATCTGGTGTGGTCTGAAGCTGTCCACCACGTGCACTGGCTCTGGGGCCCTCCAGGAGGCGCACAGTCAGCCACTGCCTGGGGCCACCAGTGGGAGCTATGGAGACCTGCAGGTGGCTGCCGTGTGTTGGGGTTGGAAGTGCCCCGGTGAGGCCCTGCTGTGGAGAAGGCAGGTGGTGTGAGGGCTGGGTCTTGGGCCTCTTGTGATAGGTTTGGGGACACTGGCGGCAGCTGCTGCTTGTTTGGGAGATGTCAGGACAGTCTGGCGGTCTGGGAGCATTTAAGTGGCAGGTCCGCAGTAGAGGAGCGGCTGGCTTGTCCGTGCGTGACGAGTGGGCTGCTCACCACGGGGCTGTCCGGAGCCGCTGGTGGAGAGGCTGGCTCGACGGCAGGGCCTTGTCACTGGTTCTGGGGTCCCTGCTTTTGCCCCTTGGTGAATTGTCCGGGTTATCGGCCAGCAGGCACCTCACTGCCAGTGTTCGTCCTTGTGCCCCGTGTGTCTGGACGGTGGTCTTTACAGGCCCACACGTGCTCACTGTAGATAAGGAGGAGCTGGGCCCTCGTGGTCACTTCAAGACACGATGTAACACGTTAAAGAGTACTGACTGTCAGCGGTAATTAGGGGCTGGGCGACATGATGTGACGCAGGGGCAGGCACCGGCAGGACCAGTGAGGCTCAGGCACAGCCGTGACTGCCATCACTGATGTTTTTGTCATCGTGTTACAGAAGACCAGGGAAAAACCAAGCCGCGCTTAGAGAAAAGTTACATTTTATTAAGGACAGGGCCAGAGGAAAACGTGCCTTCCAAATTCTGGGCCTCCCCACGTGGAGGAAACCTTTTCCATTTATGCTTTTCCCAGCTTTTTGGTCTCCCAAATGTGGAGTGAGGCTTCCGGGCCTCCTGGGAAAGAAGGCCTGCGTGCTGGGAGGGGGCCCTGAGACCGATCTCAGGGCCTGGCCTGGTGTCAGCGGGACAGCTCCGGGGCAGAGTCCACGGCCTCTCTGGAACGGGAGCGTCTCATTTTCCTTATTATTGAACCAAGCAAGTGTTTACGGAAGCCAAAATAGCAGGGTTGACACTTCAGACAGCAGTGTTTCTATAAGGTGGATGCTTCACCCATATTTCCTCGTCGTTCTGACTGCCCGGAGCCTCCTGCTGCCTCACCATCTACGTGACGGGCGTTCCATCGGCTCCTGCCCGTTTACACGGGCTCCTGCCCAGGACGCTCCTCCTGTGCTGGGGGCCCTGACGGCTGCCCCTTGACCACGACGCAGAGACGCTCGCTGATCCCATCGGCAGCCCCAAGGCCATCGCTGCAACCTCTATCTTACTCTCCAGGTGTCTGTGACCTTCGAGGACGTGGCCGTGATGTTCTCCCAGGAGGAGTGGGGGCAGCTGGGCGTGGCCCAGAGGACCCTGTACCAGGAGGTGATGCTAGAGACCTGCAGGCTCCTGGCGTCTCTGGGTGAGTGCCCCCCCGACCCCCGGGGGAGGGGGGCCTGCCACGTCCGGATCCCACGTCTGCCTCCGGGCTGGCTGTCACAAGGGCTCGGGAGCCCTGGCTGGTGGCTCTCTGTCGGGTGTCATCCCGTGCCCCGACAGGTTGCGGTTCGATTCCCTGTCGGCACAGGCCCGGGTTACGGCTCCATCCCCCGTGGGGTGCTTGCAGGAGGCCGCCCGTCAAATGTCAGGCTCTCACAGGGACGCCCCCACACTGTGGTCCGCCCGTCGCACTCACCATGTCTGTGTGTTATGTGTTTAGGTTCTCGTATTCCCTTCACCCTCTCTCACCCAGGCCCCAGTGTCGGTGGCACTCTGATCGTCACAGCTGGCGTGTGGGTGGACAGAGACCAGGGGTGCTGTTGTATCCCGCAGTGGACAAGACCAGCCTCGGGCTGGGGGCCCCACACGGGGTGTTTGCTGTTTCTTCCTTAGCGCAGTGTTTGGGGACGAGTGTCTAGTGCCGGAATCGTTTTAATCCAGCTCTGCTCCTGAACAGCTGTGTGGCCTCGGGCGGGTTACTGAACCTCTCTGTGCCATTGTGCGCTTATTGGGGAAATGGGTTAATGTGCCTGCTTGTCAGGAGTGCGGCAGGGCGCGTGGGCGACGCGGGGAAAAGGCTCGGACACGGCCTGCCGTGGCCGGGTTGGCGTGGAGGGCCCTGCAGCTGTCCCGCTGCCGTGACCCTGAGGACCTCGCCTCTGAGACAGCCAAGACCACAGACAAGGCTGGACCGGGCTTTCCACTCTGGCTCCGCCACCCCCACCCCTGTCCTCTGTGGCGCGTGCTGTCATCTGCTCCAGCCTTGGTCTCGTCTGTAAAATGGGGCCGATCACACTGTGTGCTTGCTGGCGATGCCGTGAGGAAGTGCTCTTGTCTCTGGATCTAAAGAAAGACCTGGTCCTGGCCGTGCGGCTCAGTTGGGTAGCGTGCTGTCTGATACGCCAAGGCGCACACGAGAATCAGCCGGTGACCGCACACACGAGTGGAACCGCAAATCGGTGTTCTCTCTCTTTTTCTGTCTCTGCGTCCCCCTCCCCCACTCCCTTCCTCCCTAAAATCAGTGCATGCTTAAAAATGGAAGAATAAAAAGATCAGTGAAGACACAGACCTTATTGTGACGGAAAGGAGTAAATATTTTAGCTATGTCAGTTGTTTACTCCATAGATTCGTTTTGACTTTTAAACGAAATGATGCTTTTAAGCTGTTGGTCACCACCCTTTGCGTGCGGTCACACTCTGCGTGAGCTCTGACTGGCTGCTCGGAGTGCGCACTCCCTGTCGGCACGGCCCTCTTTGGTTTCGGGGTACACGTCGGCCGGCACTCCGTGTGGCCGGAAGGAAGCCGCTTCCTCCTGAGGTCTTGTCCCAGGCTAGACTGAGAGGCTTTCTTTCCTTTCACAGATACCCTTATGTCTTCCATGGTGCTTAAAAAAATAAATAAATTGTTTTTAAAATCCTCCTGTCCTCTTTCCTTCTCCGTGAACAGGCTGCCCTGTTCCCAGACCTGAGCTGATCTACCAGCTCCTGGAGCAGGGGCAGGAGCTGTGGATGGTGAAGACGGACCTCTCCCGAGGCACCGGTCCAGGTAGGAGCCCACCTGGCGAACGGCAGACCCCGCGCCGGGAGGCCTTCAGGAGACCGCTGGCCGTGGCTCCCGGGGGAAGAAGCTTCATGTTGTGGCCTGTCTGGTGGTTCGGAAGCCTTGAAGCCCTTTTCCCCAAAGATTTTTTTTTAGAGAGAGGGGAAGATAGCGGGAAACATCGATGTGAGATGCCCGAGCAGAATAACTGCGTGCTCCCTGCCGGGGAGCAAGCCTGCAACCCAGGCATGCGCTCCGACCGGCAGTCAAACCGGTCACCTTTCAGTGCATGGCGTGGTGCCCCACCCACTGAGCCACACCAGCCAGGGCAAGCCATGGAGCCCCCTGACCTCATGGAGGACAGAGGTGTGTGAGCTAAGATCTGTCTGGGGCTCAGACTCAGGCTTGCTGATGGCCAGCTCTGTGGCTGCAGGGAGCTGCCCGGCCTTCCTGTGTTTTTGTGTGAAGTAAAAGTAGCTTCTGGAGCAGAGACTCCACAGTCTCATTGCTCAGCACACGGCAGCTCTTTTTCTCACTCCCAGGGGGTCAGCGGGGAGCTCTGCCCCATGGGGGTCAGGGACCCGCGGCGGTCCTGTCCTCGGTGTGTAGCTGTCAGGCTGTGCGGACCTCCTCCAGCTGGCAGAGGAGACTGGAGGGAGGAGGGAGGATGTCACCCCCTCCCGCAAACACCTGTTCCGCTCACATCCCACCAACGAGAACCGGGCGTTTGGGCGCCTGGGGGTGGGGCTGGGAGTTGTGGCGAGGCTGTGTGTCCGGGCTCAGGCGCAGAGCACTTGGTGAGTGTAGGCTGCTACGCTTGGTCTGTCCCAAGACACTGCTAGTAAAAGTGGGGTTTTGTCATTGGGTTGTTTGGGGTGTAATCATGTAATGGCATTAATGCATAAAACTGCTTGGCAAAGCGTCTGAGTCGTAGCAAGTGGCTCATGGAAAGCAAGCTATTGGCAGTTCTTACTGCATCAATTGAGGTAATCATGTTGCCTCTTTTTTCTTTTTCCTTTTGTCAATGTGTATCACACTGATGGCTTTTCATGGGTCAGGCCATCCTTGCATTACAGGAGTAAACCCCGCTTGGTCGTGGTGTAGGTTCCATTACATGTGCCCCTGGATTTTAGTTTGCCCCTCTCGAGTTGAGGATTTTGGCATCCGTTTTCATGAGAGATGTTGGTCTGCAGTTTTGTTTTCTGTCAGTGCTTTAGCTGTAGTATCCTGACACTGCTAGTCTGAGAATGCGTTTAGACAGGTTTGAGCAGTATCGGTATTAGTTCTTTAACAATGTTAGGTGGGATTCGCCAGTAAAGTTCCCAGGTTGTGTTTTACTGTGTTGGGAGACTTTTTATTAGTAATCCAACCTCCTTAATTATTATAGGTTTATTCAGATTTTCTATTTCTCCATTAATAGGTCTTGGTAGGTTTTGTGTTTTTCAGAATTTGTCCGTATCACATAGGTTATCCATTTTGTTGGTGTACAGTTGTGTTTCAGAAATTCTTTTTTTGTTATTTTAGGTTTTCTAGGTCTTTGTTGATATTTCCATTTTGTTTAGATATAATTTTCTTCATTTTCTCCATATCTTACTTCAGTTCTTTGAACTTCTTTAAGATGGTTTCTTAAATATTTTATTTACTTAATTTATTATTATTATTTTAAGCCATAGCACCTGGCATTCCCAGGTGAGTTCCCATCCAAGTACTAACCAGGCCTGACCCTGCTTAGCTTCTGAGATCAGACAAGGTTGGGTACATTCAGACAAGATGATTTTTTGAAAGTCTTTGTCTAGTAGGTCTACATCAAAGTGTTCTTCAGAGTTTATGGGGGGATTCCAAATATGTGTCTCCATGTCCTCAGGAACTCATTCAACTCCTAGTATTAATGTTGATGATACAGCCATGAAGTATTTTCAACCTAGAGATTCACCTGGCTTCAGGGTCCGGAGCTTTACCGACTTATTTCATAAGCATAGTTGAGTGACTAATGACCTACATGACACAGACTCCTGCCCCCCCCCCCGCCTTTTTCCAGAAGCCCAGTTGTTATCATATAGCTCAGTGTCCCAACCCTCTGATGCTATGGTTAGTCTTTCTAGCATGTTTAGGCCTTGCCCTGAGTCATCTCTTCAGCATAAACTATATAAGGGCCCAAGTGAGTTACCTATTTGCATAAATATTCTCTCTGGAATTGTTTCTTCTCATCACTCTGCCCTGTAACCCAGCTACTCCCTTTGTCTCCTGTTTGAGGTGTCCATAGTCCAAGGACTAGGAAAGAAAAAAATAGCAGTCCTTGTATTCAAAAGTAAAACATAGCAGACACAGACGCACTATTTTCACCTTTTTTTTAATCACTGAAATGGTGAGGATTGTGTGTGTGTGTGTGTGAGTGTGTGTGTGAGTGTGTGTGTGTGTGTGTTTATGTGTGTGTTTATGTGTGTGTGTTTATGTGTGTGTGTGTTTATGTGTGTGTGTGTTTATGTGTGTGTGTTTATGTGTGTGTGTTTATGTGTGTGTTTATGTGTGTGTTTGTGTGTGTGTTTGTGTGTGTGTTTATGTGTTTGTGTGTGTTTATATGTGTGTGTTTATGTGTGTGTGTGTGAGTGTGTTTATGTGTGTGTGTTTGTATGTGTGTGTTTATGTGAGTGTGTGTGTTTGTGTGTGTGTGTGTGTGTGTTTATGTGTGTGTGTTTATGTGTGTGTGTGAGTGTGTGTGTGTTTATGTGAGTGTGTGTGTGTGTTTATGTGTGTGTGTGTGTGAGTGTGTTTATGTGTGTGTGTTTATGTGTATGTGTTTATGTGAGTGTGTGTGTGTTTATGTGTGTGTGTGTGTGTGAGTGTGTTTATGTGTGTGTGTGAGTGTGTGTGTGTGTGTGTGTGTGTGTTTATGTTGGCATTACTAACAGGCCCTGTTGTGTTCTGGATTTCTTTCAGGTGAGAAGGGAAAAGCTGAGACCACAGAACCTACTGCTTGTGAGTTGGCCCTGCCTGAGAGAGCCTCACTTCCGGAACAGCTGACACAGGGAGCTGTACCCCCAGAGGACGTCCAGGTGGACCAAACCACGGACCGGAACGGGCCATCGGAAGTGCAGGAAGGACAGCTGGAATCAGCGATAGACCTGCAGGAGGAGAAGCTTCCTAGGAAATCCCACTTTGAACATGGCGGCATAGGGACGGCCGCGGGCGTGTGTGCGAGGACAGTGCAGGAGCCAGCCTCTACATTGCGAGCTCTCCTCGAGCATGACTTATGCAGATTGGGCAAAAGTGGCATGGCTCACGAAGAGGGAAATATCTTCAAATGCAACGAATGTGGGAAAGGGTTTAACAAGAAACGCCTCCTTGCTCGACACGAGAGGATCCACTCTGGAGTGAAGCCCTATGAGTGCACAGAGTGCGGGAAAACCTTCAGTAAGAGCACTTACCTCCTTCAGCACCACATGGTCCACACCGGGGAGAAGCCGTACAAGTGCACAGAGTGTGGGAAGGCCTTCAACCGCAAGTCACACCTCACCCAGCACCAGCGGATCCACAGCGGGGAGAAGCCCTATAAGTGCGACGAGTGTGGAAAGGCCTTCACCCACCGCTCGACCTTTGTCCTCCACAGCAGGAGCCACACGGGAGAGAAGCCCTTTGTCTGCAAAGAGTGTGGGAAAGCCTTCCGGGACAGGCCCGGTTTCATCCGGCACTACATCATCCACAGCGGCGAGAACCCCTACGAGTGCTTCGAGTGCGGCAAGGTCTTCAAGCACAGGTCGTACCTCATGTGGCACCAGCAGACTCACACGGGGGAGAAGCCCTACGAGTGCAGCGAGTGCGGGAAGGCCTTCTGTGAGAGCGCAGCCCTCATCCACCACTACGTCATCCACACGGGGGAGAAGCCCTTCGAGTGCCTCGAGTGCGGGAAGGCCTTCAACCACAGGTCGTACCTCAAGAGGCACCAGCGGATCCACACGGGGGAGAAGCCGTACGTGTGCGCCGAGTGCGGCAAGGCCTTCACCCACTGCTCCACTTTCATCCTGCACAAGAGGGCCCACACCGGAGAAAAGCCTTTCGAGTGCAAGGAATGTGGCAAAGCCTTCAGCAATCGGGCCGACCTCATTCGGCACTTCAGCATCCACACCGGGGAGAAGCCCTACGAGTGCGGCGAGTGTGGGAAGGCCTTCAACCGCAGGTCAGGCCTCACGAGGCACCAGCGGATCCACAGCGGGGAGAAGCCCTACGAGTGCGGCCAGTGTGGGAAAACCTTCTGCTGGAGCACCAACCTCATCCGACACGCCATCATCCACACCGGGGAGAAGCCCTACGAGTGCAGTGAGTGTGGGAAGGCCTTCAGTCGAAACTCATCCCTCACTCAGCATCAGAGGGTTCACGCTGGGAGAAACCCAGTCGGTGTGCCAGATGTGGGAAGACCCTTCCCAAGTGGACAATCCTCCGTCAACCTCCAGGAACTCCTGCTGGGGGAGGACTTTTTGAATGTGAACACGATGGAGAATGTTTTGCCCGAAGAGTCGCCGTTCTCGGACTCAAATCACTCATACCAAAGAGAGACGCCACAGCTGTCTTCCCTGTGAGAGCCCGGTGCAGGACGCCCGCCGTCTTCTCAGGAGCCACATTGGAAACCAGTCCCCGGGGCCTCGCTTTCCATGTGGGAATTCATGCACGAGAGAGACCCAGAGGTTATCAGGCACTCCGAAACCTTTCAGCTCTGTCTTTCTCCTTAGTTTACACTGCAGTGCTATCTCAGGAATTGTTTCTTTAAAAAGAAAGGAGAAACTTGGAAGAGAAAATGAACTATCTCCAGTTTCTTTCAGACTCCTGGACACGCCTATGGCACTTTGTCATGAATTTCTTTTTTTTTTTTTTTTTTTAATATATTTTATTGATTTGTTACAGAGAGGAAGGGAAAGGAATAGAGCGTTAGAGACATGGATCAGCTGCCTCCTGCACACCCCCCACTGGGGATGTGCCCGCAGCCAAGGTGCATGCCCTTGACCGGAATCGAACCCGGGACCCTTCAGTCCGCAGGTCGACGCTCTGTCCACTGAGCCACACCGGTTAGGGCTGCCATGGATGTCTTAGTTTTGTTGGCAGGAGGAGAGTTTTGTTTGAGAGCTAAAGGACTAGAGTCTGTATGTGTCTTGTACATACATGCACTGCTGTCCAGTGTCCAGAAAGTAGATGCTGAAGGCACGTCTGGAAACTTTCAACGAACATCTTTGTTCTAAAACATTGTATTCTTTAAGAAGAAGAAAAAAGTCCTTACCCAAGGACATGTTCCCATTACTGTTAGAGAGGAGTGGAGGAGAGAAACGCCAAGCGGCTGCCTGCCAGATGCACCCCAGCCAGGGATCGAACCTGCACCCTACTGTGTGCCCTGACTGGGAATTGGTGTATGGGCCAGTGCTCAATCCACAGCCATTTCCACTGTCTCTGCTCTGTTCTTTGTTTAACATGTTTTCACTGATTTTGTACAGAGAGGAAGGGAGAGGGAGAGAGAGTTAGGAACGTCAGTGAGAGAGACATCGATCAGCTGCCTCCTGCACAGCCCCCACTGGGTACGTGCCAAGGTACGTGCCTTTGACCGGAATCGAACCCGGGACCCTTCAGTCCGCAGGCCGACGCTCTGTCCACTGAGCCACACCGGTTAGGGCCTCTGTCTCTACTCCTAAGGAGTTTAATTTTTGTGAGAAATATGACGGCTTGAACCATAAATGCTTTGTTGTTTGAGGGGATCAGGATACACGTATGGACCGTCACGTTTTATTGCACCAGTTAACACTGGTTAAGGCTTTGATTTTTAAAAACAAACCTTCACGGGGTTTTAAAGACCCAATACGTGGACATTTTTTGTTCTGAACTGTTGGTTGACTTGATTGCTGTAGTTACATGGTAAACTTTTTAATTGGGTAAAGTGATTCTTTTGTCCACATTATTTTATCTGAACCTTATTTGTCACTCCTACTTTGATTTCTATGTAAAGTTTTAGATATACTTTTTTACCTCCCAAAATACCAAGTTTTGGTAGAAATTGAGCTAAATTGGCAGGTGGATGAGTTTGTTGAGAATAGGCATTTTCACCGTGCTGAGTCTTCCAGTTCTTTAACATGGCATGTCTCTATAGTGAAGCATTGTTTACTTCCTCACTGTTTCATAAGGGTCAATAACAGCTCTTGCACAATTTTTATAAAGCTTTGGTATTACACAAGTATAATCACTTTGGGATGTTATTTCGGCATCCTGCAAACTTCCTGAACTGTAACCATTTATTGGATAGAATGCTTGGGATTTTTCTACGGCAAAACATAGAGATAGTTTTTATTTTTTCTTCTCATCTGTATTACCTCTTCTTTTCCCGGTCTTCCTGCACTACCTAGGATTTCCAGTGTAATGTTGAATACTAGTAGTAGGGGGAAAGATATTCCTGAGTTGTCCCTCCTATTAGAGGGAAAACACTCAGTTTTTTATCACTAAGTATGATGTTAGTCTTAAAGTTTTCATAGAGGTTTCTTATCAAGTTCACAAGGTGTCCCATGTTCCTAATTTGCTGAGGTTTTTTTGTTGTCTTGAACGGGTTTGAAGTTTGTCAAATGCTTTTTCCCTCTTAGTTGATATAACCATGTTTGTTTGTTTTTTCTCCCTGTAGCCTGTTGGTATGATGTTTTAAAATATATATATATTTTCCCCATCACCATTTACCCTTTACCCCTTCCACTTCCATGCACTCCTCCTCTACCCCCCACCCACCTCCACCCCTCACCGCTGTTTTAAATCTTGAACAGTTTCCTAACTTTGGAGTAAGTCCCGCTTGGTGATGGAGTCTTAGTTATTTTTATGTGTTATAGCATTCAGTATGCTGATATTGTAATTGAGGAAGGTTTCCTCTGTTTTCATAAAGGGCAACAATATTTAGGTTCTCTTTCTTATTTCCATTCTTCGGTTTTGCTCGTCTGGCTTTCTGTCCTCTCAGCATCTGGGTTCGATGCGTCGGCGGCCCTGGCCGCCCAGCCTGGGCTGAGAGCTGCTCCTTCTGTTCTTTAGGAGACCGGGTGTGGAATGATTTCATTTGTTCTTCTACCACTTGGCAGCATTCCCCAGAGAATCATTTAGCCCTGGGGGTTATCCCTCTGGGTGCTTTTTAACTTGGTATTTATTTTATTTAATGTGGATACAACTATTTAGAGTATATTTCATATTGGATGAATTTTCATTGTCCTTTTCTAGGGATAATTCTACTTCATGTAAATTTTCTTATTTGCTTCAAGTATTCCTTTATTATTCTTTTGGAGGTAGAATTTGTTTTTTATCCTGTTCCTGATATTGAAATGTTTCAAATCTTTTATTTTGTCAGTCTTCTTAGTATTTATCAATTTTTTTTTTATCATTTCAAAGAGTCGGCACTTTATATCAGTTTTTGCTTGTTACTTTTTCTGTTCCTAGTTTCACAGATTTTCTGATCTTCAGTATATCCTTTTTTTCTACTTGCTTTTGTTGTGTTTTCCTCTAGTTTCTTGAGGTGGATGCTTAGATGATTAACTTGAGATGATTTTTTTATTGTAAGCATTAAGTTCTATGTGCTGTTTAGCTTCAATGCGCTGTTTTAGCTTCATCTCACAAGTTTTCTTTCTTTTTTTAAAATATATTTTATTGATTTTTTACAGAGCAGAAGGGAGAGGGATAGAAAGTCAGAAACATCGATGAGAGGGAGACATCGATCAGCTGCCTCTTGCATGCCCCCCACTGGGGATGCGCCCGCAGCCAAGGTACATGCCCTTGACCGGAATCGAACCTGGGACCTTTCAGTCCGCAGGCCAATGCTCTATCCACTGAGCCAAACTGGTTTTGGCAAGGATTTTTTTAAAAGAGAAAGCTGCACTCAGGTGTCAATTAAAACCAGAATGATCGTAGAGATATGCCTGCTGTTTGTGGGGACAAAGTTACAACATGTATTTGCCTGAGAGAAGTCTTTCTGTGGAGGCATAGATGTGGGACTGCATGACGGGCGTGAAGCAATCCAAGGTAGAAGGGCAGGTGGTGAAAGCTCTAACGTGCTCTTGTTCTTTTTTAAAGAATTCAAGGAAACAGCAAGTCGCTTTGCAAAGAACTTACTGTCAAAGAACACTTGCAAAAGTTGAAAATGGGTGTGAGGTTATTACTGAAGTATAACAACGAGGTTAGTGGGGAAACATTTGTGGTCTCCAAGACCAGGTTTCACACAACAACAGGCACTAAAACTAGTTGTGTGTGCTCAGAGTAGGAGAGAATACTTTATATATATATACTAGGGACCCAGTGCATGAAATTTGTGCACTGGGGGTGGGTGGTCCCTCAGCCCAACCTGCCTCCTCTCACATACTGGGAGCCCTCGGGGGATGTCCTACTGATGGCTCACTTTCAGCCTTGGGCAGGGGACCTCAGCTAGGTGCCTGTGCATGCAAATTAGCTGCCATCTTTGTTGGGTTAATTTCATACTCTGATTGGCTATGGGTGTAGTGGCAGTATGGTCAATTTACATGTTTGTCTATTATTAGGTTTTATATATATATATATATATATATATATATATATATATAACTTTGATTCATTCACACCAGACAGCTATTGTTGTGTTGGCTGTTGTCATTTTTAAAAAATATATTTTATTGACTTTTTTTTACAGAGAAGAAGGGAGAGGGATAGAGTTAGGAACATCGATCAGCTGCCTCCCGCACACCCCCCACTGGGGATGTGCCCGCAGCCACGGTACATGCCCTTGACCGGAATCGAACCTGGGACCCTTCAGTCCGAAGGCCGCCGCTCTATCCACTGAGCCACACCGGTTCCGGCTGGAGAGAATACTTTAAAGACTGGTCTTTTTCATTCCGCACAGGAATTCTTGTTCATTGACTTCCCGTCTCCATGCCGATGAGCTTCGTCGATCGTTTCCACTTTTTGAGTTATCACAGTCAAGAAGTCATTGATACTCATTTTTCCTGTCCCTTCCTTATCGATTTCTCTCATCGTCTTTGTAATCTCTTCTCTCCTGGGCTCAAAGCCCAGTGCTCTAACAACCACCTTCATCTCCTGAACCTCAATGGTCCCGGTTGCATCGGTATCAAAGAGATCAAAAGCTTGACAGGTCTCCTGCCCCTGCTTCTTGGTAAGCTCCAGCTTGGGACTCCCCCACTTTCGCTGGGAAGACGATGCCCTGTCTGCCTCCCTGACGCGAGAGGCCTGTGGGGAATCTGTGTCTTCTTTGCCCGGGAGCAGTTTGCAGGGAGAGCCAGGGCAGCCCGATGGGCGGGTGGGGCCGGGTGGGGGTTACGGGGAGGCAGCCACGAGGCACTGGCCCGGCTTGGCGGCTGGCGTTTCTTGGGACCCTACAGAGAAAGATCTCTGTTGTTGACTTTTTAAGTGTGTGACGTATCTCAGGCTCTTTTTCTAAAATACTTTTTCATTGATTTTTAGAGAGAGAGAGGGAGAGGGGTAGAGAGAAACGTCAATGGAGGGGGGTGGGACATTATCCAGTAGCTGTCTCCTGCATGCCCCCTGCTAGGGATCGAGCCCTCGACCCGGGCATGTTCCCTGCTGGGGAATCGAGCTGGCGGCCTCTTGGTTCCTGGGTTGACACTCAACCACGGAGCACACCAGCCGGGCTCACCCTCTCTTTTTGTAGATTTCCAGGTCATCGTGTGTTTGATCTGGCTGTTTACTTTTAAAACATTTTATTGATTTTTTTTTTTTTCACAAAGAAGGGAGAGAGACAGAGAGCCGGAAACATCCATCAGCTGCCTCCTGCACCCTGTCCCCCCCTTACTGGTGATGCGCCTGAAACCATGGTACATGCCCTTGACCGGAATCGAACCTGGGACCTTGCAGTCCGCAGGCCGATGCTCTTTCCACTGAGCCACACCGGTTTTGGCTGATCTGGCCGTTTAAATTTGCTATGGTTCTTTCCTTTTATATCCATCCTATAGCCTATCTGGATGATTCTTCTCTACGGCTGCTTGGAGAAAATGTGTTTTCTGCTGTTGGCTGGAGTTTCTTTCAATGCCTGCACAATCCTGCTGGTTGATGATGCTGGTCAGATTTTCTAGAGCCTTGCTCGCTTTCTGGGTAGTATTCCGGTAGTCGAAAGACGGGGGTTGAAGTCCTGCCGTGGACTTGTAGAACTGTCTGTCCCTCCTCTTAAGTTCCGTCCGCCTTTACTCCGTGCGTTTCAAAGCTCTGCTGTTCGATGCATGCACGTGCGGGAATGCCACGTCATCTCGGTCATTGTGTAGTACCCCTTCTTGGCCTGTAAATTTTCTTTGCTTTGGGGTATGCTTTAGATGATACTAATAAAGTTTCTAGTGCATTTTTTTGGTTCGTGTTTGCATCGTTTAAATTTTTCCATAATTTCATTGTCAGCCTTATCTATATGCCGTTACATTTAAAGTAAGTTTCTGGGAGTAGCATATATTCGGGCCATGCTTTCTTTTTATCCACTTGACTAATTTCTGGTTTCAAATTGGTGTATTTAGGCCATTTAAGTTTAAAATGATTTTTGATAGGTTAGGGCTTAAGTCTGCTGTTTTATGAGTTTTGTTTCCTGTTTATTGTTCCTCTGTTTTGGCTTCCTGCGGTTACTTCCAATTTTGAGAATTCTGTGTGCTATATCTATGGTGTGGTTGAGCATATCTCTCTGTATTGTAGTGACCACTCTAGGTTCTGTGTTATACGTATGTAACATCACAGCTACAGCATCAACATCGAGCACTTGGAGGTGTAGAAACCTCCCTTTCACTGGGTCTCTTTACAGTCCCCTCCCTCCCTCCCTCCCTCCCTTCCTCCCTCCCTCCCTCCCTATCCCTCTGGCCAGATGGGTATATAAAAAGTCACCGTACACTCCCCATCCTTTGATATAATTGTCTTGGGTATTTTCACACACGGAGCGCCGTACTTGATGGTTTATTTGTTTCACCTCCCAAGCCATGTTCACAAGCCTCATGAGAAGCAGTCTCCCCCCCGCCCCTTCACTTTACCCATCCCGTTGTTGGTTCTTTTCCCCCGAAATCCTGAGGTGTCCTCTGCGCACATGGCCTTTTTTTCCACCAACTCCTATCCCCTCCTGGGCAGGTCTTTCTGGTAACAGATGTTTTTGTTTCTCTTCATTTAAAAATGTCTTCCTGTGCCCTTTATTCTCAAAGGCTGTTTTTGTGGGACCTGGGGTTTGGGATCGGCACCTTGTAACACTTTAAAAGCGCGTCATTTCCTGTCTCCCCTGGTTTCGTCCCGCATCTGCTGACCCAGGTTCTGTCTGGCGTGCCCCCTTCCTGCCGAGCTGCTTTCCAAGCCTCGGTCTTGGCACATGAAGCTCGGAAGACCGATTAGGATGTCACCTGGAGTGAATGAACTTCGGGAAGGTTTACGCTGTGTGTTGGCCCACTTGCTGAATCTGTTGCTGTAGGCCCTTTGCCAAATTTGGGGACTTTTTAGTTATTAATTCTTCAGATACTTTTCTCGGCCCCACACTCTCTCCTTCCTCCCAGGGACTTCAGTAACCTGCACGGTGGATCTCTCGTGTTTGCCCCTCGGTCTTTCAGGGTCGCCTCTACATTCCCCCACCCCACCCTTGCCCCCCGCCCAATCTGTTTTCCTCTGATTGATTTCCGTTTATCTTTCTCTGAGCTCCCTGATTTCTTTTCTCTGTCGTATCTCATCTGTGGAGCTCGCCCCGTGAGTTGGCGTTTTCAGTTGTATGATTTCCGTTTGGTTCTGTTTTCTTCTCCATCTTCTCTATCTTCTCTCTCTGCTCGTTTGTAAGCCAGCGAAGGACTCAGAAAACGGGCAGAACCGTAGGAATCCAAGGTCATGGTTCTCGGGAGGCCTGGAGGCCTCGAGTCTCCTGGTGGTGCCCGCACACATCTCTGAAGAACGGCACGGCTAGAGGCGATCTGCTGGCGGGGCGGGGCTGTGCTCTCAGGAAGTTTCCGTGAGCCCCCAGCTCTTTAAGCCCGAGTTAGCCTCAGAGGAGCAGGAGTCAGTGCTGTGGGGTCATCTCCCCTCTAGGGCTGGACACACACCACTCCCCGACTTGCCTGAGACCGCTGCTCTGTCCCCGTCTGGCCTCCCCATCCGTACCTGTGTTCAGGTCCCTGTCTGCCACACCGCCCGTTGAGCTCCGCCAGCCTCCTCTCTTCCAGACGCTTTGTCAGCTGCTGTGTCCACGTTTGTCCCCCCCCCCCCCACACACACACACGTTCTGTCACCTGGCCGCTGGGGCTCGGTTGCGGGGGTGGCGTCCTGCGCACCGGGTCCCTGGTCTGGTTCTCAGTCGAGGGCGCGTGCCCGGGTCGGACTCGGTCCCCCGACGGGGGGTGCGGGAGGCAGCCGGTGGATGCTGCGTTCTCACCCCGTTTCCCCAAAAGTAAGACACCCCCCCAAAATAAGACCTGCTCGCTGTAATGTGAGGCATCCCCCCGAAAATAAGATCTAGCGCCTCTTTGGGAGCAAAAATTAATATAAGACACGGTCTTATTTTCAGGGAAACAGGGTAGATGTTTCCCTGTCTGTCTCTGTCTCTCTAAAAGTCAATAAACTTTTTTAATGGCCCCTGCCACTGTCACCTGACTTAGCAGGTCTCACTAAGCCCCCGTTGCCCCTTTCCCTCCTCACCCTCCATCCCTGCTCTCTGACTTTAGGGTCCTTTCCTGGGTCCCTGGTGCTCCTCCTCTTCATCTCCGGAGCATCTGTGTCTCCGTCTGTTGACCCGCTGTGCTTCCTGGCTCCCATCCACGGTCACTGCTTCGTCACGTGGAGTGCGTTCCACGGGCGCCCTGAGCCCCTGACGGCATCTCACAGCGACCCCCACTTCCTCTCCAGGGTCGGTGCCCTCGCGTCTGTCCCCTGTCATCACCCACACCTCCTCCGGACTCACACTGCTTCTGCCTGTGTCCTGTAGCCAAGGTGATGGGTGCACCCTAATACTCTTAAGAGCAAGCAAACACGGGACGTTACTGTGTATCGGCCACTGTTTTGGGTGTTTTACACGTATCAACCCTCACCCTCTGCAACAAATCTACGCAGTAGGTAACGTTACCCCCATTTTACAGATGAGAAAACTTAAGGAACAGGAAGGCTAAGGGATTTTTCCAGAAATGGGCAGTGGATGAAGAAGCAGTGAGATTCGGGGCCGGGGGCCCGTGAGGGTGGCTGCAGGAGCCGCACCCTCCTCACCCCCCTGCGTTTCTTCTCGGCGCCTCCTGGCCACTGCTCCTTTTTACCGACGGGTCAAACAACGCTCACGTAGCGGTCCCCGCCCCCTCATCTGACAGCACATCTCGGCCTTTCTCTCGGGCGAGCGAGACAAACCAAGCTCGCTCTGCAAAGGTTGTGTAACCTGTTAAATCTCGGTGGAAAATGGGGGGAAGGAAGGGGAGGGCCGAGGCATGTGTCTGGTTAAAGACATGGTGTTTGGGGTGCCATCTCGGCGAACCCCGTAATCTTCTGTCTTATCCACGCCAGACTCGGCCGTTTTCCCATCCCCTACGACCAGCCACACTCTCGTTTTGTTCACTTTGCCTTTCCGTTTCCCTAGTGGACACTAGTGTGTGTGTGAGTGAGCGGCCAGCGGAGCCTGCGTTTTCACTGTGACAGCGGGTTCCCACGGAGGGGCCACCCAAGGCAGTGGGCGGAGCCAGTGTGTGGCATGCTGGCTCCGAAGAGAAACCGCAGGCTTTGATGGCCAGATCGGTAAGACCTGGCGAGTCACAATGGTCACCCCGGGGGGTGACGATTCCCTACGGAGACCCCAAGGACTCTGCGTGTTAGCGTACTCAACAGCTGTGATTGATGACAGCGGAAGAATCCAAAGGGAAAGGTTCGGGACTGAAGCCCAGAGCAAACCAGGGACACGCGTTAGAGGAGTTCCGAGAGCTTCATCGACGAGTTGGCGGCCCTGTGTGTGGAGTGTCTGCCAGGTGAGCTCGTTAGGAGCTCCGTCTAGAACACAGCCAAGATTCGAGACCCCCCCCCCAGAAGCTAGCAGCAGCCGGTCACCGGCATACGCCACATGGTTGACACAGATCCTTCCTGGGAGCGAGGGGAAACCTCGGGCTCCAAACTCGACCCGGGGCAGACGCTGAAGCTCAGAGGATACCAGCCTGAAGCCTGCTGTGTTAACTCTTCCCGGCGGCCAGAATGGGAGGCTCAGACATCTAACAGATATTTGACAACAGTTTGCTACAGTAAAGAGTAAGGCATAGCTTTGAGGCGAAGGCTCATGTCCGTGTAAACAGTTGTAACTAGAAC
Organism: Antrozous pallidus; assembly: GCA_027563665.1. NCBI lineage: Eukaryota > Metazoa > Chordata > Mammalia > Chiroptera > Vespertilionidae > Antrozous > Antrozous pallidus. The sequence goes on along the minus strand of CM050525.1, from coordinate 1,412,554 downwards.
AGTCACAGGGGAAGTGCTTTCCAGTCCGGATTGAATGTAGTGAGGACAGAGCATGGAGAAAGAGGTGGCAAAGGACCTTGCCTCTGAATATATCTGCATAGATAGGTCTCCAAGTGATTCGGCTTGCAAAGACCCCCCCCCCCCTTTTGCGGGCCACTATTTCTAGAAAGATGTGACGGCCAGGCGAACGCTGTGTGTTTCCATTGCACAGATGTTAACTATTTCTCATTATTCCCACCATTGAAACTTGTAGCCTTTAAGAAAGAGAAAATTGAAGAGTATGGGGTCATAACAATTGCTGTATTATTAAATGTGCATAACTTGAGATTGAAGAGTGTCATTGCCGGCATAGGCACGTTTCCAGCTATCTGCGAGTTTCACTGGGAGGGAGTGGGGCGGGGGGCTCCTCTGTAAAGACACGGGGCTGGGATCTGGGGAACCTGGTCTCTGGGTGGGCGCCCCTCTGTGTTCACACTCCTCCCATCTCTGGAGTGCCTGGTGACGTCATCCTGGTGTTTTCCGGGGCACAGATTTACAGTGTGTTTGCTCGCCGGTACATTGCGCCCCTCTGTGTTCACACTCCCCATCTCTGGAGTGCCTGGTGACGTCATCCTGGTGTTTGCCTGCAAACCAGTCAGTCCAGAGCCCACACCCTCTCACCTGCCTCTTTCCAACATCTCGGGCCCGAAGCCACTCAACAGTCCAGGGTCAGGTACCAGGCAACCACGGGACTCTGGTGCTCTTCCGGGGGCGGGGGGGGGGGGGGGGGTGATCAAGGGCCAGCTTTCCCTTGGGATGTGCAGCATTTGAGCAAATCCAGGCGCCTTCCGTGAACCCTCCCTGCACGGTCCACACCCTCGTCTGTCACAAGGAAAAACAATCGTCTCTGAGCATCTCCGTACAGCAAAGCATTTCTGTGCCAGGTACCCTGCAGTGTTGCCAAGAACATGCCTCTCACATGTGAAAGGCCTCATGAGGAGTGGATAGACACAGAAACAGCCAGTTCATCCTATAAAGCCATTGCCCACAGATCCGTATTTTTGTACTGATGGGATCACCGGTGCTCTTTGGCCAACTGTTAACTTGCCCTTTGTGTTGAACCGCCTCCCCTGTCAACTACATTGGTTTAGGCCCGTGGTCGGCAAACTGCGGCTCGCGAGCCACAGGTGGCTCTTTGGCCCCTTGAGTGTGGCTCTTCCACAAAACACCTCGGCCTGCGTAAGTCTATGTTGAAGAAGTGGCGTTAGTTTAAGTTTAAAAAATTTGGCTCTCCAAAGAAATTAATTTTTTATGTATTTTTTTATTGTTTAAAGTATTACAAATAGTAGTACATATGTCCCCTTTTTTCCCCCCCTATTGACCTCCCCCAGGCCTCCTCTACCCGCCCCCCCCAACACATGCCCTCACCCATTCCCCCCCGCCCCCACCCCCATTGTCTTGTATCCACCTCCAAAGAAATTTCAATCTTTGTATTGTTGATGTTTGGCTCCGTTGACTAATGAGCTTGCCGACCACTGGTTTAGGCCATCCTCACAGATGGGGAAAGCAGCGCCTCTCTTGCCACTTCCATGGTCTTAAATTCCACACAGCACCAAGTGATTATTTTTTTTTTAATATATTTTGATTTTTTTTTTTCTTACAGAGGAAGGGAGAGGGATAGAGAGTGAGAAACATCTATCAGCTGCCTCCTGCACACACACACACACACACACACACCGCACTGGGGATGTATGTGCAACCAAGGTACATGCCCTTCCTTGACCGGAATCGAACCCAGGATCCTTCAGTCCGAAGGCTGACGCGCTAGGGCCCAAGTGATCCTTTTAAAACAAATCTGATGTCACCACTCTGCTCAAAGCCTGCCCACTTCCCTGTGTACTATCTACATTTTTTAAAATATATATTTTATTGATTTTTCACAGAGAGAAAGGGAGAGGGATAGAAAGTCGGAAACATCGATGAGAGAGAAATATCAACCAGCTGCCTCTTGCACACCCCCTGCTGGGGATGTGCCCGCAGCCAAGGTACATGCCCTTGACCGGAATCAAACCTAGGATCCTTCAATCCGCAGGCCAACGCTCTATCCGCTGAGCCATACCGGTTTAGGGGCGTTCTATCTTTTCTTATCCGTGTTCTGAATCCTCTGAATTCCGGGCCTTGCTCACAGCAGGGCTAGCCAATTCGAAGGGATAGCAAACTGTTCTTAGGGGGACATGTCCTTCAGTTGCAAATTAAACCATCCAGAACCCCTGCCCGGATCCGACTGCTGTTTCTGGCCCAACAGTCTGTCCTCGTCACCCCAGGACCTGCCTGGTGCCAGACAAATAGGGAAGAAGACCCTATTCCCCCAGGTCGGCCGCCATTGTTCAAACTAGCCAGTTCTAAGCTGTTTCCCGGGCTCCCTCCCTTTGCCTGTCCGATGGGAAAACACTTGGTAAAACTCCTGGGCGGAGTTTAGTAAAGTGTTGGGGCGGGACTTCCGGCAGTCACTTGGCGGTTTTGTCCGGAGAGAAGTCAGGGTCCAGGTCCATTCCGCGCCTTGGCACTTGTCTTGCCTGCAGGCGAAGGTCTAGCAGGCGTCCCTGGCTTCAGGCTAGAAAGCAGGGTTGGACAGCTCCCCACATCCGGTTGTCTATATAGGGGGAAAAACTACAAAACCCAGGAGGCTCTGCAGCGCTGGGCCAATGAGGGCCCAGAACAGGGTCGTTTCCTGCGGCGCGCGGCTGAGACGGGACTTTCGGTCACTGTGGGAAACCGTTATCGGCCTGTGCCTGGTCACAGGGGCGGAAAACTACAAAGGCCAGAAGGCTCCGCGGCGCTGGGCCAATTACAGCCCAGAACAGGGACGTTTCCTGCGGCGCGCGGCTTGGGCGGGACTTCCGGTCCCTGTGGGAAATCGTCATCTGCCTGTGCCTGGTCGCTCTCTCCCGCAGTAGAAGCGACGCTCGGGAACTTGCGTGCAATTTACACGTCGGAGGCTGAGCTCGGAGTGCGCCCCTCAGCCCGAGATCATCCCGCTCTTGACCGGGAAGGGGTGGCAGTCGCCTGGAGGCGGTGGCACCTACCTCGGCCTCCGCCCGTCCGGACCGCGCTTGGCCCACGGGACCCCGCGATGGCGGCGGCGCAGGTGAGCGGACGCTGGTTCGGGCTTGGCAGCTTCGCCGCGGGTTCGGAGAGGGCTTCCTGGCGTGGCGGAGGCCACCTCAGCCGCGGGATCCCGGTTGTTTATATGGAGCAGTGTCTTTGCTTCCCTCCCAGGGCTCCCATCGCGCTGGTAAATCTCGCCGCCACCGTCATCGGCTGGTCCCGTCACCTCCCGCCGCCCCCCTCCCCCCCTCCAATGCACCCCAGCCGACCTCTGACCTCCGCTGGGCCAATGCGGCGCAGGCTCACCAGCCGGTGCCTCGTTCCCCTCCATCCCCCGACCTTTGTCCTTGCACTGGCTTTTTCCTGGAGACGGTGTCTTTTTTAAAATTTATTTTAAATTGATTGCAGAGACGGGGGCGGGGGGGGGGGGAGAGCGAGAAGAGAAATAAACGGTGAGAGAGAATCGTTGACTGGCTGCCTCCTGCCCCACCTAGGGGATGGCAACCCTGGCATGTGCCCTGACCTGGAATCGAACTGTGAGGTCCTGGTTCAGAGGGTGATGCTCACCCACTGAGCCAAAGGCCGGGTGAGACTGTGTTGTTTTTGTTTTTGTTTTTCAATGTATTTGTATCGATTTTCAGAGAGGAAAGGAGACGGAGAGATGGAAACATCAGTGATGAGAGAGAATTCATCAATTGGCCCCACACTGGGGACCAAGCCCACAACCCAGACAAATGCCCTTGGCTGGACTCAAACCTGGGACCCTTCAGTCCGCAGGCGTGGGCTCCATCCACTGAGACAAACTACCTGGGGCACCAGGCTGTATTTTTGTGTGTGTGCGTGTTATATTTTTTATTGATTTCAGAGAGGAAGGTAGAGGGTGTGAGAATAAACAAGCCGTCTTTCCTGCCAAAGTGAACGGTTTATAGACAGCCGCCATTTTTTTTGGACTGCGGGGCTCGGCATCCACCGTGTTGGCCTCATGGTGGGTAAACCCACCTGGGGGCCACATGCGGCTCTTGTATGTGTGCTGACCTGGGATCACACCTGCAACCTTGGTGTATCGAAGGGCACTCCAGCCCGCTGAGCTGCCAGGCCAGGGCCCGTCGCATTCTTTGGCCTGTGCTCACAACATCTCCTATTTGGAGAAGGCTTTTCCTAGCGGTTCCAGGCTACGACGGGTCCCTTCCTTCCTTGCCCAATTTCTGGCATGTGTTTGTGTGTGTGTGTGTGTGTGTGTGTGTGTGTGTGTGTGTGTGTTGGATATCTGGCCACATTAGCTAAGCAGATCTGGTTGACTTTGTCCAAGATGCTGTGGGAAAAGAGAGAAAACAAGCAAAAAGCATCGAGTCCTTGCTGTGGGCTGGCAGGCAGGCAGGCATCATGCAGCCTCTCATTTAAGAGAGAGAGAGAGAGAGAACTTCATCTTCCCAGCCGAGTTCTGGTGTTATCCCCGCTTTGGACAAGAACTCCCGGAGGTTTACTTACCTGCCCCCAGTTCACCACCGTCCTGAAGTCGCAGAAACTTAACAGCCCGGCCCAGCCCAGACATTCGGTTGGTTGTTTACAGCCGTCCACGGTCGGCAAACGGCGGCTCGCGAGCCACCTGCGGCTCTTCAGCGCCTCGAGTGTGGCTCTTCCACAAAATACCACGGCCCCGGGCGAGTCTGTTTTGAAGAAGCGGCGTTAGAAGAAGTTTTAAGTTTAAAAAATTCGGCTCAGCCGAGACCAGTTTGGCTTAGTGGATAGAGTGTCGGACTGCGGACTGAAGGGTCCCGGGTTCGATTCCGGTCAAGGGCATGTACCTTGGCTGCGGGCACATCCCCAATAGGGGGCGTGCAAGAGGCAGCTGATCGATGTCTCTCTCATCGATGTTTCTGACTTTCTATCTCTCTCCCTTCTGCTCTGTAAAAAATCAATAAAATGTTTAAAAATAAAAATAAAAAAAAATAAAAAATTTGGCTCAAACGGAATCTCAGTCGTCGTCCTGTTGATATCGGGCTCTGTCGACGCGTGAGTTTGCCGACCGCCGGGTTAGAGCATCACGCGGACACGCCAAGGTTGGCAGCTCTGAGCCCGGTCAGGGCACCTACAAGAAGCAGCCGCCTTCGCACCTCAGGCAAGTGCTGGTTTAGGACTTTATGTTTATACCTCAGCGTGAGGCGGGCACACGGTGAGGACCCCGTGCTTACGATTGGCACTGTTTCCGTTGTCATTGGTGTCCGTTTCCCTCCCCTGGCGTCTTAGAGCCCTTACTGGTCCCTGCCTCACAGCCCACGCGGGACGGCCCTCCTCCAGTGGCTGCCTGTCTCCTGCCCTGCCATCCGCGCACAACAGCGCCTCCTCCTGGAGCCAGCGTAGAGCTTGGCTCTCAGGAGGCGTCTGTTTCTGTGTTGTTGTTTTTTTTTTGTTGTTGTTTGTTTTTTGTTTTTTTTAATATATTTTATTGATTTTTTACAGAGCAGAAGGGAGAGGGATAGAAAGTCAGAAACATCGATGAGAGAGAGACATCGATCAGCTGCCTCCTGCACGCCCCCTACTGGGGATGTACCCGCAGCCAAGGTACATGCCCTTGACCGGAATCGAACCCGGGAGCCTTCAGTCCGTAGTCCGACGCTCTATCCACTGAGCCAAACCGGTCTCGGCTTCTGTGTTGTTTTTTTTGCAGAGAGAAAGGGAGAAGGATAGAGAGAAACATCGATGAGAGAGAAACATCGATCAGCTGCCTCCTGCACGCCCCCTGCTGGGGTTGTGCCCGCAACTAAGATACATGCCCTTGACCGGAATAGAACCCGGGGACCCTTCAGTCCCCAGGCCGATGCTCTATCCACTGAGCCACACCGGCCAGGGCCGTGTTTGTTAGTTTGTGTATATGTTTAAATATTTTTTAATTGATTTCATAGGGGAACGGAGAGATGAAGCATCAGTGATGAGAGAGAATCATGAGTCAGCTGCCTCCTGCATGCCACACACTGGGAATCGAGCCGGAAACCTAGCCGTGTGCCCTGACCGGGAATTGATCCAGGACCTCTGGATCAATAGGTCGATTCTCAGCCACTGAGCCAGCCGGCCGGGCCCTCTGCACCTTTTCCGTCCAGGCAGACATCGCTGATCCCACCCAACAGCCCACCCCCAGACCAACGCTGCTGCCTCTGCTTTACTCTCCAGGTGTCTCTGACCTTCGAGGATGTGGCGGTGACCTTCACCCAGGAGGAGTGGGGGCAGTTGGACTTGGCCCAGAAGGCCCTGTACCAGGAGGTGATGCTGGAGACCTGCAGGCTCCTGGCGTCTCTGGGTGAGTGCTCCCCAACTCTGCCATGTGGGGGACACCCATCCCCTCTCCTTCACTCTGTCCTCCGCCTCCAGCCCGGCTGTGGTCTTGCCATTTCTCCTCCCACAGCTTGTCATTTTTCTGGGCTCGCCTCTTCCTGCCTTGTCTCCTTGTAGCTCAGAAACGGGTGACAAAATACAAAGCTTGCTTTTGGTCACAGCCGAACTCTGAGGGTGTGTTGGGAGGAAGTGGGGTTTCTCTTCTCTCTCTCTCTCTCTCTCTCTCTCTCTCTCTCTCTCTCTCTTTAATATATTTTATTGTTTTTTTACAGACAGGAAGGGGGAGAGAGAGAGAATCAGAAAAATCAATGAGAGAGAAACATCCATCAGCTGCCTCCTGCACACCTCCCACGGTGGATGTGCCCGCAACCCAGGTACATGCCCTTGACCGGAACCGAACCCGGGACCCTTCATTCAGTCCGCAGGCCGACGCTCTATCCACTGAGCAACACCGGTCAGGGCAGCATAGAGCCTTTTGACTGGGGGTCCCTCTGTCCCCTCCTCTAGCCCTGTCACACTCTTCACTACTCCCACTGGGTCCACACTTCCGGTATGTGACGAACCCACAATGAAAGCTAACAGCCGGGCCGGGCCGGGGGCTCGGTCAACTGGACATTGTCCTGTGCACCAAAATGTTGTAGGTTCGATTCCCAGTTTGGGCACTTGCCTTGGTTTTGGGTTCGAGGCCTGCTTGGGGCAGGCACATAGGGGAGGCAACCAATTGATGTTTCTCCCTCCCCTCTCTCTCCCTTCCTCTCTCTCTCTCTAAAATCGATAAACATATCCTCGGGTCAGGATAAGAAATAAGATAAGATCAAAGCTAACGTACATTGAGATTTTTACACTCGGTGTCTGGCACCAAACTGAACGTGATAAAATGAGGCATGTCACTCACACCCCCACAGTCCTGCCAGGCAGGCTGGGCGGGCTTCCTGCCTCCCCTGTGCGGCCACCTCCGCCACACAGAGCCCGGGGGACTCGGCTCAGAGGCGGCCCGTCCTTCTGACTCTGTGTCCCGGCTGTAGGCGCCCCTCGCCGGCCCCAGGTAGCGCCTGCAGATGCTCTTGCTTCGAGCTGACTGGCCAAACACAGTGTCTTCGTTACTCTGCACCCGCCCCCGCTCTCCGACGCCCTATTCCCTGGCTGGCCGGCCTTTCCCTCTGCGTCTCCCCTCTAAGGGTTTCACGAGTCCACCCACCAGAGCACGGGTTCGAAAACAGCGGGCGCAGACCGCCGTTTCCTTTCCTTTCGCTCTCACTGAAATGGTGATTTCATTTGCTTCTGTGTCTCCATCGCCAGTAAGCCCTCCTGTTTGTTTGGGTTCCGAATCCCCTTCAGGTGACGACACAAAACCCGAGACCGCGGAGCCTCCTCCCCGTTCCCACCAGGCCCCGTCTGAGGGCATCCCACTCCAGGAGCGACTGACGCGGCGACGCTGGGGGGGACGCCCCGGCGAGGCGGGGCCGGGATGGGGACGGGCCATCGGACGCTGGGGAAGGCCACCCGAGACCAGGGATGGAGCCCCCGGGAGACGAGCTCCCCGGGAGACCGCGTCCCGAACGTGGCCGTTTCCGGGGAGACGGGCCCTCTGTCCACGAAGGGGAACAGCCCTGCAGGTGTGAGGACCGTGGGGAGCTTCTCAACCAGAGGTCCTTCCTGGTCCAACACCAGCACGTCCGCGCCGGAGAGAAGCCCCACGAGCGCACCGAGTGTGGGAAGACCTTCGGCAAGAGGGCCCACCTCCTGCAGCACCAGGCGACCCCCTCAGGGGCGGGGCCCTGCGGGGGCCTCCGGAGTGGGGAGGCCTCCGTCCGCCCGCAACACCTCGCCGGGCACCAGCGGGCCCACAGCGGGGAGAAGCCCCGTGTTTGCGGCGCGGGCGGGGGGGCCTCTGCCCGCCGCTGCAGCCGGGTCCGGCGTGACGGGAGCCGCCCCGCAGAGAGGCCCTTCGTGTGCCCAGAGTGCGGGAAGGCCTTCGACCGCAGGTCCTGGCTCACGAGGCATCAGCGGGTCCACGCGCGGAGGCCCTTCCAGGGCGAGGCGTGCGGCAAAGCCTTCGGCGTCCGGTCGGACCTCACTCGGCACTTCAGGGTCCACAGCGGGGAGAAGCCGTGCGGGTGCGGCCAGTGTGGGAAGACCTTCGCCTGCAGGTCGTCCCTCACAAAACACCAGCGGGTCCACAGCGGAGAGAAGCCCTACGAGTGCGGCGAGTGCGGGAGAGCCTTTCGCCAGAAGCCGAACCTCACTCAGCACGCCACCATCCACACGGGGGAGAAGCCCTATAAGTGCCTCGAGTGCGGGAGGACCTTCCACCACGGGTCATACCTCAGGAGGCACCAGCGGATCCACACGGGGGAGAAGCCGTACGTGTGCGGTGAGTGCGGCAAGGCCTTCACCCTCTGCTCCACTTTAATCGCGCACAAGAGGGCCCACGCGAGAGCGAAACCTTTCGCGTGCGAGGAATGTAAGAAAGCCTTCTGCACCAGGAAAGACCTCATCAAGCACATCAGCACCCACGCCGGAGAGAAGGCCTACGAGTGCGGCGAGTGTGGGAAGGCCTTCAGCCGCAGGTCAGGCCTCACGAGGCACCAGCGGGTCCACGGCTGAGAGAAGCCCTGCGAGTGCGGCGAGTGTGGGAAGGCCTTCAGCCGCAGGTCAGGCCTCATGAGGCACCAGCGGATCCACAGCGGGGAGAAGCCCTGTGAGTGCGGTGAGTGTGGGAAAACCTGCTGGAGCACCAACCTCATCCGACACGCCATCATCCACACCGGAGAGAAGCCCTGTGAGTGAGTGGAGTGTGGGAAGGCCTGTGGTCACAGCTCATCCCTCAGTCAGCATCAAAAAGTTCACGCTGGAGAAACCCTATCAATAGGGCCGACATGGGAAAACCCTTCCCAAGTGGACAATCCTCAGTCTACTTACCAGGATCTGGTTTCCCTGTGAGAAAACCTGCTGCAGGATGTCGGTTGTCATCGAACGAGTCATGTTGGCAATGACTCTGCCTAGAATCTTATTCCGCATCTGAGAATTCATCCGAGAGAGGGATCCTATCTCTACTGTGCACTTGGCAAGACGACCTTCACCCCACATCTTCTGCAGCTTAACACTGCGCCGTTATGTCAGGGATATTTAAACGGAGCAAGAGGAGACGGAGAAGGGAAAGACCAATGCGAGGGCCGTTTCCTTCGGACTTCCGTGAGGAGCCCGTGGCAGCTTGTCATCCCCTGCGTCATATGGGGGACAGGCAGGATTGTGGCGGACATCGCAAAGGCCTTATTCCGCCGTTTGTCTTGTGTTTACGTTCACTTCTGTCCAGTATCAGGAGAGTTAGACAGTCGAGGGTATCTCTGAAAACACTGACTGAAAGCATTTATTCTATAACACTGTTTCTACCTCTGAGCAGCACGAGTCTGTGAGAAATAGGAAGGCTTAAGAGAGGAAATGCTTTTTATATTGAGACGCCCATGAGAGTTAAATTTCCTGTTGAAAATGAAAAGACATTGGGAAAAGGTGTATGTATGAATTGGAAATTTTTAAAAATGTCATGGCTTTTGTTTCTTCCTATGGCTTTGACCACCCAAAGGCATTCTTCACCTTGATCTACTTGGTGTTTTTTTTTTTTGCCGTGGGGGGGGGGGCCTTCTCTTTTTCTGTGGGGTGCAGGTGACAGTGTTGCTCTGTAACCTTCCCAGGTGGATCCCAATTATACCTTCTGATTGTGGTTTCTGAGCTCCTTCCATCCTCCTTCGAGACACTTCCATCTCCGCAATTTCCCCGGGGTTGAATTTGAGCCTAAAGAAAATACTTGGCTGGGTTAAGTTAAAGAATAATTTTTTTTTTTAAGTCAGAGAAACACACAGTGCCCCATTGGATGCCTGAAATCAAGGATAGTCCTCCCTTTTATATGTTTTTTTTTTAATATTTTATTGATTTTTTACAGAGAGGAAGGGAAAGTCAGAAACATCGATGAGAGAGAAACATCATCGATCAGCTGCCTCTTGCATGCCCCCCCACTGGGGATGTGCCCCAAAGCCAAGGTGTACATGCCCTTGACCGGAATCAAACCCGGGATCCTTCAGTCCACAGGCCAACACTCTATCCACTGAGCCACACCGGCTTCGGCCTTAGCTCTCTATGATTAAAACACTGATTGGTTTCTGGCACCTCTTCTCCTTGCACTGTTCCTATCCATATATGTGTGTATCCTATCTAATAAAAGAGTAACATGCAAATGTGACTGTACCTTGGCTCCTGATTGGCTATGCTACCAGCCAATCAGGAGCAGGGGTCAGGGCGGAGCGACGCGGGGGCTGGGCTTGGGGGTGGATATGAAGCAGTAGCAACGGCAAGCACCATGGTACCCTGGGGCGTGGGGCGGCCCTCTGGCCACCTGAGCTTGGAGGTGGCTGTGGGGGGGGGGGGCAGCGAGCGCGGGAGGCAGCCAGGGTGCGGGCAAGTGGCCAGGGTGCAGGAGTGGAGGTGAGCACCCAGCCCCTGGGGCCGGCTGATCACAGGCAGCTGGAGCTGAGCTGAACAGGGAGATGGCTGAGTGCTCAGGGCCTGAAACCTCGCAGGCGGGGGGTGAGCCATCAGTTGGACATCCCCTGAGGGCTCCCAGTATGTGAGAGGGGGCAGGTTGGGCTGAGGGGACCCCCCCCGCCCCAGTGCACGAATTTCATGCATCTGGCCACTAGTATGTATATAGTTTTGTAATTGTTTTCGGAGGGAGGGAGGGAGAGAAACATCAATAATGAGAGAGCATCCTGGATCAGCTGCCTCCTACACACCCCACACTGGGGATGGGCAATCGAACCCTGACCTCCTGGTTCCTAGGTTGGTGCTCACCCCCTGAGCCACGCCTGCCAGCCTGTTCCCGTCCTCACACCCTCTCCCCTGCGGCTTGTATTTAGTCCTGTGACCTCTGAGGCCCCAGCCTTGCCTCGTCCCGACTCCCCTCCCGTGCTCTTCCCGCGGCCCCGAGTCGGTCCCCGGCTGTCTCAGGGCACGTTTGCTGTGAGGCCGCATGCCGCCCCTCAGCCACACACGACACCAGCGTGTCTCCTCCCCAGGTGGCTGGGGGGAGGGGGAGGGTGCGGCTGCTGGTTGTGTGAGTAGGTGCTTCTGTCCCAGTTGCAGCTGGCTCCTGTGGCGCGCTGTCCAGCGCGCCGGTGCTGAAACGCATCCCCTCACCAGGCAGAGTTGCAGCTGGCTCCTGTGGCGTGCGCTGTCCAGTGCACCGGTGCCGAAACACACCCCCGCACCAGGCAGAGTTGCAGCTGCCTCCTGTGACGCGCGCTGTCCAGTGCGCCGGTGCTGAAACGCATCCCCGCACCAGGCAGAGTTGCAGCTGGCTCCTGTGATGCGCGCTGTCCAGTGCGCCGGTGCTGAAACGCATCCCGCACCAGGCAGAGTTGTAGCTGGCTCCTGTGACACGCGCTGTCCAGTGCGCCGGTGCTGAAACTCATCCTCGCACCAGTCAGAGCCCCTGGGATGCCACCTGGGCGGGTCACACGGAGAGGCCGGTTCAGCCAATGGTCAGAGGCTGACACAGCCGGGCGGAGAGGACTGCTTCAGGCGGGAAGGGGCCAGGCCTCGCCGGTGCCACGCTGCAGGTCCAGGGGTGAGACCCGTGCCTGCAGGTGGGTGGGAGGGTTCCCGGCCAGCCCTAGGCCCTCTCGGGAGAGCCAGCAGCAGCACAGTGTGGGGGCCCGTCTGCGGGTGTTGGCAGGGGGTCTGTGTGTGGCATTCGCGTTGGGTGACCAGGCACAGCCTGCCATAGAGCCTGCCTTTCTCAGGCCCCCCCACGGGAGGCAGCCTCGCTTTGGGGTCGGGTCCTTAGGGGAGTGTCCTATGCTCCAGGGGGGACGGGCCAGGGAGCAGTGAGGGCAGTGAAAGTTCCCAAGAGAGCGTCCCCTCCCCGAGGAGATGGGGAGATGAGTGCTGGGCACGGTGGGGGATCAGGAGGTCTGCGTCTGCGCTGGAGGTCCCCAGGACGCACATTCCCTGAGCAGGCGGTGCTTCCTGGTTTCGCTGGGAAGGAGCAGGGAAAGAGCTGAACCCGTCAGCAGGCCAGACTCCAGACCCAGTGCCGCCCTGCGCTGCAGGGAACTCTCCCGGGAGAGGAAGGCTGCACTGAGGCCTGCAAGCACTCAGGGAGGGGGGCCGTGCTCAGGGAGGGACCCGCAGCCACAGCTAGGCCTCAGGGGCAGCAGCAGGCTCACCTGGGGGAGGGTGTGCAAAGCGTGGGAGTCCCCGTAGCGGGTCTTCTTCCGTCCCAAATCTGTTTCCCACGCGAGGCGGGTTCTGTCCGAGTGCAGGCTGGATGGGGGAGCCTCTGTGACGGCCGATCTCACCCGAAAGGAGGCTGCTCACCGAGAGGCCTGAGGGCAGGGGGTCTGGGGAGGCCTCCGGCACCTCCTTGTGCACGGCGGTGGGTGAAAGGGCAGAGCGGGACTGCAAAGAACAATTTAGACAGCCGCCATTTTGGACTGTGTGACTTGGCAGCCACCATGCTGGCCGCGTGATGTGTAAACTCCCCTGGGGGCTGCCAATCTCGAAATCACAAAGACCAACCCTTCCCTTTGAATTAGCCAGTCGGGAAAGACTGTGCGCTTGAGCTCCAATCAAGAGCACAGGACAGGACAGGTCACGTGCGTCAGGGATTATTTGCGTCACTAGCCCCAGCCCTCACCCAACCAATTGGAATTGGCCAACTCATTGGTTCGTGTCTAGCCCCACCTCCCCATAAAATCATCACACTCTGGGAAATTCGCTCTCCCCGGCGGCAGTGGGCAGAGGGCCAAGCCCGGGCTTATAATAAAGGTTCTATGCTTTTGCATCGGTTTCGGCTCCCTGGTGGTCTTTGGGGATCATGAAATCTGGGCATAACAGGGGCTGTTTTCCTGAGCTAACAGGGCCCACCCTGGGGGAGACCCTTTGGTGTGAAGATGATCCGAGAGCCTCTTGTGGCCGCCCGAGTGACTCAGCACACGAGGCATCACACGGGGAGACACCCGTCAACGTGGAGAGGCCTTCTGCACGCGGACTGGCCTCCGTCGCATGCCGAGGACTCATACTGGGGGAGAGCCCCTCCCCCCCCCCCCCCCCCCCGTCGGAACACCCAAGAAAAACCTTTGACCAGCAGGCACCTCTTCCTCGGCATCTGGGAAGGGGATGTCACCCAAGGATATTCCCACAGAAACTCCGCGGGGGTTGTCGCTGGGAGGAAACCGGAGGCCCGTCGTCACCACCGTCCCCTAAAGAGCCACTGGACACGGGGGAGTCGGCGGAACCTTGTTCTGCATCTGAAAACGGACGAAGGGAGAGGGCCAGCGACGCCGACAGAAACCCTCCCACTGCAGCGTGGCCCTCAGAGCCCGGGAAAAGCAATCCCCAATTGTTCAAGAACAAAAAAAGCAATCACAATGTGAGAAAAGTAGATGTGACAGAGGGGAGAGCACCGAGGCTTCTCTCTGGTTCCCTGCCAGCCCAGGGCAGTTCCTCGTGATGCTGTGGGAGGCGGGGCAGCAAGGCTTGGGCTGAAATGGCCTCGTCCCTTCACCTGGCGCAGTGCCCACGCTCTGCCCTCCCCGCGCCTGCCCCCCCCCCCCCCCAAGACCACGCACGGGGTTTTCCCTGAAATCTCCCTTTGTTGCAAACACTGTCTCGGCCCGTGAGGAGCATGAGTCTGATAGAGTCAGATATGAGACTTTGTTAATGAAGCCTCAGGGCCTAAAGAAGGTGAGTCCTCACCTGTGAAGGGGCGTGCTTCACTGTACAGGTTAAGACCATTCAAGGCACACCCAACCGGGGTTTGACTCAGAGGATAGAGCGTCGGCCTGCCGTCTGAAAGGTCCCAGGTTCGATCCCGGTCAAGGGCATGTGCCTTGGCTGCGGGCACATCCCCAGTTGGAGGTGTGCAAGAGGCAGCCGATGGATGTTTCTCTCCCATCGATGTTTCTGACGTTCAATCCCTTTCCCTTCCTCTCTGTGAAAAATAAATAAAAAAATATGTATTTTTTTAAAAGACCATTCAAGGCCTCAAATTCACGTGTGACGTGTTGTTGTTGAGATATAATTGGCACGATATTGCTTAACTTTAAGATGTACAGGCTAGCCGAGACCTGTTTGGCTCAGTGGATAGAGCGTCGGACTGCCGACTGAAGGGTCCCGGGTTCGATTCTGGCAAGGGCATGTACCTTGGCTGCGGGCACATCCCTGGTAGGGGGCGTGCAAGAGGCAGCTGATTGATGTCTCTCTCTCATCGATGTTTCTGACTTTCTATCCTTCTCCCTTCTGCTCTTAAAAAATCAATAAAATATATATTAAAAAAAAAGATGTACAGGCTATTTATTTATCTGATAGATTTATATTGCACCATGGTTGCCGTCCGGCATTAGCTGACACCTCCACTGTGTCTTCTGTGTTGGGAACAAGCACCGCGTGTGATGTTATGGTGATGTCAGTGTCTGTAACCTCTGTCCTGTGTATGGGGTCTCCCTGCTAGTGCACCCTTAACACCCTCCTGTCCCCCACACCTACCAGCCTTTGGTAAACCATCCTCCCCACTCCTTGTTATCTTAGTCCTGTTTGGTTTGGTTTTGTTTTCAGATTCCACGTATAAGGGACACCAGACAGTGTTTGTCTTTCTCTGTCTCACTTATCTCAGCATAATGTCCTCAAGGTCCACCCGTGTTTCATATATGACAGGATTTCTTCCTGTCTCCTTGTTGAGTAATACTCCATTGTGTGTGTGTGTGTGCGCGTGTGTGCGTGTGTGTGTGTGTGTGTGTGTGTGTTTGGCACCTTTCATCCATTCATCCGTTGCTGGCACTTTGTCCGCACTTCTTGGCTGTCGTGAACAATGCTGTAATAAACACGCGGGCGCATAGGTCTCTTCAATAAGCCTGTTTTCTTCTCCTTTGGCTGTATACCCAGAAGTGGAATTGCTGGATCGTAAGGCAGACTTATTTTAAATTTAAAAAAATATATATTTTTTTATTGATTTCAGAGAGGAAGGGAGGAGGGAGAGAGTGATGAGAGAGAAGCGTGGATAGCTGCCCCCCTGCACACCTCACACTGGGGATGAGCCCACAGCCTGGGCACGTGCCCTTGACCGGAATTGAACCTGGGAAACCTCAATCCCCAGGCAGACGCTCTACCCACTGGGCTATAGAAGCCAGGGCTCATCTATCTATCTTGATGGCATACATTCTTAAAGGCGTGAGGTGATATCATGGTGGGGGGGGAGCGGGGGAGTTTGGTTTGTTTTAACTGATGTTTATTGGGGAGAGGGATAGAGGGATACAAACAGCGAAGAGAGAGGAACTTCATTCGACTGGCTGCCTCCTGCACGGCCCCCTCCTGGGGATCCAGAAGCATCTGGGACATGCGCCGAGACCTCTTGGTTCATAGGTCGAGGCCCAACCACTGAGCAACACTGGGCAGGCCCTAGCTCAATTTAAATCTCAGGGCCCTTCCTATGACACATAAGTCTCCAGCGCCCAAAGGTGAAAGAGACGAGGCACCTCTTCCAGGATTAAGGCGTGGATCACCTGCAGGAAGACCTGGCACTGTCCTTCCTCACCCCCCACCACGGAAATAGGGCGCGTCCCCTTTAAGACGCGCTCTGTTTTCCCCCCCCCTCCCCCCAGGATGTTATTCCCCACTGAAGTCCTTGGCGCCATGGCAACGACCACGCCAGAATGTCAGGTGCCCCATGGCGGCTCGGATGCAGCGCAGCAAAACTACATTACCCAGAAGCCTGCGTGCGCGCACGCGCGTTGTGTCAGGGCGGCTCCGAAGACGGCGTTTCCTGGTGCCCGGCGGGCAGAGGCGGGACTTCCGGCGCGCCATGACGCGTTTAGCACGCGCCGGGGCTGTCAGTCCGCTCTGGCTGGCAGTTGAGGCTCGCAATTCGGGGCGCGGTCCTCCGGCCTCTGGGGAGGGGCCGTAGGACTGTGGTCGGGCCGGAGCCAGAAGGACGGTTCCCGGGAAAGGACTGCCCCGCCCCGCGCCCCGGCGGGGGGACGCACCATGGTCCCCGTCGGGGGGCGGGCGGCCCTGCGCCGAGGTGTCCGCGCTCGGCCCGAGGCCTGGGCGCCCGCGCCCCGTCCGGGCCGGTCCCTGAACCTCGCGCGCGTTCTCGCCGGAGCGTGAGGGACGGGCCCGCGCGCGACGCCGGCCCTCGGTGCCCGGCCGCGTGGAGGTGTGCGGCTTCGGGTCCGGCGCGGGAGCCCATGGCGGCTGCGGCGCGGACGGAGCCGGCTACGGTGAGTGGCGGGAGGGCCGTGAAGAGGGACCGGGGCCGACCCGAGGCGAGGCTCCCCGCCCCATTGTCGGCGGCGTGAGGTGGGCACGGGCCCCCCCCCCGGGCACCGGGCCCTGCCCCGCGGAGGCGGGAGCGGAGGCGGGAGGGCTGCGGGAGACACCGCTGCGGTCGGGGAGGAGCGAGAGCCAGCGGCCAGGGCGCGGGGCAGGGTGCAAGGCAGCCCGAGGAAGGAAGGAGCCAGCTTCTGTCATGTCCAGGGCACCCCTCGGGGCCTCTGTCGTGGGAGGTTTGGGACAGAGGAGGGAGGGGATCCGGGGACCCGGAAGGGGACCCGACCCGGGTGTCAGTGGGCTCCCGCTGACTGCAGAGTGGACAGATAGGGAGCCGGGGCAGGAGGCCGATGGAGTCTACCGCAGCCGTCCAGGGGTGGGGGTGGGGGTGGGGATTGGAGAAGCCTGTGGGATTTGTATGGTTATTTTTTGGTTTTGGGGGGTTGTTGTTTTTTTTTTTGTTTTTTTTTTTGGTTGTTTTTAATCCTCACCCAACGATATTACCCCCTCCCCTTTGATTTTCTTGAATTTATACACACACACACACGTATATACACATACATATATATATGTGTGTGTGTGTGTGTATATATATATATATTTACCTATATACATCTTTATCTTTGTTGACTTCAGAGAGGAAGGGAGAGGGAGAAAGAAATAGAAACGTCCACTACGAGAGAGTGTATCATTGATTGGCTGCCTCTTCCATGCCCCCTCACCTCCACAAGGGATCAAGCCCTTAACCCAGTCCTGTGCCCTTGACTTGGAACCGAACCCGAGATCCTTCAGCTCCACCCCCAACCCCACCCCCACCCATTGACTTTTTTTTTAAATTACATTGTATTGTTTTTTTTTTACATAGAGGAAGGGAGAGGGATAGAGTTAGAAACATCGATAAGAAAGAAACATCTATCGGCTGCCCCCCCCCCCCCCCCCCGCACACCTCCCCCAACGGGGATGTGCCCGCAAGCAAGGTACATGCCCTTGACCGGAATCGAACCCGGGACCCTTCAGTCCGCAGGCCGACGCTCTATCCACTGAGCCACACCGGTTAGGGGTATTTTTCTTGCTTTAGCAGGTAGGAGGATGAAAGAGCCTTCAACCGAGAGAGAGAACTGGGTGCCAGGAGGAACTCAGTGGCTACAGGGGTGTCAGGCTTTGGTGCTGTGTAGCTTAAGCAGTCCCAGAGACCCCCTTAGCTGAGGCTTCAGGGGGGACACGGGATTTTAGTTCTGGTCGAAGGGTTTCCGAGGTGGCTGCTGTGAAGCCGGGGGAGCCCTTCCTGGCCACTGTGCAGAGCGGGAGGAGTGGTTTGGGGGTGCACGCAGTGCGGAGACGGTGAGTGTTCGCAGGAGGTCTTGCCAGACACCAGGACGGCGAGGTCGGATGGGAGGGAGGTCCGTATGCTGTGATGAGTGTGACTTCACGGCCTGAGGTTGTGTCGGGGAGACTTGGGTGTGGACGACACCGGAACTGGCTGGCAGGGGAGTGTGGGGGCCCTTCCGGCCAGACCCGCGGTGCTTGTGCATCTGTCGGCTCACCTGCTGCTCCCACTCCACTCGGTGATGAGAGAGTGAGGGGGCAGCAGGCGCTAGCTGTGCCACGGCCTGGTGTCTCCTCTGAGGGGGGCGCTGGCCCGGTGAGCAGGGAGAGCTGGGAGGGAGGGAGGGAGGGAGGGAGGCCGGTGAGCAGGGAGAGCAGGGAGGGAGGGAGGGAGGCCGGTGAGCAGGGAGAGCCGGGAGGGAGGGAGGGAGGCCTGTGAGCAGGGAGAGCCGGGAGGGAGGGAGGCAGGTGAGCAGGGAGAGCAGGGAGGGAGGGAGGGAGGCCGGTGAGCAGGGAGAGCCGGGAGGGAGGGAGGGAGGCCTGTGAGCAGGGAGAGCAGGGAGGGAGGGAGGGAGGCCGGTGAGCAGGGAGAGCCGGGAGGGAGGGAGGGAGGCCGGTGAGCAGGGAGAGCAGGGAGGGAGCAGGGAGAGGTAGGGAGGGAGCAGGGAGAGCAGGGAGGGAGGGAGGGAGGCCGGTGAGCAGGGAGAGCCGGGAGGGAGGGAGGGAGGCCGGTGAGCAGGGAGAGCAGGGAGGGAGGGAGGGAGGCCGGTGAGCAGGGAGAGCCGGGAGGGAGGGAGGGAGGCCTGTGAGCAGGGAGAGCTGGGAGGGAGGGAGGGAGGCTGGTGAGCAGGGAGAGCTGGGAGGGAGGGAGGCCGGTGAGCAGGGAGAGCCGGGAGGGAGGGAGGGAGGCCGGTGAGCAGGGAGAGCCGGGAGGGAGGGAGGGAGGCCGGTGAGCAGGGAGAGCCGGGAGGGAGGGAGGGAGGCCTGTGAGCAGGGAGAGCCGGGAGGGAGGGAGGCAGGTGAGCAGGGAGAGCCGGGAGGGAGGCCGGTGAGCAGGGAGAGCCGGGAGGGAGGGAGGGAGGCCGGTGAGCAGGGAGAGCCGGGAGGGAGGGAGGGAGGCCTGTGAGCAGGGAGAGCCGGGAGGGAGGGAGGCAGGTGAGCAGGGAGAGCCGGGGGGGGGGGGGGTGGGAGGGAGGCCGGTGATCAGGGAGAGCTGGGAGGGAGGGAGGGAGGCCGGTGAGCAGGGAGAGCTGGGGGGAGGCCTCCTGCCTGTGGGCTGAACTGTCCCCGTCCCGCAGGCCCGGGTGAGCTTCGAGGACGTGTTCGTGTACTTCTCCCGGGAGGAGTGGGGGCTCCTGGACGAGGCTCAGCGGCGCCTGCACCGGGACGTGATGCTGGAGAACTTCGCCCTCGCGTCCTCGCTGGGTGAGTCCGGTTCCGTTACGTCCGTCGTTTGCGTGGCAGTCACCCCGTTTGGTGGCTGACCCTCGTGAACACTCCCTGTCTCGGTGTCTCAGTTCGGGGCACCGGGCGCCTGGTGCCCGCTCCCCGGTGCTCCTGGCCCAGGCCGGCCGGGAGGCGTCAGCCCAGCGCCCGTCGCAGGCCCGTCGGGGGGAATCTGCTCACAGGCTCCCGCGTCTTCGTTCCCGAGCTCCCCTCTCCTGCGGCTTGTCCCCGAGCGGCGCCCCTCGCTGGCCCTGGGCCCAGGCCTTCCCCAGGGCGGCCTGCTGGCCCGTCTGCCGAGCCTCACAGCACGGGGGCGCCCGCTCTCCGAGCCAGAGAGGACCCGGGGCGGACGCCGGTCTTCGGGGACCTGAGAGTGACGTCCCGTCAGCCTCGCCACACGCTGGGTCTCAGAAGCGGGCCGGTCAGCCCCGTCCACAGTGACGCGTATCTCGGGCCAAGCGAGTCGGGAGGGAGCGTCCCCCGGCGGCCTCCCACCTGCCCCGCCCTCTCCCGGCCCAGCTTTGCCTGCTCCCTGCTCCCCGGGGACAGTTTCTGTCCGCTCAGAGCCAGGTCGGGAGCCCCCTCCCTCGCTGAGGAGCCCCCACCTGCCGCCCTAAGCCCTGACCGAGCAGTTGGGCCCCCGGGCGTCCCCGGTCCGCTCTGTGGGTTCTGCCTGGCACGGGCGCTCCCCGGCTGGTGGCGGCCAGCCCGTGGGGCCTCCGCGTCGGGTCTGCGCCCGTCCTCGGCCGGACCTGCAGGGGTCGCCATGGTCACGGCTCCCTTAGGCCGCAGGCTGTTCCGCCGGACGTCTGAGCTGCTTCGTTAGCACCGGTGACGGGGCCACCGTCTGCCTGTCTTCGTCGCCTTCTTTTAACTTGTCTCGATTGACCTCAGAGAGAGAGGGAGAGAAACGTCCATCAGCCGCCTCCTGGGGGTCGAGGCACAACCACGCACGCGCCCCAACCGGGATCGATCCGCGACCCCCTGGTGCACAGGGCAGGCTCAGTCAGCTGAACCACACCCCCAGGCTGCCCGCATCCCCCCCACACACACACCTGTCAGACCCCACGAAGCCTCCGGGATGGACACAGGCGGCAGCCCCAGTGCCCGCCGGGCAGACCTGACTGCAGCCGCCACCGGGGCCCGAGGGGGCTGGCTCTGCAGAGGGGAGCTGGGAGACCGCGCCCCGTTAGCTCCGGCTCCAGGCGGCCCCGCAGCCTGCTGTGTGCGCCCGTGTTTTTCTCCCCCAGCCCATGGCGACCCTCCTTTCTCCCGCCCCTCCTCTCCTCTTCCCTCTCCCTCCTCGGCCCTGCCCCACTGCTCTGGCCTCTGTGTCCCCCTCTCCTCTCCGCAGCCACTTCCGTGTGTCCTGAGTGGAACAGGCACCCTCTGCTCGCCCCCGGGCCAGCGGCGTGCGTGCCCTCAGATCCCCAGGCCTGGCCCAGCCTTCGCGCCAGTCCCCCAGGCCCCGCACCCAGGCCCCCTGATGCCCCTTT
This sequence comes from Antrozous pallidus, assembly GCA_027563665.1. Taxonomy (NCBI): domain Eukaryota; kingdom Metazoa; phylum Chordata; class Mammalia; order Chiroptera; family Vespertilionidae; genus Antrozous; species Antrozous pallidus. The sequence continues at coordinate 1,391,549 of CM050525.1, read as the reverse complement.
GTAGGGGAGTGAGTGGGAGACCTGGGCTGTCCCCCGCCGGGGTCTTTACCCGTAGTCGGAGTCCTCCGTTCTGACAGCGGGCCTTTCCTCGCCCCCCCGGCTCCCCGCTCCATCCAGCCACTGGGGCGTCCGGCCGGGACACGCGCGGAGGGACAGGCTCCTCCCCCGGCTCCCCGCTCCATCCAGCCACCGGGGCGTCCGGCCGGGACATGCGCGGAGGGACAGGCTGCCCTTCCCTCCCGGTCCGCGTGCACCTCGCAGCGTTTCTGTGCTTCCCCAGGTTGCTGGCGAGACCCCGGCCACGCGGCGGCCCCCCCGGAGCAGAGCGCCCCTGCAGACGTGTCCCGGGACGGGGCGCCCGAGCCAGGCCCCTGCGTCCAGACAGCCCGCCCCGGGGAGGCGTGCGGCCCGCGAGGACCCTCATGCCCAGCGGACTCGCACCCGCGCCAGGAGCGGCACGGTGCAGAGCGCCCCAGGGGCGGGGTCGATGGGGGGGCCTCGTTTGGGAGGAGCTGTCCCGCCCGCACGGCAGGGAGACCCTTTCCCTGCGGGGAGGACGGGACGGACCCGCTGGGCGGCTCTGGTCTCCCCCGGCCCCGGACCGCTCGCTGTGGGCCGAGCCCCCGCGGGGCACAGATGCTCTTCGGCTGCAGCGACCACGGTGAGGACAGGGACGCCTTCCTGAGCGCCTCTCCTCCCCTCGACGGAGGGAGCCCGGGCGGGTGGCTGCCACGCGTCCCCGGGTCCCCCGAGAGGCCGGCTCCGGCTCCCCGCGGGAGAACGCCCGGTGGGGAGCCCTTCGCTCCCCCGTCTCCCCCAGAGGCCCCCGGGAAGCTGCACCTGGGGAGGAGGCGCCACGCCTGCGGCGACTGCGGCAAGGCCTTCGGCCGCAGAGACACGCTGGCCCAGCACCGGCGGGTGCACACGGGGGAGCGGGCCTACGGCTGCGGCGAGTGCGGGAAGGCCTACAGCAGGAGCTCCCACCTGGCGCAGCACCGGCGCGTGCACACCGGGGAGCGGCCCTACGCGTGCGGCGAGTGCGGGAAGGCCTTCGGCCGCAAGGACACGCTGGCCCAGCACCGGCGGTTCCACACCGGGGAGCGGCCCTTCACCTGCGGCGCGTGCGGGAAGCTCTTCAGCCAGAGCTCCCACCTGCTGGAGCACCGGCGGACCCACACCGGGGCGCGGCCCTACGCGTGCGGGCAGTGCGGCAAGCGCTTCGGCCACAACTCCAGCCTCGCCAAGCACCGCCGGGCCCACGCGGGCACCAGGGCCCACGCCTGCGGCGAGTGCGGGAAGGCCTTCGGCTGCAGGGACACGCTGGCCCAGCACCGGGCCATCCACACCGGGGCCCGGCCCTACGCCTGCGGCGAGTGCGGGAAGGCCTTCGGCCGCAAGGACACGCTGGCCCAGCACCGCAAGACCCACACCGGGGAGCGGCCCTTCGCCTGCGGCGAGTGCGGGAAGCTCTTCAGCCACGGCTCCAACCTGACGGTGCACCTGCGCACGCACACCGGGGAGCGGCCCTACGCGTGCGGGGAGTGCGGGAAGCGCTTCAGCCACAACTCCAGCCTCGTGCTGCACCGGCGGGTGCACTCGGGGGCCCGGCCCTACGCCTGCGGGGAGTGCGGGAAGGCCTACATCAGCAGCTCCCACCTCGTGCAGCACGAGCAGGCGCACACGGGCGCCCGGCCCCACGCCTGCGGCGAGTGCGGGAAGCTCTTCGGCCGCCGCTCCAGCCTGGCCCTGCACCGGCGGGTCCACACGGGCGAGAGGCCGTACGCCTGCGGCGACTGCGGGAAGGCCTACCGCAGGAGCTCCCACCTGGCCCGGCACCAGAAGGCTCACGCCGGGGCCAGGCCTCCCTGCCGCGACAGCGCTGGGGGCCCCTCGGCTGCCTCCCTCGGACCCGTGTAGCCCCAGGAGGCTTGCGCCAGAGGAGGGCCTCAGGAACGCGGGGCGTGCGCTGTCCCCGCGTCCGTCCTCGGAGCTCGGCGCCTGGGCACGCCCTGCCTGCACGCACCAGCCTGGGACCCTCCCAGCGAGTGCCAGGAGGTGGGCGTCTTCATGAGGGACATAGCGCTTTCTCTTTTTTTTTAATATATTTTATTGATTTTTTCACAGAGCGGAAGGGAGAGGGACAGAAAGTCAGAAACATCAATGAGAGAGAAACATCCATCAGCCGCCTCCTGCACGCCCCCCACTGGGGATGTGCCCGCAGTCAAGGTCCATGCCCTTGACCGGAATCGAACCTGGGACCTTCCAGTCTGCAGGCCGACGCTCTGTCCACTGAGCCAAACCGGTTTCGGCGGGAGGAACACCTGTGTTGGCACCGACTTGACACGCCTGAGAAGGGACAGCAGGAGGGCGGAGGACTGGCCTCAGTCCAGTTTGCACTAGTGTCCAGGGCTCCCCGGAAACGACCGGAGACCACCGTGTGCCTCATCCTGCGGCCCTGGAGCTCGGCGTTCACGCCGAGAAGCTGCTTCTGGAAGCACCGGGTCCCTTTATCTTAGGAGACGTCCCGCCCCCCCAGCCCGTTTGGGGGGCTTCTGTCTCCTGGGTCCTGGACGGGAGCCCGTCCCTGGCGCCCAGAATCCGCGGGCAGGAGTCAGCCCCCGGAAGGCCACAGGAGGGCAAGGTGGGCGTCGTGCCTTGTGTAGCGGTACTTCAAGCATTTCGGGGGGGGCTGACCGGCCGATGAGAGGTTCTGTGTCTGCTACAGAGGCCGAGAGGGTACAGAGGTGTCAGGAGCTCGGACATTTTCGGCTCCTGTGGCCACGGCCACTGTCGTAGTGAGTGAGCGGGTCCTCTCCTCCCTGGGCTGCTGGAGACCTGGCCATCCCTCCCCTACCCCCCCAGCATGGACTGAAGGAGTCCAGGGACAGGGCACCGGATGCCTGCGTCCGACGTGGAAATGGATGGACCGCATTCCTCTCTTCGGGCCTCACCCTTCTAATCCTGGGGCGAAGGACATGGTAGCACCAACATAACTGGCACGTGTGACCTGGCAAGAGGGAGGGCAGGCAAGTATGTATGTTCCTTTGTCGAGATGTGATTGACGTGAAAGACTGCGCATCTGAGGCGTGTGACATGCTGCGTCACATGTACACGCCTGAGGAAACATGGCAACGGCGAACTTGCCCAGCAGCCCCACAAGGGACCCCTTTAGAGCCTCTTCCTCCCAGGCCTCTCAAACCCCTTTCCCACAATTTGCAAACAGCAAGCACTTTCTAGATTTTTTTATGCTCCCTGGGGGATGGGCCTCTGGCTCCCTTCATTAATCATAATTGTTTTCAGATTAACTCATCTTGTCACATGCACCAATAGCTCATTCATTTGTATCCTGGGTGTTATTCCATTGTATGGGTATTTCGGTAGTTTTCCAGTTTTTGGCTATTGCAAATAAAGCTGCTGTGAACATCTGTGTATGTGCTATCCCTGGATAAATTCCATTGCGTGAATGTACGTACCACAGCTCATCCACCCGTCCACTGAAGGACAGCAAGGGCTACAGGTAGCATTTTTATTTTCGTCTAGTTCAAAAAAATTTTAAATTTTCCTTGTCATTCGTTTCTTCTTTTGCCTAGAGGATACTTACTTGGCAGCATATGGTGTGGCCTGGGATCCTGGGCTGTCACCGATGGGCTGTCTTCTGGAGCCTGAGCGCTCGCTGGCAGAATTTTAGAAGTTTGTGACTGTCAGAGATGCGATAATTTTTCAGAAGCCGAGTTACCGGAATGAAGCCGTTGCTGCTGCTGGCTTTAGGAGATCATCTGAAGTTAACTCAGTCTTGGTTTCTTATTCACAACTTTGGAATCCGGCCAAAAAAAACAGTCTTTTTTCCTTTCCTGGGTATGAAAAGTTAGTCAGTCCCCTCTTTTGCTCTTCCTCAGCCACACCTGCAGGAGCAACAGACCGTAAAGCACATCCCCAAGGTTATTTATGCAGATAGGATTTTGAGCGACTGTTGCTACCAAGTGATTTAATTGCCAATTGCAGGGAGAGAAAAAATAGCCCTAACGACTAACTTTTTATATTGTATTGTAAAGACACAAATACAGGCCGAAACCGGTTTGGCTCAGTGGATAGAGCATCAGCCTTCGAACTGAAAGGTCCCAGGTTCGATTCGGGTCAAGGGCATGTACCTTGGCTGCAGGCACATCCCCAGTGGTGGTGGTGGGAGGGGGTGCAAGAGGCAGCTGATCAATGTTTCTCTCTCATCGATGTTTCTAACTCTTTATCTCCCTTTCTCTCTGAAAAATCAACAAAACATACTTTTTAAAAATACAGGATATTTAGGGCATGTCAATATAGGCAGTCCTATGTCTGGTGTGGGCTATGCACTGCTGTTGCACCTAAAACCCTAACTGTTGGTTGGATATTTGTAGATCGGAAAATACACAACTCCCCATTCCTTTTTACCTGTCTGGCAACTCCTAAGTATCGTTTTTACTTTTCCCTCAAAGCTGTTCATGTGCGATGTTTTAGAAGAGTTCAGTGCATGTCATAGCAACCAGCCGTTCCGCCTTAGGTTGATTTACATATTAGCCTTTCATTATATAGGTTAATCACATTTGGAGCCAAAACCCTGAGCATTTCAGCAAGCCACAGTCTCGGTGTCATTCTCTGACTTTTTACACTCAGTCTTAGCTTCCCCCCCACCCCCTCCAACTTGTCACCTACTCCCCTAGAGCCATTCTGTCACTTACCTTGGAAAAACAACAAAACCATTATTAGTAACAATTGAGTAATATCCATTTCATAAGTGTTTTCCTACTGATAACCTGAACTCCCCGGCAGACATTGTCGCTGCTGCAATCACAGAGGCAACGATGAACCACTTCCCAGGCAGGGGGGGGTGAGGTCTCGGACACCCAAACCTTCCTCCCCCGGGGGTGAGCCGCTCCCTTGGCACACGCGGTCCGGACCGCACAGGGAAGTCCTTCTTCTCCCACAGCTTTCCGGTTCTTTGGTGGACAAGGCCTCAGACCTGGAGCGATGAGTATCGGGATTAAAGTGTGGCTCCCAGGCCGAAACCGGTTTGGCTCAGTGGATAGAGCGTCGGCCTTCGGACTGAAGGGTCCCAGGTTCAAATCCGGTCGGGGGCATGGACCTTGGCTGCGGGCACATCCCCAGTGGGAGGTGTGCAGGAGGCAGCCGATGGATGTTTCTTCCTCTCTATAAAAGATCAATAAAATATATATTTTTTAAAAAAAATAAAATGTGGCTCCCAGGATTGGAACACCATCACTAACCATACAGGCAGGACAGATGTTTTCTGTGGCAGCCAGAGGTACAGAGGGAGCCTGGCCACTTCAGGGGGTCCTGCCACCCAGACTCTCATCATAGGGGTTTCTTTTCTTTTTTTTTTTTTTAATATATTTTATTGATTTTTTACAGAGCGGAAGGGAGAGAGAGAGAAAGTCAGAAACATCGATGAGAGAGAGACATCGATCAGCTGCCTCTTGCACGCCCCCTACTGGGGATGTGCCCGCAGCTAAGGTACATGCCCTTGCCGGAATCGAACCTGGGACCCTTCAGTCCGCAGTCCGACGCTCTATCCACCAGTCCGACGCTCTATCCACTGAGCCAAACCGGTCTTGGCCATAGGAGTTTCTTGTTGCCCCTGTCAAAAACTATCGGCGCTCAGAAAGCTCCCCCAGAGTCAATCAGAGAGCCTTTGGCAACGAGGCAGCCCCCGGAGAGGAGGGGGCGCGGATGGCTTTACCCCCCGAGGAAATGTGAGTGGAGCCCGGCTCCGTTTGGGCCCTGGAACGCCATTTCCCAGCGCCCCCTCACTTGGTCACCTGGCCAGTATTCATAGCAGCGCAGGTGTCGTCGAGGGAACTACGTTACCCAGAAGGCAGCGCGGAGATGGCGGCGACCGACCGACGAATGAGAGAGCTCGGACTGCGTGCAAGACGTGGGGGCGGGGCTTAAACGTCCCTTTATTGCCTCACGGCCTGGGGGCGGGGCTTCGGAGACCTGATTACTTGACGCGGGCGTGTCCGTGGGGCTGGGACTTGGGTGGGGTCGGCGGTCGGGAGCGCCGTCGCAGTCCGTGCTGAAAAGCCAACGGGAAGCTTTCTTCTTCGTGGCGCTAGCCCAGTGGTCGGCAAACTGCGGCTCGCTAGCCACATACGGCTCGGGAGCCGCGGTTTGCCGCTCTGTTGACCGATGCGTTTGCCGACCACTGCTCTAGCCTGTAAGGCGTCCGTTCTGCCAGCTTTCGGGCGGTTGTGTATTTCAGTGGTGATCCTGGTGTGGTTCTGGGAGCCATGTGCCTCCGCCACCATCTCGGTTCTTCAGAGCCAATGTACGTGTCTTTGAAAAATCCCAAGAGAGCGGACAGCGATGAGTGGGGACGTGCTGCGCCTGAAAATTTTTAACAGGCGCTCTTTCCCGAACTGCTTTCCGGGAAATCGGGGCGCGTCTCCTTTAAGAGCAGGCGAGGCCCCGCCCTCTCTCGTAGGAGCCCAGGAAGTAACTCCATTCCCAGCGCCCCCCGGCCCTGGCTGGCGCTCGGCCTTTGTCCGCCTCTCAGGAGCGACTTCGGAACCGAGACCTGACAAGTGGGCGGCGGCGGCGGAAACTACAATTCCCAGAAGCCTTTTCGGCGCGCGAGGAGCCACTGAGCCAATGAAGGCTGAGGACAGGCGCGCGTCCTAAGTGCGCGTCGTCGGGAGGCGGGACTTCCGGCGTCTTGGTTTTTGTTTTTTTGTCTGTGTGTGTCTGTGTATTTGTGTGTGTTTCTGTTTGTTTTTCCTGACTGTCGCTCTGAGCGGGGTCAGCGCCTCAGAGGGGAGTGGGGAGGTAAAACCGGAGCTGCGGCGGCGCCCCGTTCCCGCCCTGTCACCCCCGCTCCGCGCTCAGACCGGCCGGTGGGGCCGCCCGCGCCGAGGAGCCCGACTGAGGTGGGTGCTGCGCCGCCCCGGCCTCCCTGCCCGGCGCCCCCTTCTCCGAGCCGGATAGAGGGGCGCCGCCCGGGTCCCTGCCTCGGGTCCGTGTCTGCCGCCGTCGGGAAGGGGCAGCGTTCCCTCGGGGGCGGCCTGAGCCCTGGGGAGCCGGGGTCTCTGTGTCTAGGGGGAAGAGGGGAGGGGTGTCGTCTCGGGGTCTCTGTGTCCAGGGGGCAGGGGCGAGGGGTGTCTTTCGGGGTCTCCGTGTCCAGGGCTCAGGGGCAGGAGGGAGGGGTGTCGTTTGGGGTCTCTGTGTCCGGGGGGCAGGGGTGAGAGGGGACGGGGGTGTCAGACGCCTGGGGTCTCTGTGTCGGGGGGCAGGGTTGAGAGGGGACGGGGGTGTCAGACGCCTGGGGTCTCTGTGTCCGGGGGGCAGGGTGAGAGGGGACGAGGGTGTCAGACTCCTGGGGTCTCTGTGTCCGGGGGGCAGGGGTGAGAGAGGACGGGGGTGTCACACTCCTGGGGTCTCTGTGTCCGGGGGGCAGGGGTGAGAGGGGATGGGGGTGTCAGACGCCTGGGGTCTCTGTGTCCGGGGGGACAGGGGTGAGAGGGGACAGGGGTGTCAGACGCCTGGGGTCTGTGTCCGGGGGGCAGGGGTGAGAGGGGACGGGGGTGTCAGACGCCTGGGGTCTCTGTGTCCGGGGGGCAGGGGTGAGAGGGGACGAGGGTGTCAGACGCCTGGGGTCTCTGTGTCCGGGGGGCAGGGGTGAGAGGGGACGGGGGTGTCAGACGCCTGGGGTCTCTGTGTCCGGGGGGCAGGGGTGAGAGGGGACGGGGGTGTCAGACGCCTGGGGTCTCTGTGTCCGGGGGGGTAGGGGGGAGAGGGGACGGGGGTGTCAGACGCCTGGGGTCTCTGTGTCCGGGGGGGGTAGGGGGGAGAGGGGACGGGGGTGTCAGACGCCTGGGGTCTCTGTGTCCGGGGGGGTAGGGGGGAGAGGGGACGGGGGTGTCAGACGCCTGGGGTCTCTGTGTCCGGGGGGCAGGGGTGAGAGGGGACGGGGGTGTCAGACGCCTGGGGTCTCTGTGTCCGGGGGGCAGGGGTGAGAGGGGACGAGGGTGTCAGACGCCTGGGGTCTCTGTGTCCGGGGGGCAGAGGTGAGAGGGGACGGGGGTGTCAGACGCCTGGGGTCTCTGTGTCCGGGGGGCAGGGGTGAGAGGGGACGAGGGTGTCAGACGCCTGGGGTCTCTGTGTCCGGGGGGCAGAGGTGAGAGGGGACGGGGGTGTCAGACGCCTGGGGTCTCTGTGTCCGGGGGCAGGGGTGAGAGGGCACAGGGGTGTCAGACGCCTGGGGTCTCTGTGTCCGGGGGGCAGGGGTGAGAGGGGACGGGGGTGTCAGACGCCTGGGGTCTCTATGCCCGGGGGGCAGGGGTGAGAGGGGACGGGGGTGTCAGACGCCTGGGGTCTCTGTGTCCGGGGGGCAGGGGTGAGAGGGGACGAGGGTGTCAGACTCCTGGGGTCTCTGTGTCCGGGGGGCAGGGGTGAGAGGGGACGAGGGTGTCAGACGCCTGGGGTCTCTGTGTCCGGGGGGCAGGGGTGAGAGGGGACGGGGGTGTCAGACGCCTGGGGTCTCTGTGTCCGGGGGGCAGGGGTGAGAGGGGACGAGGGTGTCAGACTCCTGGGGTCTCTGTGTCCGGGGGGCAGGGGTGAGAGGGGACGGGGGTGTCACACTCCTGGGGTCTCTGTGTCCGGGGGGCAGGGGTGAGAGGGGATGGGGGTGTCAGACGCCTGGGGTCTCTGTGTCCGGGGGGCAGGGGTGAGAGGGGACGGGGGTGTCACACTCCTGGGGTCTCTGTGTCCGGGGGGCAGCGGGGAGAGGGGACGGGGGTGTCACACTCCTGGGGTCTCTATGCCCGGGGGGCAGGGGTGAGAGGGGACGGGGGTGTCAGACGCCTGGGGTCTCTGTGTCCGGGGGGCAGGGGTGAGAGGGGATGAGGGTGTCAGACTCCTGGGGTCTCTGTGTCCGGGGGGCAGGGGTGAGAGGGGACGGGGGTGTCACACTCCTGGGGTCTCTGTGTCCGGGGGGGCAGCGGGGAGAGGGGACGGGGGTGTCACACTCCTGGGGTCTCTATGCCCGGGGGGCAGGGGTGAGAAGGGAGGAGGGACGGCCCCGAGCTGGGCCTGCCAAGAGGGTGCAGGCGGGACCGGGACCCCGGGGTAGGAGGGGGAAGGGCCCAGGGTCCGGGCTGGGCGGGCAGGGGACGTGTGGTGAGATGCCCGGGCTTCCTGTCGCCGAAAAACAACAAAACAAACAAATGTTTGTGAGCCGAAGTCGGGCGAACAGCACCGTCCCAGGTGTTTTTAAATACGTTTTTGATTGATCTCTGAGAGGCGGGGCCCAGGGGGGGAGAGAGAGTCATGGCGGGCGCCCCTGCCCCCTGGACACTGAGACCCCAAACTACACCCCGTGGGACCCGGTGACCGGACCAGGGAGGGCGGGGCCGCGAGAGGGGAGGGTCTCAGGGGGAGGACATGGAGCAGACTCACCGGTCCCGAGACATGTCCGGACGGAGGTCTCCTCCTGCAGGCGGACACGGAGGCCTCGGAGCGGGGGACCCCTCGGGTGTGGCGGGAGGGTGGGCCAGGCCGAGTCTCTGCTGGTTGAAGCGTGGTCCCCTGCACCTCCTGGGGAACTGTGGGTCCAGTTCTGGGTCAGGGCACTCACCCCGGTGTGGGTGCGAGCCCGAGTCAGGGTCTGGAGCGGAGGCCATAGATGTCTCTCTCTCTCTCTCTCTCTCCCTCTCTCTCTCCCAATCTCTCTCTCTCTCTCCCAATCTCTCTCTTTCTCTCTCTCTCTCTCTCTCCCACCCTCCCTCTCTCTCTCTCTCTCTCCCCCCCCCTCTCTCCCCCCCCTCTCTCTCCCCCTCTCCTCTCTCTCCCCCTCTCTCTCCCAATCTCTCTCTCTCTCTCTCTCTCCCTCCCTCTCTCCCAATCTCTCTCTCTCTCTCCCAATCTCTCTCTCTCTCTCTCTCTCTCTCTCTCTCTCTCTCTCTCTCTCTCTCTCTCTCTCTCTCTCAGTAAGCAGCCAGCCCACCTTGGCCCAGTGATTGAGCATCAACCCCACGCACCAGGAAGTCACAGTTCGACGCTGGCCAGAGGCATATGCTGGGGTTGTGGGCTTGATCCCCAGTAGGGGGCATGCAGGAGGCTGCAGATCAGTGATTCTCTCTCATCATTGATGTTTCTCTCTTTCTTTCTTTTTTTAATATATTTTATTGATTTTTTACAGAGAGGAAGGGAGAGGGATAGAAGAGTCACAAACATCGATGAGAGAGAAACATTGATCAGCTGCCTCCTGCACACCCCCCACTGGGGATGTGCCCGCAGCCAAGGTACATGCCCTTGACCGGAATCGAACCCGGGACCTTTCAGTCTGCAGGCCGACGCTCTATTCATTGAGCCATACCAGTTAGGGCTGATGTTTCTCTCTTTCTCTCACTCCCTCTCCCTTCCTCTCCCTTCCTCTCTAAAATCAATAAAAAATATATATATTTCAAAACATAAAAATATATATATTTTTTTTTTTTATTGATTTCAGAGAGGAAGGGAGAGAAAGAGAGAGAAATAACAATGCTGAGAGAGAATCATTGATTGGCTGCCTCCTGCACGCTCCTCCCCATTGGGGACTGAGCCCACAACCCAGCCTGTGCCCTTGATTGGAGTCGAACCCGTGACTTTTTCAGCCTGCAGCCTGATGCTCTATCCACAGAGCCACACTGGTCAGGGCTAGAGAGCCTTCTCTTTTACTGCTGCATAGTGTGCCCTGGTGTTGTTATGTCCAGATTTCAAGATTCCCCAGAGAGCACCAGGGAGCCGTTATCCGATGCAAAAGCAAAGAGTCTTTATTCGAGCCCGGGCTCGGCTCTCACAGCCCCTTTACCGGCGCAGCGGCGGGACCAGAGGGAGCGAGAGCTTGGGGAGACAAAGGTTATGAGGACTGGTCATTCGGGGGGGCCTAGGAGAGTGGTGTGGGATACGGAGATTGGTCACTTTGGTTAGGGTTTCATATTCTAAGATCAGAGCCGTCCCCTCCTGTCCCCTGAGTGGTCAGTAGCGACGCAGAGGGGAACATCTTTGTGATGTGACCTTATCAGGACCGAAGCTGCTCCCGGGACATCATTGGTCCACTTGGTGGGCAGTGGTTGGGGGTGTTAGGACATTCCCGGTGCTCCTGTGGTCACTCCCATCAGGGGAGGAGGAGGGGGGTCAGGCTGACCAGCTCCGCAAGATGGAGGACAGCCAGTTCTGCTTTGTTCTTTCAGTGTAAAGTCCCACTGCTTGTTGTATCCACTCGTCTGTGATTTGCGCGTGACTGGGCCCAGATCTTAGCTGTTGTGGATTGGGGCCGGGGGGGGGCGGGGGTGGCCCTGCTTGCTGAGGGGCTGGGCGGGCGGAGATTGCCTGGCTCCTGGGCAGGGTCCTACCCTAGCAACCCCGTTCTCATGGCCGCCTTCTCCCCACAGGGTCCCAGGGCGGCGGCAGAAATGCTGACGGAACCTGCACAGGTGAGTGGAGAGAGCATGGCTGTGTCCACCCATCCCAGCCACCACCCCCCATCCATGGTTCTGGCCCTTCCAGATAGCTATGCCTCCTGAACCAGCTTCCATCCTTTTCCCTCCCTGGAGTCTGAACGCTCTGTACGTTCACCAGCCCCAGGATTTTATTTCCAGCCCCAGGTTATTATGGAACAGTTATCTCTTTCTTTTTCTCTTTCTTTCTTTTTTATTATTTCATAGAGGGAGGGAGAGAATGAAACATCAGTGATGAGAGAGAGTCATGGATTGGCTGCCTCCTGCACGCCCCCCGCTGGGGATCAAGCCCATTTCTTTTTTTATTACTATTAGGGGCCCGGTGCATGAAATTCGTGCAGTGGGGGGGGAGGGTCCCCTCAGCCCAACCTGCCCCCTCTCACATACTGGGAGCCCTCAGGTGATGTTCTATTGGTGGCTCACCCCCAGCCTGCCCAAGGCCGTAAGCCTCTGGCTGAGACTTTAGGCCTTGGGTACCCAACGATCTACCTGCAGTGGGGCCGATGGCTGGCTCTGCCCCAGCCCTAGCCTGCCCAAAGGCCAGAAAGCCTCAGCCTTGGGCAGCAGCCATCTTGGTCGAGGGTTAATTTGCATATCGCTCCTGATTGACTGGTGGGGTGTGGCTTGTGATATAGGGAAGGTACGTCAATGTGCATAGCGCTCTCTTATGACGTAGGATTATTTTGTTGTCGTTAATGCTCACCCGAGATTATTTTCCCTTTGGTTTTTTAGAGAGAGTGGGGGGGAAGAGGGGAAAGACAGAGGGAAACATCAACCTGAGATAGACAGGTCAATGGGTCACCTCCCGCATTATGCCCTGACCAGGACCCCGGGCCACAGAGGAGCCTGCAACCAAGGTACTTGCCCTTGACCAAAATCGAACCCAGGACCCTTCACTGATCCAACCAGCCAGGGTGAGCAGTTCCCATTTCTGACAACCAGCAGTGTGAGGTGCGGCAAGGAATCCTCTGCCCGGTAGCTCGGTTGGTTAGAGTGTCATCCTGATACGCCAAGATCGGGGTTTAGTCCCCAGTCAGAACACATACATGAAGCAACCTCTGAGTGCATCAGTAAGCGGAACAACAGATCCATGTTTCTTATGCTCTTTCTCTCCCTCTTCCTCTCTTTCCCCCCTTTTTAAAAAAAATATATATTTTACTGATTTTTTTTACAGAAAAGAAGAGAGAAGTATAGGAAGTCAGAAACATCGATCAGCTGCCTCTTGCACACTCCTTTTTTTTTTTTTAACATATAGTTTTATTGATTTCAGAGAGAAATATGCAAATTAACCGTCACTTCGCTACACCCACAGCCAATCAGCGTGAGTATGCAAAATAACCAAACAAAGATGGTGGCTCATTTGCATATGCAGGCATGGAGCCCTGAGAGGGGTGTCACCTCTGCTATGAGGGGAAGGGGCATGGCAGAGGGAGCTACTGGAGTGGTACTCCTCACAGAAGTGAGGACTTGCCGGCTCCTAGGCGGCTGGGAGTGAAGCCAGGGGAAGGAAGACCCATTCTTGCACAAATATTGTACAATGGGCCTCTAGTCCTATCTAATAAAAGAGTAATTTGCAGATCGATCATCACTCCAACACACAAGAGGGCTGTCCCCATGTGGTCAAAGATCCTGCCCCCATGTGGGCACAAGATGGCCAGCAGGGGAGGGCTGTTGGGAGGTTCTACGCCCGCAAGTGAGGGCAATTGTGGGCGAACGGGCCAGCAGGGGAGGGCAGTTGGGAGGGACCAGGCCTGCAAGGGAGGGCAGTTGGGGGTGATCAAGCCTGCAGGGGAGGGCAGTTAGGAGTGACCAGGCCGGCAGAGGAGGGAAGTTGGAGGCAAACAGGCTGGCAGGGGAGCAGTTAGACATCAGTTAGGCTGGAAGGATAGTGATTAGGGGGTGATCAGGCTGGCAGGCAAAAGCGGTTAGGGGCAATCAGGGAGGCAGGCAGGCTAGGAGTTTGGAGCCAGCAGTCCTGAATTGTGGGAAGGATGGCCAACTGCCCATTTAGGCTTGATCCCAGATTGGAGAGGGTGCAAGCTGGGCTGAGGGACACCCCCCGTCCTGTTCTTCGTGCACAAATTTTGTGCACTAGGCCTCTAGTATATATATAAACATCAATGATGAGAGATGGCTGCCTCCTGCATGCTTCCCACGAGGGATCAAGCCCGCAACCCGGGAAGTGCCCTGACTGGGAATCGAACCCGGGACCCTTCAGTCTGCAGGCCGACGCTCTATCCGCTGAACCATACTGGCTAGGGCTCTCTCCTCCTCTCTCTAAATAATCAATAAAATGAAATTAACAGAAAGATGGCCCAGGGAGTCCCAGGCACAGGATTTGGTGTGTTCAGATGCAAGCAGGGGAGGCCCACCTGGGAGGTTAAGGCACCTGCAGGCCTCTATTCTCTCCGTTGTGAATGGGGAGTCCTTGGGGGGGGGCGCGGTTAGGGGTGCACAAGTCTCCCGCCTTGAATGACAGCCTGAGGTTCCAACCCTCTGATCTGAGGTCGGTGGGAAGCTGTGAAGCAGACGAGGAAGATTCTGTGACTCACCTTTTAACAGGCCCCCTCTGGCTGCAGAGGGGAGAGATTCGGGGTGTGAGTGAAGGCGGGGAGACCTGGCAGGAATTCTTTGTAGCAGTCCAGGCCAGGTCAGTTTCTGCAGCGGCCACGCAAGAATGGTGGCTGCTGCCCTGGCCAGTGTTGCTCAGTGGGTAGAGCATCATCGGCCTGCAGACTGAAGGGTCCCGGGTTTGATTCCCGTCAAGGGCACATGCCCAGGATGTGGGCTCGATCCCGTGTGGGGCGTGCGCGCAGGAGGCTGCTGGTCCATGATTCTCGCTCTCACTCTCTCTTCTCTCTAAAATCAATAAAAACATATTTTAAAACTAAAAAATGTGATTTGAGAGGCACAAGTCAAGAATCCTGTAAAAAATTAAGAGTAAAAGCCCTAACTGATATGTCTCAGTGGATAGAGGGTCGGCCTGCGGACTGAAGGGTCCCAAGTTCAATTCCGGTCAAGGGCATGTAGCTTGGTTGCGGGCACATCCCCAGTGGGAGGTGTGCAGGAGGCAGCTGATGGATGTTTCTCTGTCATTGATGTTTCTGACTCTCTGTCCCTCTCCCTTCCTCTCTGTAAAAAAATCAGTAAAATGTATATATTTTAAAATTAACAATAAAAAAAAAACTGCCGCTGAGCTAAGCCGTCCCACCTTCATAGGGCCGGGTGGTCCTCGAGGATGTGGCCGTCCGTTTCTCCAGGGAGGAGTGGGGGCTCCTGGACGAGGCTCAGCGGCGCCTGTACCGAGACGTGATGCTGGAGAACGTGGCCCTTCTGTACTACGTGGGTAAGGCCCTCGCACGCACCCCCCCCCCCCCCCGGGGCCCTGGGCTGGGCTCTGTCCCTCCCTCTCCAGGAGCAGCTCTGTCCTTCCCACCAGAGACCGTGGGCTCAGCTGCCTCTCCTGGCTGCTGGCCCTCGTGTTGTTGGGGCCAAGGCCGGGCTGTGCACTGTCCCCGCTGTCCCCATGCAGTCCAGTCTCTGCTGCTCTGGGCCCTCCCGAGACTGCTGCGGCGTCGGGAATCACGAAGGTTGTGGGAGATCCCCGTGGGTTCCCCCGAGCTGATCCCCACGGGGGTGGGGGGTCGCTCAGGCCAGAAGCTGGGACCTCGGTGCCAGGCCCCACCCCTCCCGGTGTTGACATTTCTTGTGATCGGCCTGTGTCACGAATTTTATTTATTGGTTTATTTTTAAAAATATATTTTATTGATTTTTTTCCAGAGAGGAAGGGAGAGGGATATAGTCAGAAACATCGATGAGAGAGAAACATCGACCAGCTGCCTCCTGCACACTCCATATGGGGGATGTGCCCACAACCAAGATACGTGCCTTTGACCGGAGTCGAACCCGGGACCTCTCAGTCCCCGGGCCGATGGCTCTATCCACTGAGCCAAACCAGTTTTGGCCTGTGTCAGGAATTTTATTTTATTTATTTTATTTATTATTTATTTATTTTTTAAAATATATTTTGATTTTTCACGGAGAGGAAGGGAGAGGGATAGACAGAAACATCAATGAGAGAGAAGCATCCATTAGCTGCCTCCTACACGCCCCCCACTGGGGATGTGTCCACAGCCAAGGCACACGCCCTTGACCGGAATCAAACCCGGGACCTTTCAGTCCGCAGGCCGAGGCTCTATCCACTGAGCCAAACCGGTCTTGGCTACATATATATATATATTTTATTATTGATTTCAGAGAGTAAGGGAGAGGGATGGGGAGATAGAAAGGGCCACCCCCCCCCACCACCAAAATCAACACGCACGTCCCTGCCATATCTCCGCTTCCAGGTAGTTGGCGTGGAGCCCGGGGCGAGGAGGCACCTCGAGAGCAAGGTGATTCCGGGCGAGAGTCACAGGTCTGGGCTCCAGAGCCAGACCCGCCCACCCGGGAGGCAGCGGGCGCTCTGCAGCTGGCTGAGCGCGACCGAGTGTCCCCGGATCAGAGCCTGCGCATCTGTATGAAGGGCCTCTCCCAGCAGCACCCGGAGCGGCCGGGAGACCCCGCCCCCAGAAGGGGCAGCCTTCCCCTGGCAGAGGCCACCTTCCCGTGCAGCCGAGGCGGGGAGGGCTCCCCAGCCGGCCCGGACCGCCTCCCGCCCTGGGCTCCTCGCAGCGGGTGGAGAGAGACCCTCGAAACGGGCCGCCGGGACGACCACACGTGCCCTGAGTGCGGGAAAGGCTTCACCCGGAAACAGATCCTCGCGCA
This sequence comes from Antrozous pallidus, assembly GCA_027563665.1. Taxonomy (NCBI): domain Eukaryota; kingdom Metazoa; phylum Chordata; class Mammalia; order Chiroptera; family Vespertilionidae; genus Antrozous; species Antrozous pallidus. Next base: position 1,375,296 of record CM050525.1, on the reverse strand, counting down.
GCACCGGAAGCTCCACGCTGGCGTCAGGCCGCACGCCTGCGCCAAGTGCGGCATGGCCTTCCTCCGGAAGTTCCACCTGGCGCAGCACCAGCGCGTCCACAGCGGGGAACGCCCCTTCCGGTGCGGCGAGTGCGGCAAGGCCTTCTGGTGCAAGTCCACGCTCCTCGGCCACCAGAGGGCGCACGCCGCCGAATCGAGCCCGGCCCCGGCCCCGGCGTGTGGCCAGTGCGGGAGGCTCTTCAAGTACAAAGCCAACCTCGCCAAGCATCAGCGGGCCCACGACGAAGACGGCGGTGGGTGGCCTCACGCGTGCGGCCTCTGCGGGAAACTCTTCAAGTACAACTACCGGCTGGTCCGGCACGGGCGCGTCCACACGGCCGAGAGGCCCTACGAGTGCGGGCAGTGCGGGAAGCTCTTCCGCTACAGCTCCACGTTCGCGAGGCACCGGCGGGCCCACACCGCGGAGAGGCCCTACGGCTGCGGCGAGTGCGGCAAGTTCTTCCCGCACAGCTCCACGCTGGCCAAGCACCAGCGGGTCCACACCGGGGAGAGGCCGTACGCGTGCGGCGAGTGCGGCAAGTCCTTCCGCTACACGTCCACCCTCCGCAGGCACCGCCGGGTCCACGCCGCCGCCGACAGGCCCTACGAGTGCAGCTCGTGCGGGGAGTTGTTCCGGCACAAGGCCAAGCTCGCCAGGCACCGGCGGAGTCACACCGGGGCGAGGCCCTACGCGTGCGGCGAGTGCGGGAAGGCCTTCGCCTACCGCTGCAGGCTCGCCAGGCACCAGCGAGCTCACACCGGGGAGAAGCCCTACGCGTGCCGCGAGTGCGGGAAGCTCTTCCGGTACAGCGCCAGCCTCCTGAAACACCGGCGAACCCACACCGGGGAGAGGCCCCACCGGTGCAGCGAGTGCGGGAAAGCCTTCGGCCACCGCCACGTGCTCGCGGAGCACCGGAAGACCCACACCGGAGAGCGGCCCTACGCCTGCGGCAAGTGCCGCAAGGCCTTCGCTCGCAAGTCCCACCTCGCGCATCACCAGAAGACCCACGTTCGGGACAGGCCTGTGAGAGGCGTGCGGGCCAGGGGGGCTTTGGCTCCAGCCGCAGCCCCGTTCAACAGAACGCACCCTGGCCAAGAGCTCAGGAGTGCAGAGGATGCGCCAAGCCTCCCGGATACCACCCTGAACTCGTTCCCCTGGAGGAGCGCCTTATGAGCTCGGCCTATCCTTGCATGAATATCGGGCCTCTAGCGTGCACATATCTGTGCAACTGATCTCCAATATATATATATTAATCTTGCAAAACTGAAGCTCCATGCTCATTAAAAACAGCTCCTCCGACCTTTGCCCTACTGTGCCAGGCAACCACATAGGCCTACTCTTGCATGAATATCGGGCCTCTAGCGTTCACATATCTGTGCAACTACTCTCCAGCATTTTTTTTTTTTTTAATCTTGCAAAACTGAAACTCCGTACTCATTAAAAACAGCTCCTCCGACCCTTGCCCCGCTGTGCCAGGCAACCACACTCTGCTCTCTCGTGTCTCTCGGGATTCGACTCCTCAGGATATTTCCTGTAAGTGGAGTCAGGCAGCATTTGTGTTTCTGTAACTTGGCTGCTCTTGCTGGGTATTAATTTCCCCGCGCTGAAGCTTTCGTTAGCATTTCCTTCTAGTCTGAGAAGGAATCGGGGCCGACACACCTCTAAGACATGGGGAAAGGTGCTGCTGGAATCCGTAGAGCTTTGCCAGATGTTATATTTCTACAGGAAGGGAGGTCTAGATTTTAAAAGGACTCTTTATTTAACAGCTTTATCGATACCTTCACATTAATGGCATTTTTTTTTTAGTGTAAAATATATTTTCCTTTTTTTTTTCAAATATATTTTATTGATTTTTTACAGAGCAGAAGGGAGAGGGATAGAAAGAAACGTCGATGAGAGAGAAACATCGATCTGCTGCCTCTTGCACACCCCCTACTGGGGATGTGCCCGCAGCCAAGGTACATGCCCTCGACCGGAATCGAACCCGGGACCCTTCAGTCCGCAGTCCGACGCTCTACCACTGAGCCAAACCGGTCTTGGCTAAAATATATTTTCATATGTGTGTGCGCAATGGGACCATCACCAAAGTCGTGATAATAGATCCATCACCCTATAGTTTTTTTAAGTACTGATTTTTAGGGAGAAAGAAACATTTGATTTTGTTGTCCCACTTATGTATGCATTCGTTGGTTGTTACTTGTATGTGCCCTGGCCGGGGTATTGAACCCACAACCATGGTGTATCGGGATGAGGCACTAGCCAGCTGAGCTACCATGTCATGGCCAATTTTCATTGGCCCCTTTATAGTCTCCACAAGTTCTACCCAACTTGTCATCCCCATGTACACACTATACTTTGCATTTCTAGAATTGTATAAAAGAAATCCTACAGTTACTCAGGTATAGCTGTTTTTACTAAGCGTGTGTGTGTGTGTGTGTGTGTATTTATATTTTAGTATTATCCATGTTGTGTGTGCATCCAATAATAAGCATGGCATCCAATGGGAAGCAAGGCTCTGTGTTATCACGGCAGCAAAGGTGCTTTTACATTCTGACGATCACTCTGAGAGGAAGTTGTTTAAAACGGGAAAGTAAAGTTTAAACCTAACCCATTAAAGTTCAGTTTCCTATGAATTCATTACCAATAACAGTTTTGAATCATCTGCCTTTGTACACAAGCTTATAGATTTGTCTCTTCTTCTTTGACTTTTTTCTAGTAATGCCTTTTTTTAAAATCCGAGGTTATGTTTTTATTGTGTGATTTTTTTTTTTTTGTCATTGTTTTTGTTTGTATCTTTGTTTTTTAGAGAGAGAAACATCAATGTGAAAGAAACACATCGATTGGTTACCTCCTGCAACACCCTGATCCTTTGGTGCCAGGGTCAACACTAACCATTGAGCTCACCTCTCAGGGCAATAAATTATTTTTATTTTAAGCAGTATTCTTCTTCTTCTGGTGGAAGCTTTCTCCCTTAAGAACAAAGGCCTCCACACCAGCAGAACTTACCATTGAGGGGACGGATAGCAGGAATGAGCTGAATGGGTTACTAAATATAATCATGTGGAAAGTAGGCGTCCAGCCCTGGCCTGTGTGGCTCCTTTGAGCACAGTCCCGTGCACCAAGAGGTCAGCAATTGGTTGAATGACCCCGGTCAGGGCACATGCCCGGTTGCAGCTCAATCCCCAGTAAGGGGCTGCAGGAGGCAGCCGATTAATGTATCTCTCATGGCTGTTTCTCACTCTCTTCCTCTCTAAAATCAGTTGAAAGGCAAAAAAAAAAACCCAACTTTTTTTTCTTAAGAAAGTAGGCTTCCCAGATTGTGAATAACGTCTGGCCCAGTAAAATTTGAATTATTTCTTACTAGAGGCCTGGTTTGCATAATGCATAAATGGGTAGGGTCCCTAGGCCTGGCTGGCAATCAGGGCCAATTGGGCCTTCCAGCTGCCAGCTAGGGTTTCCCTACCCCCAACTGCCAGCTGGGGCCTTCCTTTGTTCCGCGCTGCCCCCTGGTGGTCAGTACATGTCATAGCGAGCAATTGAACTTGGTCTCCCTGTTGAAGTCCTGAGGGGAAATTTTGCATTTTAGGCTTTTATAAAAATAGCATACTGAGCCGAACCGGTTTGGCTCAGTGGATAGAGCGTTGGCCTGCGGACTGAAAGGTCCCAGGTTCGATTCCGGTCAAGGGCATGTGCCTTGGCTGTGGGCACATCCCCAGCTGGAGGTGTGCAAGAGGCAGCTGATGGATGTTTCTCTCCCATCGATATTTCTGACTTTCACTCTCCTTTCCTCTCTGTGAAAAATCAATAAAATATATTTTAAAAAATAAAAAATAGCATACTGAGATAAGAGAAAAATATTGCATGGGCATACTGAAATAAGGGGGAAATATTGCATGGGCTTACTTACAAAAATGTCTTGTATCTGAAAGAAATTATAACGAAGTGCACACTTCTTTTTTTCTTCAATTACACTTCCCTGGTAGTTACCGGTAGCTTCTCACAGCTCCTTGTTCTACAGAATTCCTTTGCAAAACTCCCTGTAGTTCCTGCCTACCTTTCATTTACTTTGCTTCACAGCTTCCAGGGTGGTCTCGTCCACCTTATTTCTCCCCTTTGTGCACGGAACATTCCTGATTGGGACAGAGGCTCAGCAGCTGCTTTGGGAGGGGATATCCAGCGTGGAAAGTCAATACAACTTCTCGGATTTTTATTTTTTTAACTTTTAAAAACCTACTGATTGGATTACTCTTAGAGAGAGAGGAACACTGGTTTGTTGTGTTCCATTTAGTGATGCGTTCACTGGTTGCTTCTTGTATAGGCCCTGACCGGGGAGCCAACCGCAATTTGGCATAGAGGACATATGCAAGGAGACCCTAATCAACTTAGCTATGGGGCCAGGGCTCAAATTCAAATGTCTATTTCTTTTTATATATATATATATTGATTTTTTACAGAGAGGAAGGGATAGAGAGTTAGAAACATCGATCAGCTGCCTTCTGTACACCCCCTCCCTACTGGGGATGTGCCCGAAACCAAGGTACATGCCCTTGACCAGAATCGAACCTGACCCTCTCAGTCCACAGGCCGTCCGCTGAGCCAAACCGGTTTCAGCATCTTCTTTTTTAAAATATACTTCTATTGATTTCATAGAGGAAGGGAGAGGGTGATAGAAACCTCAATGACAAGAGAGAATCATTAATCTGCTGCCTCCTGCACGCCCTGGGGGTGGAACCCCCAACCCAGGCATGTGCCCCTTGACCGGATTTGAACCTGGGACCCTTCAGTCCGTAGGCAGCCGCTCTATCCACTGAGCCACACCGGCTGGGATTCAAATGTCTTATTTCTGACACTTGTGCTAGACAGCACCTCAGGGAAATGTAGGTACGTCCCCTTTAAGAGCCACTAAGCCCCGCGGCGTCCTCGGAGAGACTGGGAACTCCACTTCCCAGCGCCCCTCGGCGTCGCAGGTGGGCCTTGGAGCCCCGCAAACTGTGGAGGAACCACCACCGGAGGCGGAGAAAGAACCAGGGGAGAAACTACGTTACCCAGGAGGCTCTGCGGCAACCGATGACGGCGAGATCAGCCAATGAGAGGTTAGCGTGGGGCCTTTTACGCGCTCACGCGCGCTGGAGGCGGGACTTCCGGCGGCGTCCCCTGGGCAGTGAATGGGATTCCTCCCGAGTTCTCGAGGCGGCGGAGCGGGCGGAGCGCGCGGAGAGCGGGCTCTCCGCTGCACCGGGAGGCGCGGCTGGGCCAGATGCTGACGGCGGCGCCCCGTCGCCCTCGCTCCGCCCTCAGGCCGGCGGGAGGGCCGCGCGGAGGAGCCCGACCGAGGTGGGTGCTGCGCTCCCCTGGCCTCCCCGCCCGGCGTCCCCGCCTCAGGTCCGTGCCCGCCCGTCGTCGGGAAGGGGCAGCGTTCCCTCGGGGGCGGCCTGAGCGCCGGGGAGCCGGGGTCTCTGTGTCCGGGGGACAGGGGCGGCCTGAGCGCCGGGGAGCCGGGGTCTCTGTGTCCGGGGGACAGGGGTGGGGGGTGTCGCCTCGGGGGTCTCTGTGTCCAGAGAGGACAGACCCCTGCACACGCTCATTCCCCGGAGGGAACCGTGAGTGTCCGAGCCACGGGAGGCCCTCACGTCCCCCGACAGGTAGGGTTCCGATGGACGTGCTCTAGCTCTGGCCACAGGACCCGAGCGGGTGTCTGCCAGGGGGGTTCCCACACAAGGCTTCTTTCTCTCCTTCAAGTGGCGTGGACGTTACACCCGAGAGCCGGGAGGCATTGTTCCTCTTCCACCCGCCCGCTGTTATGCCCAGAGCTCAGGATCCCCAATAATTAACCACCAGGGGGCCCTTTATTATCCGATGCAAAAAGCAAAGAATCTTTATTCAAACCCGGGTTTGGCTCCCAGCCTCTCTATCTGGCACAGCAGCCAGATGAAGGAGCGAACCCAGCAAGAACGATAGGTCATGAAGGGTTGGTCATTTGGGTGGTCTCGGAGCCCGCGCTGTCCTCCGCCAGCCCACAGTGAGCATAACCCCCAGGACCAAAGGTGGCTTCAATACTAAGGCATGTGTTGCAAAACCAAAAAACATCGGGGCAGGCAATTCCCACGTTAGGTGACCTGGAGGCTGGACGCGCCCAGGAGGAATGCCACGTGGGACCAACAAAGTCCACGGAAACCGGAAACTTCCCCTGCAAGTGGCCAGCAAAACAACACTTGGCGTCCTCCTGGATGAAACCTAAACCAGCTGGCGGGGAAGGGGGGAGGTAGGAAGGAGTGAGGATCCCCTGTAGGAAAGGCGGGGGATAGGAGAGAGCACAGGTCTGCCCAGCAGAGCCGATGTTTGCTCAACATGGGGCCCTGCCAATGCACGGATGGACGGCTCCTTGCAGACACTGGCAGAGAGAGGATTGTGGCAGGGGTGCTGGGCAGGTGACGATGTGCAACACTGCTCCAGGAAGCTTCCCGTGGAGGGGCCCGCAGAGGAATCTTCCCCGGGGTCGAGTGTTCACATGGATGGGGTTCGACTTGCAGCTACTCTCCAGGGCGGCTCACAGAGCTCCTCGGGGGACCGTCCCTCGTGAACACGGACCTGGCATGTCCCCTGCTAGCCTACGGCCTTTCTCCCGCGTGGAGTCTCCAGTGGCGGATGAGGGAAGCCCTTTGCCTGAAGGCCTTCCCACACTCGCTGCACTTGTACGGCCTCTCCCCCGTGTGGATTCTGTGGTGCTGGACGAGCACGTGCTTGTGGCTGAAGGCTTTGCCACACTCGCTGCACGCGTAGGGCTTCTCGCCATTGTGGACCCTCTGGTGCGCAATGAGGTCGGAGCTCTGGGTGAAGAACTTCCCGCACGCGATGCACTCGTAGGGCCGCGCCCCCGTGTGAACGCTCCAGTGCTTGATGAGTCTGTACTTGTGGCCAAAGTACTTGCCGCATTCGCTGCACTCGTACGGCCTCTCTCCAGTGTGGACGCTCTCGTGCTGGACGAGCGTGGACCTGTGGCTGTAGGCTTTCCCACACTCGCCGCACTTGTAAGGCCTCGCCCCGGTGTGAACTCTCTGGTGCACAATGAGGTTGGAGCTGTGATTGAAAACTTTGCCGCAGACGCCACACTCGTAGGGCATTTCTCCAGTGTGAATTCGCCGGTGCTGGGCAAGTATGGGCTTGCGGCTGAAGGTTTTCCCACACTCGCCGCACTCGTACGGCCTCTCTCCAGTGTGGACTCTCTGGTGCTGGACGAGCGAGTCTTTGCGGCTGAAGGTTTTCCCACACTCGCTGCATCCGTAATGCCTCCGTCCACCACGCAAGGCCTCCTCCGCACGCTTGCTGTCACCGCATGGCTCCCGCTCACCGTGGGGGGCACGGTACTGGGAACTGTCCGAGCGAGCTGAGGCCTCGCCGGGCTCCCCAAGCACAGAGGGCACCTCCAGGGGCTGGACAGGGCAGCTGTTCGCAAGAAAGGCCCGGCCCTCGTCTCTCCCGAGGGGCTTCTCTCCACTACGCCGTTTCCGGTGCGGAAGGTTCCCGCTGAGCCAGAACTGTTCCCCACACGGTTTCTGCCCGGAGGGTGCTTCCTGGTGCTCAGCCAGGTGTGAAACGTCTTTCGAGACCAGGCCACCTGGCTCCCGGGAGTAGGCCTGCTGGGTGGGAGGGCCTGACTTGAGGGTCCCGACCTGTGACACACCTTCTGCAGAAACCCTTTGCTTAAACGGTATCTCCTCATCCTCCATTCCGGGCCAAGAACCTGAAAGCAGACAAATGCTGGTGAAGTTCAAGTTGACACCGTCTCGTCACAAACGTGCATCTCACAGAACTAAGAGCAAGGTCATAGGTCAGGTTGAGCAAAGTCATCGCTCAGGTTGAGCAAAGGGCTGCCATGCAGCAGTTTACATCAAAGGTCACAGAAGGAGCCCTCTCGCTGGTTGGCTCTGCAGACAGAGCATCAGCCTATGGACTGAAGAGTCCTGGGTTCGATTCCCGTCAAGGGCACATGCCCGGTTGCAGGCTCGGTCCCCAGTAGGGGGCCTGCAGGAGGCAGCCAGTCAATGAGTCTCTCTCATCATTGATGTTTCTATCTTGTTCTCCCCTTTCCCTTCCTCTCTGAAATCCTATCTAATAAAAGAGTAACATGCAAATGTGACCGTACCTTGGCTCCTGATTGGCTATGCTACCAGCCAATCAGAAGCAGGGGTTGGGGCCGCACAGTGCGTGATCCTGCCTCTCCCGCCGTCTCTCCGTCTCTGCACGGCCTGGGGAGCAGATGCTGTGCTGGTGGTCCCGGCAAGCTGGCGGTACTAGTTCCCCAGGCCGTGCGGAGGCACGGCGGGAAGGCTGGCCACTGCCATGCTTTGCCGTGGGCACCTGGGGTCTGAAATCACGAGGGGCGTGAGCGCGGGGGTCCCAGATCACTGGTGCGCGCACCAAGGGCGGGCCACGGGAGGCCAGGGGGAAGACCGGCTACCGCCACGCTTCGCTGCGGGCTCCAGGGGTCCCAGATCGTGAAGGGTGTGTGTGCACGGGGGTCCCAGATTGCCATGAGGGGTGGACAGTTGAAGGTGATCAGGCTGATGGTGGGGGGCAGTTGGGGCCGAGCAGGCCAGCAGAGGGGACCAGTTGCAGAGTGGTTAGCAAGCAGAGTGGTTAGGGGTGATCAAGCAGTCAGGCAGGTGAGCGATTAGGAGCGGATTGCGAGGGAGCTGTCCAAGTGCCAGTTTAGGCCCGATCCCACAGGGATCTCAGATTGGAGAGGATGCAGGCCGGACCTAGAGACAACCCGCACCCCACCCCCCGTGTGCATGAATTTCATGCACCGGGCCACCAGTTTACAATAATAAAATAAATTAACAAAAAAATAAGGTCACAGAAGGGAAGAGGCCTTGACCTAGGGCAGAAACGAATGTGGGGTACAGCCCAGGAAATCAGCTTTCAGCAGGGTCTGGGCTGCTGGGGACAGGTGAGAGCTGTGTGCAAGGTTTGACCCCTGAAGAGGTACAACTGAATCTCTGGTATTTAAGGACTCTCTGGGGTCTGCGGAGATCTGACACATTCAGTTCAGGCAGAGGGAGCAGTGGAGAGGAGCAGGCGAGATGTGGAGGCAGGGGCCAGGGACAGACAGAGGCCAAAGGGCAGAGCACAAAATGCAAGTGTCATAAATGAGCAAAGACAAAAAGAAATGTGGCACTAAAACAACTGTGGGCACCGAGAGGGCAGGGACTGCCCGGGGCCCAGCCTATGTGACACCCCCCCGAGCCCCCACTTCTACCACAGACTTGCCCATCACCCGCTCCGAGCGTCTCTGGTCCTGGCCGGGCTCATGTGCGCCCGCCCAGCCTGATGCCCGGGATTTGCTGCCCAGCTGCCCCACGGACACGGGAGACGCATTATCCTCAGGAAAAGACGGGACAGGTGACCCACCATTCAGAGGAGAGAACTGATTGTTGTAAAAATGACCTCGAAGCCGGGTCTGACGGGAGTGGCCCAGTGGTCCCAGCGGGCCGGAACCAGCCACAGTGGTGCCTGCGCTGTCACAGTCCACCCGGAATGGCAGCCACCGGAAGGAGGGGAGGACCTGGGGCGCAGGGTGCCGTGGTCCGGGACGGAGCCACCCGGTCAGGGCAAGACTGAGATGCGTATGACCTACTGCGTGCCTGGGACCCCTTCCCTCCTGTGCCATCCTTCAGAGCGGCAGGCGTTGGGGCCGCTCGGGAGTCTGCGGCCGTGCACACAGCTCACGCTGGATACCCCCGGCACTTGCTCCAGGGAACCGGGGAGGGAGGTGGTTACCCATGGCTGCGACACGGAAAGGGCCAAGCACCCTTCCCCTGGAAAACAGGAGGGGCAGAGCCCAGTCCGGGGGCCCCTGGGGTGGGTGTGAGGGACTCACCCAGCGAGGCCAGAAGGGCGAAGTTCTCCAGCATCACGTCTCGGTACAGGCGCCTCTGAGCCTCGTCCAGGAGCCCCCACTCCTCCCGGGAGAAGGACACGAACACGTCCTCCACGTTCACCTGCGCCTGCCGACGGGGAGAGTGGGTCCACGGGGGGCCTCTCCCCGAATGACACTCCCTCAGGCCCCCCCTGTTCACTCCCTAATCCTCGGCTTAGGAAGTACCGGGACTGGGTGCCCCAAGTTCTCTCCTGGCCCCTTTGTCACTGTGCCTGTACACGGGGCAAGGTGGGTGGAAGGCACCACCAAATCTCCAGGCCCGACAGGCAGTGTCCCCCCCACACACCCCCACCGCCCACACCCACCACGGCAGCCAGTTCTGAGGCTGCTAGGACCACGCTTTACCGGACAACCCAGGTGAGAGCTCCCCTTTCTCCCATAAGCACCCGGTGCCAGGCCCAAGGCCCACCAGTGCACACCAGCCTCTTACTCTTAGGGTGACTCTGTCTCACATCCAGCCCCTTACCCAGGCATCGGCCTCTACCAGCCCTGCCGGACACCAATCATTGTCTCAGTGACCAAAAGTTGTGGGCAGGAAGCCAGAAGGCTGGTCAACAGCCTTAATCGCTCTGGTCACTCACTATGTAGTTGAAACATTGTTACCTCAAGCAGCCACCACCTCTGTTTGTTTTATGTGTTTTTGTTATTGGAATTTCCTGCCTACGGGCTATGGGTGTATCCCATGGACTCAATAAAAGGGATAGCAATGCCGGAGTGGTGTGTAGTCCTCCCACTAGAGGTGGGCTCCCGCCTGGCCCCCAATATTCCCAAATTCATTCTTTACTAGTCTCTCTTCGTTTGTGTGTGGCCTTCTCCAGAACCTGAACTGACACAGCCCCTGCCTGCTCACTGACTGCGCTACCCTGCCTCCCACACCGGTCTCCATGCCATCATCATCCGCCTTTCGGACGTCTGCACCCCGAACCCTCCCCAGCACTCCCATCCGGGTCCAGGAGCCTTTTCTCTGGGCAATCTCAGGCCCTTCGTATGGTCACAGGTGAGCTGATATCCACAGGGCATTACTTCTATCACAGACTTGCTCGTCACCATTGGTAAGGCCCAAAACCTGGGGTTAGTGCCCTCTCTCTCTCTCTCTCTCTCTCTCATCAGAGAATCTGTCCACACAACCGACCTCTAACCCACCCATGACTGCCTCTCAACCAGGATATCAAAGCAGCCTCCTCACTGGGGCTGCACCATAATCCACTGGCCCTCACTCACCCCACAGTCTGCTCTCCACCGGGAACCCAGAGCGAGACTGTGAAACCTGCGTCGGATCGCCTCTCTCCTCGGCCCTACACCTGCCATGTCTACACCTCCCTCAGGGCAGAGGCCCAGCCGTAGCCGGTGTGGCTCAGTGGCTAGAGCATCAGCCTGCAGACTGAAGGGTCCGGGGTCCCATTCTGGTCAAGGGCACATGGCCAGGTATGGGCTCGATCCCCAGTAGGGGGTGTGCAGGAAGCAGCCAATTGATGCTTTTCATCATTGATGTTTTTCTCTCCCCCTCTGCCTTCCTCTCTGAAATTAAAAAATAATAATAATAATAATACTAAATCCTATATAATAAAAGAGAAACACACAAATGTGACCGCACCTTCGCTCCTGATTGGCTATGCTACCGGCCAATCAGGAGCAGGGGTGGGGCCATGGGGTGTGAACACTGGCCCGGGTGGGGGGGGGAGGATGAAAAGGCAGTGGCAGCAAGTGCCCAGCCTCCAGGTGCTGTGAGGGGAAGCGGTGGTGGCAGCAGCAGCAGGGGTGGCGGCAGGGAGCGCCCAGCCTCCAGGGCTGGGTGGTTGCAGGCAGCCGGGGCTGAGCTGAGCAGGGTGATGGCTGGGTGCCCAAGGCTAGGGGTGAGTCATGAGTTGGACATTCCCTGAGGCCTCCCAGTATGTGAGAGGGGGGAGGTTGGGTTGAGGGACCACCCACCCCCCAGTGCACGAATTTTGTGCACCAGGCCCCTAGTCTATATAATAAAAGGCTAAGATGCAAATCAACCAAATAGCGGGATGTCCAGTTGCTATGACACACACTGACCACCGGGGGGGGGGGGCGGGGGGGAGATGCTCAGCCAGATGCTGGGATCACAGCTGGCAAGCATAGCAGCAGTGGTAGCAGCCCCTCCTGCCTTCATGGCAGCACTAAGGATGTCCGACTGATGGCTTAGACCCTCCGCGCTGTCAGTCAGACATCCTCCGAGGGCACGGGCCGGGCTAAGAGACCCTCCCCCCAGAGTGCATGGATGTTGTGCACCGGCCCTTTTTTTAGATAAGTTAAAAATAATGCCAGGAGCCTAGCTCCCACCCACCTGCTTCTGATACCTGGTATTTAAGGACTTGAAAACTCCCATCCCTGTCTCTCCTCCAAGTATTTGCACCTTCCACCCCTTATTCCATGGGAACCCTTCCGTTCGACCCCAGGCTGTGACCTGGGACCCTGGGCTGGGGCTCTCTCCAGCGTCTGCAGCCTCGAGGACGGTGGGTGGTCTCTGACACCACAATCCTGGGTACCAGGAGGGCGGGGAGGGGACCGAGGATCAGGCATCCTCCCCTCACCTGTGCCGGTTCCATCATCACTCCCGCGCTCATGGGCACCTGTGGGGAGAGGGAGACTGTGAGACCAGCAGCCAGGAATAGGCCTCAGGGGCTCATGCCTGTCCCCTTGGCCTGCCCCGCCCTGCCCCCGAGACCCAGGGCTGCTGCCCACCTTCTGTGCTCAGGCCTCAGAGCTGCCGAAGGCTGTGACCTCGGACCGGGTCTCCCTCTCATTGTGCCTCACCGTCCTCGTCGTCCCCCCCACCCCGATCACCGAGTGTGCGCTGCTCCCCCGAGCAGCCTGTGGAGTTCTTATGAAACCCTCCAGTCGCAAGACCTGCATGGCTCAGTGACTGAACTCCGACCTATGAACCAGGAGGTCACGGTTCAATTCCCATCCAGTCAGGGCACATGCCTGGAGTAAGGGCTCGATCCCCAGCGTGAGAGCAAAGAATTTTTAGTGACCACGTAGCCTGCTCACATCATAAATGTTTATCTCTGGAGGGGTAGGATGAGGGCATGCGACGGGGTAAGGGAGGCTGGGGGAAGATCAATAGGGGGAGGGGGGAATATGTAATACTTTAAACAATAAAAAAATCTTCAAAAATATATATATACCCCCCCCAAAAAAAATAGATAAGTGTTTCTCTCTCCTCCCTCTCTGAAATCAATCTATATAAAACCCTAATATGCAAACAGAATGAACAGTTGCTATGATGCATGCTGACCACCAGGGGGCAAGACATGCCACCAGCAGCAGTGGGCATTGGCCGCAGCAGGATGTGTTAAGCAGGTGAGCGGGAGCACAGAACCAAGGCAGGGTGCCCGTCGCTGTCATTGGGACGAGCCTCTGGCGGTTACTCAAAGCACCCAGATCGCCCTGAGGGCTTCTCTAACCCCGACCCGGCTCCTGAGGGGCGATCGGGAGGCAGCCACCTCTCACACCCATTGCCGGCACCAGCCCTGATAGCTCCACTCTGTCAGTGTGTGAGGTCAGGGCGTGGCTGCTCTGCTGGGGGTAGAAGGGGACCAAGGGGGTGGCTATAGCGAGAGGGGGCAGGCGGGGTGCAGAGGATGGGCCAAGACCTGACCCTGCGCCCACCACAGCCTCCTGGGCCTTCCTTTCAAGGTGCACGAATTCGTGCACTGGGCCCCTAGTCATATATTTAAAAAAAAAAACATCAGCCCTAACCAGTGTGCTCAGTGGACTGAAGGGTCCCGGGTTCGATTCTTCTGGTCAGGGGAATGTACCTTAACCAGTGTGGCTCAGTGGACTGAAGGGTCCCGGGTTCGATTCTTCCGGTCAGGGGAATGTACCTTGGCTGCAGGCACAACTCCAGTGGGGGGCGTGTGCAGGAGGCAGCTGGACGATGTTTCTTTCTCATCGATGTTTCTGACTTTCCCTCTCCCTTCCTCTCTGAAAAATCAATAAAATATATTTTTACAAGATTAAAAAACAACAACACGCACACACTACCTCAAAAGGGGGGGAACCTTCCCTGGCTCCCATCGCCCTCGGAATGACTGCAGGGCTGCCCCAGCTGACGCAGCAGCCATCCCTCCTCCTCACACCCGGATCCTCGACCCCCCAACACACACACCGCGGCCCAGGCCCCACCCACCCCCGTGTCCGTCACCCCAGGTCCCCTCAAACTGCCCATCAGAAACGAGGCTCCGCCACTGCGCCCCCGCGGGCCGGCCTGGGCAGCCCTCATTCGAGGCCTGAGGCTTCAGGGACGGAGGGCGGCGAGGAGCCGGGGGTGGGGGGCGCAGCACCCACCTGCGCGGGCTCCGCCAAGGCGCCTCCACCCCCGGAAGCCGAGGGCCGGGCCGGCGGGGGGAAGAGAGGGACTGACTGGCGGGAGACAAGGGCGAGGAGGCCCGTCTCTGTTCCAGGAAGAACCGCCCGCCTCGGCGCCTGTCACCGAAGGTCTGACAACGGAGTCCAGCGGACTTGAGGAGGCGGGCTCCCCCCCCACACACAAAAAAAGCAAAATGTCCGCCCAGGGAAGAAAACCGGAAGTCCCGCCCTGACGTCTTCCCCACGCACGGAGGCGACCCTTTCCCTGGGCTTTCACTGGCCCTGCGCCGCCGAGCCTTCTGGGGAATGTAGTTCCCCCCAAGCACCAACCGTGGAGAAGGGCAGCGGGCGCCACCACCTGGGCAAAAGAAGAGTCACAGAGCTAGTGGCGCCGCGAACGGGAGGAGTAGGCCACTCGCCAGCCACGGCTTGCCGCTCTGTTCACTAATGACTTTGCCGACCACTGAAGTAGAGGAAATGTTACCGCGTAGTTGGATGCTGTGAGGATTAGGCAATTGCAGCATATTGTGTGCAAAGGGGAACAGAGTAGTATGTGCCAGGGGTCAGCAAACTCATTAGTCAGCTGGACTAGGCAGAGGTTCCCTCTCCTTTCCTCTCTGAAGTCAATAACAATATATTTCTTTTTTTTTAAATATATTTTATTGATTTTTTACAGAGAGGAAGGGAGAGGGATAGAAAGTCAGAAACATCCATGAGAGAGAAACATCCATCAGCTGTCTCTTGCACATCCCCCACTGGGGATGTGCCTGCAGCCAAGGCACATGCCCTTGACCAGAATCGAATCTGGGACCCTTCAGTCTGCAGCCCAACGCTCTATCCACTGAGCCAAACCGGTTTTGGCAACAATATATTTCTTTTAAAAAATATTTTTAATTAATTTTTTACAGAGGGGGAGAGTGATAGAAAGTTAGAAACATTAATGAGAGAGAAAAACATCGATCAACTGACTCCTGCACACCTACTGGGGTTGTGCCCACAACCAAGGTACATGCCCATGACCGGAATCGAACCTGGGACCCTTCAGTCCACAGTCTGATGCTCTATCCACTGAGCCACACCGGTGAGGGCAACAATATATTTCTTTATATATATATATATATATATATATATACACGTTTTACTGTTTTTTTTTACAGAGATGAAGAGAGCGGGATAGTTCGAAACATTCATGAGAAACATCGATCAGCTGCCTGCTGCACGCCCCCCACTGGGGATCGAACCCTCAACCCACGCATGTATCCTTGACTGGGATCGAACCCAGGACCCTTCAATCCACAGGCCGAAGCTCAGTCCAGAGAGCCAAACCGGTTAAGGCAATGGTCAGCGAACTCAGTAATCAACAGAGCCAAATATCAACAGTACAACGATTGACATTTTTTTGAGAGCCAATTTTTTTTAACTTAAACTTCTTCTAACCCCACTCCTTCAACACAGACTCGCCCAGGCCATGGTATTTTGTGGAAGAGCCACACTCAATGGGAGCCAAAGAGCCGCATGTGACTCGCGAGAGCTGCTGTTTGCCGACCGCGGGGTTAGGGCAATAACAATATATTTTTAAAAAGAAAAGGAAAGACTGGGGCCCCAGCTGTGCAGGGAAACTGAAGCGCAGGCCCACCAGTAAGAACTGGCTCTGGTCGGAGTTCTGGACCCTGATTTTCTCAACTACCACAATCTCTGCAGCCCCGCTCCCTTAACGGTCAGCGCCTCGGGAACTACATTTCCCAGAAAGCACTGCGCCCCGCGGCGCTGATGCTCGGCCAATGAAAACGGTCGTTTCCCCGAGAGCCGACGTTCTGGGCGGGACTTCCGGAGTGGCCTCAGGGGAGTTGGTTCTGAGGAGACGGTTCAGTCTCGTCAGTCATCCTGGTTGGTTCGTCTGCGGGGGTGACCCGAGGGGGGCGGAGCGAGACAGGCTGAGGCTGCCGCCCCGGGTGACCCCCATTCTGGGATCGGGGCGACCCGGGTCTCCACTCCCGGTCCCAGTCCGTGCACAGAGTCCGGATGGCGGCGGCCGCGCTGAGGCGCCCGGCCGAGGTGAGTGGGTCCCCGGGCCGCCCCGCCTCCCCCACCACCGCCCCCGTGAGCGCCCCCCGCTCAAGGAAGTCAGCGCCGGGGACCAGGAAGGAGCCCTGGTGGCCATAGCAGCGGGAGGCATGGCCGGTCCGCCTGGATTTTCAGAACCGGAAGGGCCGCCCCGGCCGGGGTGGTTCAGTGAATAGAGCGCCGCCTGCAGACCGGAGGGTCCCAGTCAAGGACACAGGCCCCGGTTGTGAGCTCGATTCCCAGTAGGGGGCGTGCAGGAGGCAGCCCATCCATGATTCTCTCTCATCGTTGATGTTTCTCTCTTTCTCATTCTTCCTCTCTCAGATCAATAAAAATATTTAAAAAAAACAACAACCCGCCAGGCTTGGTGGCCGCTGTTGCTCAGGTGGCTGAGTGCCGCTCCAGGCGCCCCGAAGGTCGCTGGGTTGGATCCTGGTCCAGACACCTGTTCGGTCGGTCGGTCGGTCGGTCGGCTGGTCGGTCGGTCGGTCGTTGGCTCAGTTCCCAGTGGGGGTCGTGGAGGAGGCATGGTTCTGCTCATCAATCTCTCTCTCTCTCTCTAAAAAAAAAAAAAAGAAAGAAATCAATTAAAAACATAAAAACTAGACAGGCTTTGGTGCCGCCTCAGATGTGGCTGTGACCGGCGGCGGTAATTCTCAGGACACCCAGGGACGAGTGTGACCCCAGCAGTACCCCCCTGGGTGGGTGCCCTCATCATTCCCATTTTACAGATGGCAACACTGAGGCCCAGAGAGGCCCAGGACTTCTCCGAGGTCACGCAGCCGCTGAGAGGCACCCCTGAGGATGGGGGCCCGGGTGGTGTGAGGGTGCACGGCGGAGCCGCTGGGGCCCACACTGTTGCCCACGGAGGTGCTTCCAGACCAGGCGAAGGTCAGAGAGGGGGTCCCCGGTACTCAGGCTCCAGGGTGCCCCGGGACTCTGCCTGCTCCCCCAACCCCCCAGGTTGTCCCGTCTGTCCGTCCTTCCACCTGAGATCTCTGGAAAGTGGCTGCCCAAGGCCAGGGCTTTGTGTCCTGACCAAGGATTGTTTGGATTGGGCCCCCAGACAATCTGGCAGCCAGTGGCAAGGTGTTCTGCCCGCACCGATCGGGAGGGAGATGGGGGTGGCGAGGCTGAGCTGGGAATGCCCTGGGCCCGGTGGGACCCAGGCTGAAGCGCTGGGCCTCCATCCCTTTGGTGTGGGAGCCGGGGAACCTTGGAGCAGAGGCGGAGCACAGCGGCGAAGGGTGAAGAAATGGTAGACAAAGAGAAGAAGCTGGGTCTAGCCGTAACCGGTTTGGCTCAGTGGGTAGAGCGTCGGCCTGTGGGACTGAAGGGTCCTGGGTTCGATTCCGGTCAAGGGCATGTACCTTGTTTGCAGGCACATCTCCAGCAGGGGGTGTGCAGGAGGCAACTGATCTATGTTTCTCATCGATGTTTCTGACTTTCTATCCCTCTCCCTTCTTCTCTGTAAAAAAATCAATAAAATATTTTTTTTTTTTAAGAAAAAAAAGAAGAAGCCAAGACTGGTTTGGCTCAGTGGATAGAGCGTCGGACTGCGGACTGAAGGGTCCCGGGTTCGATTCCGGTCAAGGGCATGGACCTTGGCTGCGGGCACATCCCCAGTAGGGGGCGTGCAAGAGGCAGCTGATCAATGTTTCTCTCTCATCGATGTTTCTGACTTTCTATCCCTCTCCCTTCCGCTCTGTAAAATATCAATAAAATATATTTTTTTTAAAAAAAGAAAGAAAAAAAAGAAGAAGAAGCTGTGTCTAGGTGTATCTTCTGTGCCTCGCTGACTGCAAGCCGATGCTTTATTTTATAGTCGGAGGTAAACGAGGTAATTTACAACGTCCTTGTGAGTTTCACCTGATTTGGCAGCACTGGCTGCACCCCCCCCCCCCCAGCAGCCCATTAGCTACCCAGGAAAGATCTAGGGAGGGGGTTGGTCAGAAGATCAAGCTTAGCCAAGACTGGTTTGGCTCAGTGGATAGAGCGTCGGACTGCGGACTGAAGGGTCCCGGGTTCGATTCCGGCAAGGGCATGTACGTTGACTGCGGGCACATCCCCAGTGGGGAGCATGCAAGAGACAGCTGATCTGATCGATGTCTCTCTCATCGATGTTTCTGACTTTCTGTCCCTCTCCCTTCCATTCTGTAAAAAATCAATAAAATATGTTTTAAAAAAAAGAAGAAGAAGATCAAGCTTAATGATGCTCAGAGGGGTGTGCCCTCCAAGCTGGGACTTGTTTGCTCACACCGGAGAGAAGCCCTTTACGGGCAGCGAGTGTGGGAAACCCTTTAGCTTCAGCTGGGGCCTCGGGAAACATCAGAGAGTTCACGCCGGAGAAAGGCCTTACCAGTGCTCTGATCGTGGGAAATCCTATAGCCAACAAGGCCGGTCTTACTACGCCCTGGCAAGTTCACACCGGAGCGAGGCCTTAGGAGTGCGGGGAAGGTGGGCAATGTTCTCGCTACAGCTCCAGCCTGGTGAAACGTCGGAGGACTCACCCCGGAGACCCCGTTAGGAGTGCGGTGATTGTGGGAAATCCTTTAGCCAGCGTTTCGACCTCATTCGACACCAGGAAGTCCACAGGACGAGAGAGGTCTTGTGGACGAGCCTTTAACCAAAAGTCCGTCTGATCCGGAAGGGAAGCTCCACACCCACAAAGACCTGTGGACACAGTGACCACACAGAGGGCTTCTTCAGCCAAAGCTTCACTGACCCCTCCTTCAACACCGGGGCTGGAGAAAGGTCTCGGAGGTGCAGGCCACGTGCTGTCTCCTGGTGTTCCCACCGCCGGTACACACCCACGGGGGACGGAGGGGGGCAGTTTGATTTTTTTTTTTTAACATTTTTATTGATTTCAGAGAGGAAGGGAAAGGGGGAGAGAGCGAGAGAGAAAGAGAAAGATCCATCTTGAGAGAATCGTTAATCGGCTTCCTCCTCCACACCCCTGTCTGGGGATCGAGCCCAGAACCCAGGCCTGTGCCCTCGGGCCAAATCGAACCCAGGAACTTCCAGTCTGCAGGACCACATCCTCTATCCATTGAGCCAAACCAGTTAGGGCAGCAGTTTGATTTTTAAGGGGGGTGGGGGGCAACTTGAGAATTGAATTATTAACAGTGATTTTTTTGCATTTCTTATGGTCCTAGGGGCCTCATCTAAGTATATAAATAGATATTGTGACATATTTCTTTCTTTCAGTTCTCTCATATATTTTCAAACTTTATTTGCTTTTTTTATATCACGTCCATCTTTTTAAAAAATATTTTATTGATTTTTTTACAGAGAGGAAGGGAGAGGGATAGAAAGTCAGAAACATCGATGAGAGAGAAACATCGATCAGCTGCCTCCTGCACACCCCGTACTGGGGATGTGCCCGCAACCAAGGTGCATGCCCTTGACTGGAATCGAACTCACAACCTTTCAGTCCGCAGGCCGACGCTCTATTCGCTGAGCCACACCGGTTTCGGCTCTCTCTCTCTCTCTCTCTTTTTTTTTTTTTTTTAACAATTTCTTAGTACTTCAGCTGTCCTTCCATTCTATTATTTTTCTCTCTCATGGATGCCATGTTCTTTGGAAGCTTGTTCAGACCAAGCTCATGGCCATTTAGGCTTCCTCCCTGTGAACAGGAGTTCACTTTCTGAACAAGAGGAATTATATGTTGGGAGGTGGCGGCATCAGGATTTAGGATGATTAGAGAGAATCTTTGATCGACTGCCTCCTGCACACCCCCTACTAGGGATCGAGCCCACAACCTTGGTATGAGCCCTTGGCCAAGAGTCAAGCCTGGGACCCTTCAGTCCACAGGCCGACAACGCTCTGTCCACTGAGTCCCTGGTGTCAGCAAACTGCAGCTCCTGAGCCACCTGCGGCTCTTCGGCCCCTTGAGTGTGCCTCTTCCACAAAACACCACGGCCTGGGCGAGTCTATTTTGAAGAAGTGGCGTTAGAAGAAGTTTACGTTTAAAAAATTTGGCTCTCCAAAGAAATTTCAGTCCTACTGTTGATATTTGGCTCTGTGGGCTAATGAATGAGTCTGTTGACCACTGTCCTGAGTAAAACCAGCTAGGGCTCTTCGTGAATGTTTCTAGCTCTCCTCCCTTCCTCTCTGAAATTAATAATAATAATAATAATAATAATAATAATAATAAAAATTTAAACCGAAACCGGTGTGGCTCAGTGGATAGAGCGTCGGCCTGCGGACTGAAAGGTCCCAGGTTCGATTCCGGTCAAGGGCATGTACCTTGGCTGCGGGCACATCCCCAGCGGGGGGTGTGCAAGAGGCAGCTGATCGGTGTTTCTCTCTCATCGACGTTTCTGACTTTCTATCCTTTCTCCTTCCTCTCTGTAAAAAATCAATAACATATATATTTTTTAAAAATTAAAAGAAGCGGCTGATGTACGCATATTAGTAATTTCAGGAACAGCAAATTGATGCTTCCCTCTCCCTTTTCCTCTCTCTCTAGAAGTCAGTCAATAAAAAACGATGGTACAGAGTTGGGGGCCAGGTTGGGGCCAGGGCTGCCTCAGGTAGAAATAAAGCCTGGAGAAGCCTCCCCTGAAGAGGTAACGCTGGAGCAGAGAGACCGCCCGCCCCGCAGAGACCTGGGGACAGGGACAGGGAAAGGCTGCAGAAGGGGCAGGAGTCTGGCAAGTTTGAGACCGCCCTCGTGGGTGTCCTTAGCGAGGGCAGGGGGAGCCCTGCAGGCTGCTGTGGGCGGCTCGTGGATGGTAAGAGTGATGGGAGCCCCCCCCTGAGGGGGAGACCCAGGCATTCGCGGAGCCGCTTTTTTCCGGTATCTCTCACCAGCCCGAGCATCGGTTGTGAGCTGGAAACAGCTTCAAGAAGCAGCTACCTGGCCCTCGCCGGTGTGGCTCAGTGGGTAGAGCGTCAGCCTGCAGACTGAAAGGTCCCGGGTTCGATTCCGGTCAGGGGCATGTATGTACCTTGGTTGCGGGCACATCCCCAGTAAGGGGTGTGTGCAGGAGGCAGCTGATCGGTGTTTCTCTCTCATCGATGTTTCTGACTTTCTATCCCTCTCCCTTCCTCTCTGTAAAAAATCAATAAAATTAAAAAAAAAAAAAAAAAAAAGAAGCAACTAACTGGCCCGGCCGGTGTGGCTCAGTGGTTGAGTGTCAACCTGAACGAGGAGGTCACGGTTTGATTCCAGGTCAGGGCACCGGCCCAGGTTGTGGGCTCCATCCCCAGTGTGTGTGTGTGGGGGGGGGGGGTGCGCAAGGGGCAGCAGATCAATGGCTCTCTCTCATCGCTGATGTTTCTCTTCCCCCCTCTCCCTTCCGCTCTGGAATCAATAAATATCAAATAAGGCAAATACCCAACAGCATTTCTTCAAATAAACAAAAAGCAGCGAACCGAATGGAAGCCATCTCCAGAGGTGCCCAGACTTCCCAAAGGCAAAGTGTCAGGCACCTGGAGAGAGGACGGCCCACTTTATTTATCTATTTTTAAAAATATATATATTTTATTGATTTTTCACAGAGAGGAAGGGAGAGGGGAAAGTCAGAAACATCGATGAGAGAAACATCCATCAGCTGCCTCTTGCACACCCCCCACTGGGGATGTGCCCGCAGCCAAGGTCCATGCCCTTGACCGGAATCGAACCCGGGACCCTTCAGTCCGCACGCCGACCGTCGCTCTATCCACTGAGCCAAACCGGTCTTGGCTTTATTTATCTATTTTTAAAAAATAAATATATTTTATTGATTTTTTTATAGAGAGGAAAGGGGACAGATAGAAACATCCATCACCCGCCTCCCGCACACACACACCCCCCCACCTTACTGGGGATGTGCCCGCAGCCAAGGCACACGCCCTTGACCGGAATCGAACCCGGGACCTTTCAGTCCGCACGCCGACTGTCGCTCTGTCCACTGAGCCACACCGGTCTCTCTCGGCTCACATTTTATTTATTTAAACGTATTTTTATTGCTTTCGCACAAGGACGGGCGAGAGAGGCACGTGGGTGATGAGGAGGGGAACCACCGCCCATCCTCGGCCTCCTGCAGGCCCCCACACTGGGGATGGAGCCCCCAACACAGGCAGGGCTCCTGACCACAAGCCGGGGAAGGGGGACCTCGAACTCCACCAGGTTCATGGGTCGGTGCTCAACCGCTGAGCCAGCCCCCACCTCCCCTGCCCCGGCCTGGGCTCCCCTTTTCAGATACAACGGGGGGGCCGGGGGCGGGGGTGTCCTGGACAGGAACACGGATGCGCTGACAGTCGGTGGGAGGCCGGCTGCAGGCGCTGTGAACCCACAAAGGTGGAAACCCCAGGGGCTCTCGCGGCTGCCCCCCCACCCCAGCCTGGTGAAGGCGTCTCCATGGCAACACTGGACGCTGGACACCGGGGGTGACGTGCACACACACACACACACACACACACACACACACACACACCCGTGTCCTTTCCAGGTTCTCCGAGGGGACGTGGTCACGATCCCTCTTTCATAACCGAGAGCACAGGCTCGGGGCAGCAGGGGCCTTTGCTCAAGGTCACGGCCAAGGTCAGGGGCGCAGCTCGGCCTCCCCAGGGACGTTCCCACGCGCTGGCACCCCTCGTGGTGGGGCCGGGGGAGGAGCAGGAAGGGGACCGGCCCGGGAGGCAATCGGGGAGCCCAGAGTGACCCCACCCCGGGGTGCGAGACCCCGGGGGAGGCGAGGCGTCGCCAGGACCCCCCCCCCTCTCGGACCCGAGCACGGGAGTGGCCCCAGGTCCTGCGCTTTCGGACTGGACTACGCGCGGCGCGGGCGCGGGGTCCTCGTGGGCTCAGCCAACCGCCTAACCGCCCCCCGCCCCAGGCCCCGCGCGGGCTCGGCCAACCGCCCCCCCAGGCCCGCGAAGGCGCAGGCGGGGCGCCCCGCTGTCCTCGCCGCCGCGGCCTCCCTGGCGGGGTCCCTGTGGGTAAGGGGTTTTCCCCTGCGTCCTGAGCCCGGCGGCGGGAGGGGGGGAGCGGGGCAGGGCGCACAGAGCTGTCCCTGGGCCGGGGTGCGGGGTGCGGGTGTCCCCCCGCCTTGATCTCAGCGGCTGCTGCTGCCCAGGCTGTCTGGCTTCAGTGGTTGGCGGGAACGGTCACCCCAACAGAGGCGGAGGCCGGCCCCTGACCCCCCGGGCCCCCTTTCCGCTCGGGGACACCCGGGGCACCAGTGAAATCCCCGCCGGCCCCTCATGCCACCGGCGTGTCTGCTCCCCAACTCCCAACACTGGCTTTTTAGGATCTCTCTCTCTCTCTCTCTCTCTCTCTCTCTCTCTCTCTCTCTCTCTATCTCTCCCTCTCTCCCTCTCTCCCTCTCTCTCCCTCTCTCCCCTCACTCTACCTCTACCTCTATCTCTCTCATCTCTCTATCTCTATCTCATCTATCTCTCATCTCTCTATCTCTCTCTGTCTCATCTCTCTTTTTCTCTTTCATCTCTCTATTTCTATATCTCTTTCTCTTTATCTCTCTCATATCTCTCTATCTCTATTTCTCTATCTCTCTTTCTCATCTCTTTCATCTCTATTTCTCTCTCTTTTTCTCTCTTTCTCATCTCCTATCTCTATTTCTATCTCTCTATTTCTGTCTCATCTCTCTCATCTCTCTTTCTCTCTCATCTCTCTATTTCTATATCTCTATTTCTCTATCTCTCTTATCTCTCTCATATCTATTTCTATCTCTCTATTTCTCTCTCATCTCTCTTTCTCATCTCTCTACCTCTATTTCTTCTTTTTAAATGTATTTTATTGATTTTTTTTTTTTTTACAAAGCGGAAGGGAGAGGGATTAGAAAGTCAGAAACATCGATGAGAGAGAGACATCGATCAGCTGCCTTCTGCACGCCCCCTACTGGGGATGTGCCCGCAACCAAGGTACATGCCCTTGACCGGAATTGAACCCGGGACCCCTCAGTCCGCAGGCCGACGCGCTCTCCGCTGAGCCACACCGGTTTTGGCCCTTCTCCTCTTTCTAAAATCTACAAACATATCCTCAGGTGAGGAGTAAACATACAGAAAAAGCCAAAACCAATTTGGCTCAGTGGATAGAGCGTCGGCCTGTGGACTGAAGGGTCCCGGGTTCAATTCCGGTCAAGGGCATGTACCTTGGTTGTGGGCACATCCCCAGTGGGGGGTGTGCAGGAGGCAGCTGGTCAATGTTTCTCTCTCAGCAATGTTTCTGACTTTCTGTCCCTCTCTCTTCCTCTCTGTAAAATATCAATAAAATATATTTTTAAAAAGAGAAAAAAAATATATATATAATATATTGATTTTTCACAGAGAAGAAAGGAGAGGGATAGAGAGTTAGAAACATCGATGAGAAACTTCGATCGGCCACCTCCTGCACACCCCCTTACTAGGGATGTGCCCACAACCAAGGAACATGCCCTTGACCGGAATCGAACCCAGGACCCCTCAGTCCGCAGGCTGACGCTCTATCCATTGAGCCTGTTGAGCCAAACCCATTACGGCATCAATAAAATATATTTAATGCTGAGACCGGTTTGGCTCAGTGGATAGAGCGTCGGACTGCGGACTGAAGGGTCCCGGGTTCGATTCCGGCAAGGGCATGTACCTTGGCTGCGGGCACATCTCCAGTGGGGGGCGTGCAAGAGGCAGCTGATTGATGTCTCTCTCTCATCGATGTTTCTGATTTTCTATCCCTCTCCCTTCCTCTCTGTGAAAAAATCAATAAAATATATTTAATATATATATATATATATTTAATAAAAAATAAAATGGTACAAGGTAAGCCGGGACTATGTAATAGGATTGTTTTATGGGCTTACATATCGGACCAACGTTTTCCAAGGGGACACCTTAGATATCTACAGGTTATGGCATGTCAATTATACTTTTGTCAAGTCGCTAACAGGCAGTTCAACATCACAGCAAACCCGGATCTCCCACAGGCTTTCGGAAGCGGAAGTTTGAACCACCCGACGCTGATTCCACTCCACTTCCCCTTATTCCCGGAGAGGGGTGGCCCTGACTCTGCTCGGAAACCCTGGGAGCAGCGGATCTGTGAGGACGGGAGCCGACACCCCGGACTCCGTTCTCTGCCCTGCCTCTGAGCAGCAGACTGGAGCTGAAGCCCAGAACGACAGCGGGAACTCACAAAACCTTTATTTATTTATTTTTTTTAATATGTATTTTCTTGTTGTTGTTTTTTTTACAGAGAAGAAGGGAGAGGGAGAGTTAGAAACATCGATGAGAGAGAGACATCCATCAGCTGCCTCCTGCACAGCCCCCACTGGGGATGTGCCTGCAACCAAGGTACGTGCCCATGACCGGAATCGAACCCGGGACCTTTCAGTCCACAGGCCCAGACTCTATTCACTGAGCCAAACCAGTTAGGGCTATTTTTTTAATACTTTAATCTTTATTGTTCACTTTATTAATTACATTGTTCCCCTTTTTTTTTTCTCCCTATAGCTCCCCTCCACCCGGTACCCATCCTACCCTCCGCCCTCACCTCCCCTTCACTGTCCTCTCCTGTGTGATTTTTGTCCAGTCTCCTGCTGCACCTCCCACACCCCTTTTCTCCCCAACGGTTAGGGCTATTTTTTTAAAAAATATATTTTTTATTGATTTCAGAGAGGAAGGGAGAGGGAGAGAGAGAGAAACATCAATGATGAGAGAATCATTGATCAGCTGCCTCCTCCACGCCCCCTGCTGGGGATCGAGCCTGCAACCAAGGTACATGCCCTTGACTGGAATCGAACCCGGGACCCCTTCGGTCCGCAGGCGGATACTCTATCCACTGAGCCAAACCGGTTTCAGCTACTGATCTTTTTTAGAGAGAGTGGGGGGGGGGGGAGAGAGAGCAACACGGATGTGAGAGAGACGCGTCGACTGGTTGCCCTCCTGCGTGTGCCCGGAGAAGCCCGGCGGAGAGCTTTTCAACGAAGGCTTTGCCCTTGACCGGAATCAAACCCGGGACCCGCTGCCCCGCAGGCCACAGCCGCTCTATCCCCTGAGTCACACCGGCCGGCAGGGCCTCACAGGACCCCTTAGATTTTCTTTTTTTCTTTTTTCCTTTGCTGACGGTGGCTTCAGCTGCCAGGATACACCCTCTGGGGGGGGCCGCTCACCGCCTCTCCAAGCACCTTCAGAAGAGGCACCTCCCTGAGGTTTTTGCAGCTGGCTCCTCTCGGCCGGTCGGACAACACCCCGGTTTCCGTTTCCGTGCTGATTGAGACAAAGCAGCCCCGGCTTTTGTCCCCCATTGTTTAATTCCTAATTGTTTCCCTCACACGCACGCGGGGCTCCTTTGGGGAACCCGGTGAGAAGGGTTCCCCTCGACAGCACCGAGCGTTAACGTGGGAACCCCCCTCCCCCCGGGAGCCCCCAAAAAAGGTACGCAGGCACCCCGTCGCGCCTCGGGGACATGTCTCGACGGGGTTCAAAACCCTGTGCCGGGCCGGGCCGGGCCGTGGAGGCAAGACGGCTTATGCCAGGCGGGACGGGCAGGGACGGAGCCCTCAAGGGCCCTGGGGGCCTGCACCTCCTGGGAGCCCACACCCGCCTGGAACCCTCTGGGAACCCCCTTCCTTCTCCACAAAGGCTCCAAACCTGGGAGCCCCCCCCCCCCGCCCCTCTCAGGGTGACCCGTGGTCTCAAACTACTTGGAGGCCACGGATGAGGAGCAGAAGCACTGCCCTGGGGCCGAATCGGGAACTGTCGGAGTTCTGTCCGGACCAGACAGTACCCCCGGGGTGGGGTGGGGGGCACCGGGAGTGTCAGGGGCCGCTTTGTAAAGTGCATGATCCTCTGACCAACAAGCCGGACACCTGCAAGGAATACAGAACAGCATTCGATGCCTTGCTCTCTCTCTCTCCCTCCCACCTCTGCCTCCTGGCTTCAGCCCCCCAAGGCGGGAACTGGGGGGGGGGGAGGGCAGGAACTGGAACCTGCAGTGGGGAGGGGGGTCCCCCCCCCCCTGAAACTCCTACCTCCCTGTGGTCCTGCCGCGTGGGCAACGCGTGAAACGGCTGGGCTTCCTCTGCAGCCGGTGGGGGGGGGGGGGGGGCAGCGCAAGAGGCCGTCTGTTGTGTTCCCTCTGGGGTGCAAGGGAAGTCACTGTTAAGAGTTCTGGGTTTGCTGAGGCCTCTCTGCCCTCGGCGGCAGCGGCGGCGCCTCCTTGTGTACCTTCCACTGAAACGCAGGCTCTCTCCACACCCCCACTCCCCACGCCGGCCCCCTGCTTGGATCTCGCTGCCAAGAGCAGAAAACAAGAGACACGCAAGACAGTGGCAAGAATCCTCGGCTCCGCTACCCGCCGGGAGTTCTTTTTTTAAAGCTCAAAAGCAAAGCGGGGAGTCCTTCCCCTTTCATACAAACCAAGCCCGATTCTGTTCTCCGCCCGCCCCCACAGCGCACGGCACCCCCACGATTAGAGGTGGACTTGACAATGAGCCTTCGTGTCTCGGCCCAGACACCGGAGCGACGGTGGGGGGCAGCCCGCCAGCAGCGGGGACCGGAGGCCCGAAAAAACCGACCGTCCCGGGAGACCCCCAACGATTTGGGCCTTTTCCCGGCGGGCCCCCAGCAGATCCTGCCCACGGGCACAACCCGGGTCAGTTCTACTGGCAATCGGAAGGGGGCGGCTCGGGGTCAGGGCACGGACTGCCCGATCTCGGGAGAAAGGCACCAGCGCAGGCACCCGTCTCTCCTCGGGGACCCGTCGTGACGGATTAAAAAACCCTGTGCCAGGCCGTGGAAGCAAGACGGCCTCTGCCAAGGAGGAAAGGGCAGAGACGGAGCCGTGCAAGGGCTCCTGAGGCCCGAGAGCGGGGCCTGCGGCTCCTGCGAGCCAGCTACCCGCCTGGGACTCAACCTTCCGGACGTTTGGGAAGCAGGAGGGCCCGACCTCACGCAACGTGGCTTGTCGGACACGTCACACGGGTCAGGACAGCGAGAGCGAGGAGATGCACGTTTTCTCCGGGCCCAAGGCCTCCTGATGCCCGGCAACAGATGTCGGGGGGGCGGCCGGCAAGGGGAGCCCCCCCGCCGTCCGGGGTGTGTGGTGCCGGGGCGTGTCAGTTCCAGGACGTGACCCCTTGGCTGCATTCCTAGAGCTTTTCTCCAGTGTGTACTATCTGGAGTTGAATGAGGACATAGCCCCGCCCGAAGGATTTCCCACATGGGCCACACACACGTGGCCGTTCTTGGGCCCGTGTGAATGAATGAATGAATGAATGAATGACACAGCGTGGAGGCCGGCTCTCCCACAAAGGGCTTCCCCGCCTTCTCTCTCTCCCCCACCCCCCCAAGCTCACATGGTGTTTCTCCAGTTTGAACTCTGACTGTTCAGTGAAGGCTGCTGTTCTGCTGAAGGACCCCCCGAGGCCGGCCACACACCCAGGCCCCGTCTCTCGGGAGGAGTCCACAGCTCAGCGAGGCCGGAGCTTTGGCGTCTTCCCGCGTTCAGGTGACTCACCCCTTCTACGCCGACCAAGCCTGCATTTGGACCCCGAGTTTTTCTCCCCCCAACTCCACGTGCACGGCGCTCAAGCGGCCTCTCTCCAGCCTGACCTCCCAACAGGTGAGCCGGTCCTTACAGCAGAGGGGTCTTCCCTGTTGGCTCGTCTTTGGGTCCCGTGACTTTGGGAACGGGAGGAAGGGCGACAGTTCCCGTGAGGATCCTCTGGCTTTCCCCGGGGGATCAATTCGCTTTTCCTAAGGCCGCAGGGGATGCGGCGTGCGGTGCGCACGTGCTGGGGTCCCCAGGCGTAATCCAAACTCCAGCGACGATGAACACTTGTGAAGCGTGCCTTTTAGTAAACGCTACCGATGCTTCAACCACACGTGTGAGCCCCGGCCAGTGTTCTCGGCGGTTCAGGGCACCGAAGGGCCGCGGGTTCCACTTCCCGGTCTAAGGGCGTGCACACGGCTGCAGGTCTGTTCCCTGCCTGGCCCGCGTGGGGTTATGTGCGGGAGGCAGCCAGTCTGGGTGTCTGCGGGAAGGACAGACGGGGGGGCCGGGGATACCGAGGTGGGTGTGAGGGCCACACCCAGGGAGGACCCAAGGGCTGAGTTCTCCAGCACCCCACGGAGGAGGCACAGGCGTCTCTGAGCCTCCTCCAGGAGCCCCCACTCGTCTGGCGAGAAACAACTGTCCACGTCCTCACAGGTCACACGGCCCTGCCCTGATGGGGACAGATCTATGACCAGCTCCTCTCCGAGGACCCCGAATCCACACCCTGCTCACCTCCTCCCAATGCCGCCCTCCCCCCCCATCCCCTTATAGGAGATGCCAGGGCCGGTGCCACAGATGCCTACCTTCTCGCGACATCAGGGTCACTGCGTCCGCCCACACAACAGGCACAGGGGCCGGGAGGAGCCAACCACTCGGTCTGGCCTTAGGAAGGGCCACACCCTCCACGTCATGGGCTGACACCCCTCTCTCACTCACTCTCCGGCGCCCACTTCAGCACAGATGGTGCCTGGCACATTCAATAGGATCGCAGCCCGACTCCCAGTGGTCTCCCCTGCCGGAGGGTACGGACACGCCCGAAGGGTTCCCTGCTCAATTCTTTTTAAAAAATTGTATTTTTTTAAAAAAATAGATTTTATTGATTTTTTTACAGAGAGGAAGGGAGAGGGATAGAAAGTCAGAAACATGGATGAGAGAGAAGCATCCATCAGCTGCCTCCTGCACACCCTCCACCGGGGTGTCCTTGACCAGAACTGAACCTGGGACACTTCAGTCTGCAGGCCGACGCTCTATCCACTGAGCCAAACCCATTAGGGCCCTGCTCAATTCTTTTATATATATATTTTTAATATATTTTTAAAAATATATTTTATTGATTTCTTATAGAGAGGAAGACAGAGGGATAGAAAGTCAGAAACGTCCATGAGAGAGAAACATCCATCAGCTGCCTCTTGCACACCTCCTATTGGGGATTTGCCCACAACCAAGGCACATGCCCTTGACCGGAATCGAACCCCCGGGACCTTTCAGTCCACAGGCTGACGCTCTATCCACTGAGCCAAACCGGTTTTGGCTGGTGGCCCTCATTTATTTCTTTAAATATATTTTATTGATTTTTCACAGAGAGGAAGGGAGAGGGATCGAAAGTCAGAAACATCCATCAGCCGCCTCCTGCACACCCCCCACTGGGGATGTGCCCGCAACCAAGACACACGCCCTTGACCAGAATCCAACCTGGGATTCTTCAGTCTGCTCTTGTTCACTGAGCCACACCGGTTTCGGCGGCAGAACAGTTGGCACACCGCACGGGCTGGGCTGCCAGCAACAGGAACCACCCGCACGGCCCCGCCCTGGCTGACAACTCTGTCCTTGGGTCCCCTGTGTGTGTGTGTGTGTGTGTGAGGTGTCAAAGGCCTCCCGGTGGCCATCACAGAGCCAAGGGTGAGTGCGGCACGAGGCCTGGGACACCCGCCGGCACCTGGGCGCGGCCCACAGCGGGTCCAGGTCACCTGGGTCCAGGGAGGAGGACGCTCTTCACCCGCTGGCCCCTCCGTGCTCCTGATCCCACAGAACTGTGCCCCCCCCCCCCGCCCCCGCCACCGTCCTGTCCCTGCTGGTCTGTTCTAATTCGGGACAAATCTGAAAAACGGCAAGCGGATCACCTCCTCGTTCCTTTTTCAAAAGTATTTTATTTCAGCCGAAACCGGTGTGGCTCAGTGGATAGAGTGTCGGCCTGCGGACCGAAAGGTCCCGGGTTCAGTTTGGTCAAGGGCATGCACCTTGGTTGCAGGCACATCCCCAGTTGGGGGAGGGGGCCCTGCAGGAGGCGGCCAATGAATGATTCTCTGTCATCATTGATGTTTCTCTCTCTCGTTCCCTCTTTCTTTCTGAAATCAACAAAAAGGAATATCTTTTGATTTCAGAGAGAAAGAGAACCATCAATGATGAGAGGGTCCCTAATGGGTGTGGCTCAGCGGATAGAGCGTCGGCCTGCGGACTGAAGGGTCCCGGGTTCGATTCCTGTCAAGGGCATGTACCTTGGCTGCGGGCACATCCCCAGTGGCAGCTGATGGATGTTTCTAACTTTGTCCCTCTCCCTTCCTCTCTGTAAAAAAAAAAAAAAAAAAAAAAAAAATCAATATATTTTAAACAATATTTCAGGGAGAGGGAGAGGGACATGGGTGACGGGAGGGAGCCCCTGCACCGCCTGCTCCCCGGGCACGTGCCACCACCCCCCCCCGGACCTCCCGGGTCGCAGGTCGGTGCCCAATCCCCGAACCACGAGGAGGGGGGCTCCGGCTCCCCTGCTGGTCCCCAGCCGCCACGGCTGCCAGCCCGCGGGCCCCCGAGACTGAAGGCGAAACCGCTCCCTCCGCCCTTCCCAGCGCCCATGCTCCGGGCTCGGGGGCCCCTCCACGACCTGATACAAACCGGGTCCTCCACCTGCCCCCCTGCCCGCCCTGTTCCCTCCCCCCTCACGGTGTCCCTCCTCCTCCGGCCCCCCCAGAGCCTCCAAGACCTGGACTCGGTGCCGGAGCTTCGGGAGGGACGGGGGACGCCAGTGAACTCCGGACTGAGGGGACGGGGTGGGGTAAGGGACTGGAGGGCGGGGAGAGCGGACCGGGACCCCCTGAGACCCCGGGGCCCCCTGTGACCCCGGACCCCGCACAGTAAGTCGTCCTCCGCGAGCGTCTTTCTCGGCCGGGTCACCTCCGGCCCGACCCGCACGCCTGGAAGACTCAGATCGCGCCGAGACCGTCCGTCAGGCAGGGACCGCAGCGTCCCCCGAAGGTCCGCCGCGATCCGGGGTCCACACCCCCCAAAACGCCAGGCTGCCAGGAGCTTGAGGAAGGCGCGCCTAGCAGCAGGCCGCGCGGCATTGTGGGTAACGTAGTTCCTGTGGGTAACGTAGTTCCCACACTGACCGTGTGCGCCTCAGTTCTGTGCGCCCATTGGCTGCACGCCTAACGCGTTTGACGCGCGGCATGACGGGTAACGTAGTTCCCTCGGCGCCTCTCGCGCCTCACCTCGGTGTGTTCCTCCGAGGCACGCCTACCGCAGGTCGCCTCGGGGGATTGTGGGTAACGTAGTTCCCACGCTGACCGTTTGCGCCTTACTTCTGTGCGCCCATTGGCTGCACGCCTACCGCGTTTGACGCGCGGCATGACGGGCAACGTAGTTCCCGCGGCGCCGTTAGCTCCTTCTATACCTTCACCGGAGGCACGCCTCGCGTCCCTCGGCGCGGGGCATTGTGGGTCGCGTGGTTCCGACACCTCCAGGAGCGGTCCGCGAGGGAGCTCTCGGCACATGGGTGTGGAGCCCGCGAGGTCGCGTCAGGTCGGACGTTGGTCGCCCCCCAGGCCCCCGCCGAGAGGTCCCGGGGCGGGGCGTGAGCGGGGCCGCGTCCCGGCGGGGCCGCGCGAGCCCCGAGCGTCGTTTGAAAAGGTGGGGATCTGAACTTCTCGGGCGACGCCTGGAGCCTTGAGGGGGAACGCGGCCCGGCCCGCTCCTGACGTGGGGCCGGAGGGCGGCCCTTCGGGGTCCCACCCACGCGGGAGGGCCGAGCGGGACAAGGTGCCTGGAGCCAGGAGGGGCCTGAGGGACGCGGGGACGGTCCGGAAGGGGTCCGGGCAGCTCCCGGCCGCGCCTCTCCTGGGACCGGGGGCGGGGGGGGGGGGGGGTTAGTGAAATTTGGGGACTCGCCCCTTTGGGTGAAAAAAGGGGAACACACACTCTGGGTTACTGAGTTGAGACTATATCCCGACGGGCGTGCCCTTAAAAGCCATCGGTGCCCACGTCCTGTGGGTGTTCCTGGCTTGAGATGCCACCAGCCCCGGGGCAGAACGGGGGTGGGGACTGGGGTTTGGACTTTCTCCCCCCCCCCCATGTCCTTCCTGTCCCACGTGGCTCTGCTGACTTGAACCCCACATCTTCTGGGGGCCTGGAAGAATTGACCAGGTGGCCGAAACCGGTTTGGCTCAGTGGATAGAGCGTCAGCCTGCGGACTCAAGGGTCCCAGGTTCGGTTCTGGTCAGGGGCATGCATGCACCTCGGTTGTGGGCACGTCCCCAGGAGCGAGTGTGCAGGAGGAGGCAGCTGATCCATGTTTCTAGCTTTCTGTACCTCTCCCTTCCTTTCTGTAAAAAGTCAGTAAAAAATATATATTTCTTAAAAAAAGAATTGATCAGGTTGCCTAAAACACATACACACACACACACACACACACACACACACACACAGTACAAAGGGACCCCCAGCTTTCTTAAAATCAAGGGGCTATCGGTATAAAGCAATATCGGGCACTCTGTCATTCCTAAGGTGAGGACTTTATGGGGTCCCCACTGGCCATCCAGGGTGTTCGGGAAGGCGTCCTCCCCTCTGGCGGGCCAGGATCCCAGGATTGCCCACCCTGTGCCAGTTTTGACCCCAGGCCTTGTTGCACCCTGCACACACACTGCTCCCTTACCTTCCCGACACCCGGGTAAACCCATGAGCCTTCCGTGCCCATTTCCCACTTTATTTTGTTTTATTGACTTCAGAGAGGAAGGAAGAGGGAGAGAAACTTTTAATGATGAATCATTGATTAGCTGTCTCCTGCACGGCCCCTGCTTGGAATGGAGCCTGCATCCCAGGCTTGTGCCTTTAACCGGAATCGAACCTGGGACCCTTCAGTCCACAAGCGGAGTCTCTATCTATCCACTGACCCAAACTGGCTAGGGCCCATTTAACACTTTCAGACCCAACCTCCTCCTAAGCTCTAAGTCCATGGGAATCCAGAATCCATCCTGAAACCTCAAACGTGTCTTAAGGTGAAGAGAAAACCTTATTTAGAAGCAGGAAAGAGACCTGGATGGGTAGGGCAATTTTTGTGTGTGAGCTAAATAAGAGGAGGAAAATACCCAAATGTTACCACTATGGCTAGCAGGATATGTCCATTTCCTATAGGAGATCTCTTCTGCTCTGTGGAGTGTACTCCCTGGAGGAAAGACAGGTCTCCCTGACTTCATTTGGGGGGACAGAGGAGACTGGGTGAAGGAATACAATGTGTGGGCTGCCAGCCTTATTGGAATGGGCATTGAGGAAGAGAAGCAAGGAAGCCTCTGGCATAGGAATAAAGCTTTAAAGAGGGGTGGAGGCAAGGAGTTTCCTTTAAATGAAGGAGGTGTCCATCCTTGTTTATACACTGATGAGGAACCGTCATGCAGAAAAGATTATGGAGGGGGGGTGGGGATAGTGTCGGCAATAACGGTTACATTTCCATAAGACAAGGGCAAGGCAGAAATTACTTTCCATATGAAGAGGGAGCCATAGTCTAAGATCTCTGTTTACAAAATAAAGGAGGAAGAAAGCCCAGAGGGAATAGGACAATGAGTAAGGGGGGCCACCTGTGTCCCCAGTGAGGTTTGACTTTTGGAGTTGCTGTAGTGACCGAATCAAAGGGAATATTGACCAATCGGAGGGGATATCAGGATACAGGAACTGCAGCCTTTATAAACCTGGAAACAGGAATTCTGCGGGACTCTTCCCCTTTCCCACGTGGGTGTCTACTTCTTCAATAAATTTACTCCTTTGCTATACCATCAAAAAAAAAGAGGAAAAAGAAAAGGTAATATAGAAACAAATTAAGATGTGAACATAACTGGTCATTAGCAAAATTCAGATCAAAACCACAATAAAATGCCAGTTTACATCTAACAAGATGACTTAATTTTTTTAGCTCTATCAGGTTTGGCTCAGTGGATAGACCATTAGCCAGATGACTGAAGGGTTCTAGGTTCAATTTAAGTCAAGGGCATGTCCCTTGGAGGTCCCATCCCTGTTCCCTGTTGGGGCACGAAACATCGATGTTTCCCTCTCTGTCTCTCCCCCTGCCTTCCACTCTCTAAAAATAAATGGAAAAATATCTTTGGGTGAGGATTAACAAAACATAACAAAAAGCCAAATGGAAAAATGAAAAATTTTAAAAATATATATTTTATTGATTTTTCACAGAGTGGAAGGGAGAGGGATAGAAAGTCAGAAACATCGATGAGAGAGAAACATCCATCAGCTGCCTCTTGCACACCTCCTGCTGGGGATGTGCCCGCAGCCAAGGTACATGCCCTTGACTGGAATCGAACCCGGGACCTTTCAGTCTGCAGGCCGACGCTCTATCCACTGAGCCAAACCGGTTTTGGCAAAATGAAATTTTTGATACCAATTTTAGAAGAGGGAGAAAAACATCAACTCGTTGCTCCACTTACATGTGCATTCATTGATTGCTTCTTATATGTACTGGGAGGATGGAACCCCACAATCCTGGTGCATTGGCAGGATGCTCTAACCTGCCCGGAAGGGCTGCCACGATCCTTAAATCTCTTTAAGTTCAGTGACTGGATCGCTGATGCCCCTGGTTGAGAAAACTACATTACCCAGAGGGGAATGCCCCCAATTTTTGCGGGGGGTCAGGGCGGGACTTCCGGCGTCCTCAGACGCTTCCTGTTTGCCTTTCAGGGTAGTTCACCACGTCAGAGGCTCCAGAGCAACAGGTCGTGATGGGAAAGCGCCAGAGGGTTGGCCCCGCTATGCTGAGGCGGGTCCGAGGCTTGCTGAGCCGCTATTCTTGGGGTGATTCCAGCCTTTCAGCCTCAAAGACTCAGCTCCGCCCACAGAGTTTAATGGCTATGGCAGCGCCGCCGAGGCACCAGACAAAGGTGAGCACGTCCTGGGGGCTTCCCTGCCCCCCCCCTCCCCCCCCCCCCCCCCCCCCCCCCCCGTCCCCACCTCAGGACCAGGAGGAGGCGCTCCTGGGTGACAAGGTGGGAGAAGGTGAAGGGCCACCTGGTGAACATGTGCAGGGGCCGCTAAACTGGAATATTCCGGAAGCCTGGGCTCTGATTCGTGTCTAAAGGCAACGGAGAAAGTGAGGCAGAGGTTGTGCGTGGAGGATTTTACTTTCATTCTTTGGGCGCCGGGCCGTGGATGGTCCTGAACAGAAGAGGGACATTGTATGAGTCAGAGTCTCAAGTTTTCTCAAAACTTCCCAGAGGAAGAACACACTAGAAGGGAGAGGACAGCAGTGAGGGACGGACAGGAGGATCCTATAGACCAGTGGTCGGCAAACTCATCAGTCCACAGAGCCAAATGTCAACAGTACAACAATTGACATTTCTTTTTTGAGAGCCAAGTTTTTTAAACTTCAACTTCTTCTTACGCCACTTCTTCAAAATAAACTCTCCCAGGCCGTGTTAATTTTGTGAAAGAGCCACACTCAAGGGGCCTAAGAGCTGCATGTGGCTCTCGAGCCGTGGTTTGCCAGCCCAGGCTGCTATAGATGATGTGGTAACTGGCAGGTGTGCACTGGACTGAGCCCTGAGGGATGCAGGCATCACCCAGCCCCCGGGGCTGGGCAGGGGCACTGAGCAGCCTGAGCCCATGGGTCCCGGCGGCGGGTGCCAGGCCCTCAACACACCTTTAGTTCCCACAGGTTCCTACAGGTGCAGAGTTG
Source organism: Antrozous pallidus (assembly GCA_027563665.1). Classification (NCBI taxonomy): domain Eukaryota; kingdom Metazoa; phylum Chordata; class Mammalia; order Chiroptera; family Vespertilionidae; genus Antrozous; species Antrozous pallidus. Next base: position 1,338,497 of record CM050525.1, on the reverse strand, counting down.
CTTAGGGGACTGGTCTGTGAGGCTTATATCAGAGCCTCACACTCCTGTGGCCTCTGAGGTAGTGGGGTCCTTTGGCTGACCAGCAGCTCTTCCTGCCCTGGGACATGGGGACTGAAAAAACACCAAGCCCGGAATACTAAGTCCAGGTCTACGGTTATGATGTGCTCCCTGTTCTTGGCAACGTGTGGGGAGGGAGGTGGTGGAATGAACAGGGTGGAGGCTGCTGCAATAGGCTGACTAATCGTGATGGGGTCTGGGCCAGGTTGGTGGGCCATGGAAGTGAGAGAAGCAGTTTGATTATTAGTTCGGGTTTTAGGTGAAGATGCCAGGATTTTTTTTTTTTTTTTGAAGATTTACTTATTTATTTACTAGAGGCTCAGTGAATGAATTCATGCATGGGTGGGATCCCTTGGGCCGGCTGGCGATCAGGGCCAATCAGGCGTGGCCGCTGGGGGGGAGGGACTGCGGGCAGAAGCGGGTAAGGGACTGCGGGAGGTTGCCCAGCACAGGAGGTTGGTTGTGGTGGCCCAGTGACCACCAGGGGGCAGCTCCGGCATTGAGCGTCTGCTCCTTGGTGGTCAGTGTGTGTGACCGGTGGGTGGACTGGTCGTAACAGTCACTTAGGCTTTCATATACGTAGATTTATTTTAGGGAGAGAGGACGGGAGATAGAGGCGGACAGACTGTGATTTGTTGTTCTACTGGCTTATCCATTCGCTGATTGATTCTTACATGTGCCCTGACATATAAGAATCCACAGCCTTGGTGTGTGAGGCCCGATGCTCTGCCCAGCTGAGGAAACTGGCCAGGGTGGCTTCTGCATTTTCTAACTTTAAGGTTGACATAGAGGTAGGTAGGAGTCAGGGATGACGTGAAGGTTTGGAGGAAATGAAGCACCTCAATTGAGACGGCGGACTACACTATAGGAAGAGCAGTATTCATGGGGGATAGCGGGAGTTTTGTTTTTTTGGCCTGATGAGGGTACGAGGTGTTTGAGAGAGCAGTTCATAGGTGTCTGGAACTAAGGAGGTGTTCAGGATGGAGACTTCTCCAGAAGGGAGTGGAAAGTGTATGGACCAGGGAGGAGCCGTAGCTCATTTTAATATGGGAAACCCTAGTCAGGATGATAATGGTAATGTCCCAGGAAGAGAAGCGTGGGCCTGAGGACTGGATTTCCTGCTGGGAGCCCTGATTGTAGGAAGTGGGTGTCACAGCATAAGTGATAGACGGGAGTGGTCATGTAGAGGGAGGAAATCTGGTTTTGGCAAGTGAACAAGGCCTCCAAGGGATGAGTGGATGTGAAACAGATTAGGGGTACAAGAGGAACTCACACAGGATGAGTTTAAAGACTACAGAATTTTTGGTGTGGCTGGCGTGTAGTAGTCAAGTTGGCTGTTAGCTTAGGGACATTGTGATCATCTGGAAGTCTCACTGGGCATAGGCTAGAGGGCCCTGGGGTTGGGCCTTGTGTGGGGGTGAGGAGAGGAGAAGGCTGTGACTCTGAAGGGACACCACTGGGGGAGGCTGTGGACACCTGAGAGCTGATGTGGTTCTCATAGGTGATGTGGGAACAAGGAACCATCAGGGAGGGAGGCCTTCGGGGCGGGACTCACGGCTGCCTCTATGAGTGTAGACCGTCAGAGTCGGGGCAGTGCTCGATCCTCTTAGAACTTTCCAGACGTTCTCTGGATCATTTATGCTGCATAACAAGAGGCCAAGGAGATGACTGGGGCGCAGGACAAGAGGAGGCTGGGCTGTGGGAGTGCAGGCAGGAGAGGTGTGACCGGAAGAGTGATGTGCATGTGCAAAGGGCATGTGAGTCCATGGCCACAGGGTCTTGGCGTTGACATCAGAGTGAATGAAGGGCGAGGGAATGTCTGTTGGTATCTGGTGGAAACACAATGTAGCTCCCCCTGGGGAATTGCCTGGAAGGAAGGGATGTTGTGGTCCTACGTGCCAGGCCCAGAGCTTCCATGTCATTTACGTCCCTTTCTGCTTTTTTGTTGAGGGCTGATTCAGTGCTCAGCAGACTTCAGTGCCATTCAGGCTTGGACATCTCCACTGGCGTGGGGAAGCGAGAGGGTGAGCAGGAGATAGATTAGGGAGCTAGTAAATTAAAATCCTGGGAAAGAAGCGAATCACGGGAAATTGTCCCCGTCAAGGCCCCTTTGACTTTGCTTTAGAGCTGTGCTTCTGGGAAAGTAGCTGTGTGAGAGTGGTGTGATCCACATAATTATGTGCAGAGGCTCCTGGAAAGGGAAAGGATTTGGGTCGTGAGGGTGAAGGGTGATGCCATGTTTTTTATGTATTGGAGGACACTGGATGGGGGTGGGCTCACGGGTATTGTCTGACCAGTTGATTGTCTCATCACTCACACACTCTCTATGACACTGTCTATGGCCAACTTCTCTGTTGTATGTTTGTGACACCCACTGCGTTAACAAGGGGCAGCGTGGCCTACGTACCAAGTGCACAGCTTAGTTATCATCTCTCTGCCCATATGCCTATTACTGTGGGAAGACACAGTAGTATAAATGGGATTACAAGAAGTGATTGACTCCAATAATATCAAGGCCTGGTATCTTCTCTGTTGTGGGAGGAGGGAGCAGATGGATGTGGAGGGTGGGTGGTATGAGGAATGTAAAGTCCTAGGAGAGAAGCTGCCCATGAACTGAACTGTTTCTGTGTGACAGGATATGAAATTTGAGGACGTGGCCATCACCTTCTCCCAGGAGGAGTGGGGACTCCTTGATGAGGCTCAGAGACTTCTGTACCGCAACATGATGCTGGAGAACTTTGCACTTGTAGCATCTGTTGGTAAGACCTTCACATCACTCCTCGTGTCCTAGGTCATGTCCTCCCTTTTTTGCTTTCTCCTGAAGTAACTTAGTCCCTGAGCCAGACCATGGTCTCTGCTAATTTCTGCACTGTCTTGTCATACGTGCTGTGGCTGCTGGTGCTGAGCTGTGCGGTGTGAGTGCCCTCTGCCGGAGACTCCCTGAGCATCCCTTACGTCTGTTGTCTCAGAACGTTCAGAGAATGGGCCTCAGCGGCAGACAGCCCAGTACATGCCAGGCCTTCACCTTCTGCCTGGAAAGGTGACTCTGCCCAGATTCGTGGCTTCCAGTTGTGGCCCTTCCGTTAGCTGACAACCCTTTGGGGCTTCCCGTACAGAAGGTTGACCTGTGCCAGGTCATGGTCATTATTTACATGAACCATGGACTGTACTTGTAAGGTCTACCTCAGCTGTCTGTAATACTGTCTTCCCTGAACATTATTGTATGCTGAGTTGGCTCTGGGCCAGTAGTGGCTGCTCACCTCTATTGTCTGTCATTAAGACTTGGATCACTCAGGTTCTGAATAGTTGTTCCATTGAAGGTGCAGGGAGAACCCTGTTTCTGTTACAGGGTATACCTAGAAAGATGGTTTCAGAAGAGGGCTGCCCTGGTGCTTGGCAACTGGGGAAGAGCATGACCTTTCTGCTGTGTTCTGATCATGCCAGGATTCTGCCTGTGTCTAATAGTGCTGTGGTGCAAGTTCCCCTGCCTGCAACACTTTCCTATCTTTTCTTTCCCATATCTGATCCTTTGCTAACTTATCATTTCATCGGTGACTTCTCAGCTCCTGGCTACCTTCCCCTTTGTGGTCTCCCGGCATCAGCTGCTCCTCTGAACTGGTTCCTCTGGCATATGTTCCAGCATTGACCTGTGCATATGTTATGAGGTGTGCACATATCCTTAACTAGTGTGTATACACCAGCTCCTCATTTATTTAATTTTACGGGGGGAAAAACATAATCAACCTTCTGTACAACTTGCCCATTCCACCGTAGACAAGCCCTTCTGAACACTTTTAGCAGAAGAATTAGTTGGAGACGCTGTTTCTATTCCATGTGGTGGCATGCCCTCTCTGTGTCCTTTTTCTGGGGAGGTCTGCCCTATTATTGGTCTTCAGGGGCCCAGTACTGCACAGCAGCACATGATTCAACCTGTCCCCAGGGCTCTTACTTTCAGACGATCCCATGAAACCAGTGCATGGAGTCTGACAAACCTTTTTTAAAATATATATTTTATTGATTTTCTTTACACAAAAGAAGGGATAGGGAGAGAGAGTTAGAAACATTGATGAGAGAGAAACATCAATCAGCTGCCTCCTGCACATCTCCTACTGGGGATGTGCCTGCAACCAAGGTCCATGCCCTTGACCGAAATCAAACCTGGGACCCTTGAGTGTGCAGGCCGACACTCTATCCGCTGAGCCAAACCGGTTAGGGCCTGACAAACCTTTGTAATGGGACTTGCTCCTCCTACCAATGCTAACATCATTTCCGCAGCATTTCTCTGTTTTCAGGTTGCTGGCATAAAACTGAAGATGAGGAGAGTGTATCTACAACAACAGAGACGCAGGTCAAGGCTTTGAAGACGGCTCTGCCAACCCAGAAGACCCATCTTTGTGACCGGTGTCTCTCAGTCTTAAAAGCTATTCTGCACCTGACTGAGTCACAAGTAGCAGACCTTGAGCAGAAAGCCTTCTTCAGCGATGCATGTGTGAGAGGATTATGTTTTAGTACAAACCCTCACCTGCAACAGAGGGAAGCCAGTAGAGAGAACCCCTGGAAAGAAGCTGTGGACAGGGCCTCGTTTGTGACTGGGTGCAGCTTCTATGTATCACAGGAGTCTTTCACATATAGGGAGGTTGAGGAGGATTTCCCAGCCACCTCTGACCTTCTTCAGCACCAAGCCACTCTCAGAACGGAGGAGCCCCACAGTGGTCGTGAGAGTGGGCAGTCCGGTCACCGTGGAAAACATCATCATGAGTGGAGTGAGTGTAAAAAGCCTGCCTTCCCCAACCAGCACCTTGTTCAACAGCAGAGTGTCTATCCTGGAAAGGGGCTTTTTGAGTGTTGCAAGTGTGGGAAGGCCTTTCGACAAAAGTTTAGCCTTCTTCCTCATAGTAGACTTCACACTGAACAAAGGCCTTATGAGTGTGGTGATTGTCTGAAATCCTTCAGCCAAAGCTCTAGCTTCATTCAATACAAGAGAATTCACACTGGAGAAAAGCGATATGAGTGCAGTGTTTGTGGCAAATGCTTTAGTTATAAAGCTGTCTTCATTCAACATCAGAGAGTTCACAATGGAGAAAAATCAGACGACTCTCATGACTATGGGAAGTCCTTCGGAAACTCTGCCCTCAGTCAGCATCAAAGAATTCACACCGAAGAAAAGCCATTTGGGTGCAGTGACTGTGGGATGTCCTTCAGCCACAGATCTAAGCTTATTGAACACCACAGAGGTCACACTGGTGAAAGGCCTTATGAGTGTCGTGAATGTGGGAAGTTTTTTAGACGCAAAGATTACCTCTTTGCCCATGAGAGAGTTCACACTGGAGAAAAACCGTATGAATGTAGTGATTGTGGGAGATGTTTTAGCTACCAAAATGGACTCATTCAACATCAGAGAATTCACACTGGGGAAAAGCCATATGAGTGTAGTTACTGTGGAAAGTTCTTCAGCCAGAGCTCAACACTCGTTGAACACCACCGAGGCCACACTGGAGAAAAGCCTTATGAGTGCAGAGTTTGTGGGAAGTCCTTCAGCAGGAGGTCTGCCCTTGCTCGACATCACATAATTCACACTGGAGAAAAGCTATATGAATGTAATGATTGTGGGAAGTGCTTTCGCTATAACAGTGGACTCATTCAACATCAGAAAATTCATACTGGAGAAAAGCCATATGAGTGTAGTGATTGTGGGATATCTTTCACCCATAGGTCTAAGCTTATTACACACCACAGAGTTCACACTGGAGAAAGGCCTTATGAGTGTAATGAATGTGGGAAGTTTTTTACACGCAAAGCTAACCTCCGTATTCACCAGAGAATTCACACTGGAGAAAAGCCTTATAAGTGCAGCGAATGTGGGAAAACCTTTGGACAAAGCTGTAACCTCTTCCAACATATGAAAGTTCACACTGGAGAGAAGCCATATGCGTGTGCTGATTGTGGGAAGTCCTTCAGCCGTAGTTCTATCCTCACTGACCACCAGCGATATCACACTGGAGAAAAGCCTTTTGAGTGCAGGGTTTGTGGGAAAGGCTTTAGACTACGCAGCAGTCTCAGTTACCACCAACATGTTCATTCTGGGAAAAAAGTCTTATGATGTGAATGTGGTGATTTCCACAGCAATACTAACAGCCCCGTTCATCATCAGAGAGTTCACTCTGGAGAAAAACCACATGAATGCAGCAATTGTGGAAGATGCTTTAGTTAATAAACATAGACTCATTCAATGTCAAAGACCTCACAGTGAAGAAAAGTCCTATGAGTGAAGTTCTTGTCAAAAGTCCTTCACAAAAAGGTCTTTGCTCTTTAAACACTGCAAAGGTCACACTGGTGAAAGGCCGTATTTACGGGAAGTCCTTCATTACAAACTGTCCTCATTGAACACCAGCGATGTGTCACTGGAGAAAAGCCATGTGAGTGTAGTGAATGTGGGGAGTTTCTTTTCCCATTTTTAAATATATAATTTTATTGATTTTAAGGAAGAACAGAGAGGGAGACAGAAACATCCATGATGAGAGAGAACCACGGAGTGGCTGCCTCCTGCACACCCACTACTGGGGATCAAGCCAGCAGCCTGGATACGTAACCTTGACCGGAATCAAGACTGGGACCCTTCGGTCTCGGGGCTACTCTCTATCCACTGAGCAAAACCAGCCGGGGCAAATGTGGGAAGTTTTTTACAGAGAGCTTTATCTTTTTCCAACATCGCAGAGTTCGCTCCGGAGAAATGCCTTCACGATGTAGTGATGGCGGGAAATTCTTTAGACAATGTTCCAACGTGATCCAACGCTGGAGAGTTCGTTCTGGAGAAAAACCTTAGGGGTATACTGGATGTGGGGACGCTTTCAGACTCAGCTCTAACCTCCTCAGACACTACAATGTTCACAGTGGAGAAAAGCCTTAGGGATGCTGGCAATGTTTTATTTCCTCAATCATAACAACACGAGGAGAATCTCAGAACCATTTACTTACTTTATGTTTAATAAATTTTTGTTCACATTATTACAGTTGTTCCTCTTTTTTCCCCCCCATACATAGCTCTCCTCCACCTAATTCCTACCCCACTCTCTGCCCTTACCTCGCCCACTGCCATCATCCGTAGGTTTATGATTTTTGTCCAGTCTCTTCCTGCCTCCCGCACACCCCCTTCCCCTCTGAGAATTGTCAGTCCACTCCCTTTCTATGCTCCTGATACTATTATATTCACCAGTTTATTCTGTTCATCAGATTTTTTATTCCCTTGATTTTTAGATTCACTTGTTAATAGATATGTATTTCTTATTCATAATTTGTATTCTTAACTTTTCCTTCTTCATTTTAAAGATTATCTTTCAGAATTTCATATAATACTGGTTTGGTGGTGATGACCTTTAGCTTTTTCTTATCTGTGAAGCCTTTTATCTGACCTTCAATCCTGAATGATAGCTTTGCTGGGTAGAGAAATCTTGGTTGTAGGTTCTTGCTATTCATCACTTTGAATATTTCTTGCCACTCCCATCTGGCCTGCATAGTTTCTGTTGAGTATGGGTACTCCCTTGTAGGTAACTTTTTTTTTTAATATAATTGATTTTTTAGAGAGGAAGGGAGAAGGATAGAAAGTTAGAAACATTGATGAGAGAAAAACATTGATCAGCTGCCTCTTGCACACTTCCTACTGGGGATGTGCCCACAGCCAAGGTACATGCCCTTGACCAGAATCGAACCTGGGACCATTCAGTTCGCAGGCCAATGCTCTATCCATTGAGCCAAACCAAACTAGTTTTGGCGGTAACTTTTTCTCTTGCTGCTTTTAACATTCTCTCTGTCCTTTGCTCTTGGCATTTTTTTTTAAAATATATTTTATTGATTTTTTACAGAGCAGAAGGGAGAGGGAAAGTCAGAAACATCGATGGGAGAGGGACATCGATCAGCTGCCTCTTGCAGGCCCCCCACTGGGGACGTGCCCGCAGCCAAGGCACATGCCCTTGCCGGAATCGAACCCGGGACCCTTCAGTCCGCAGTCCGACGCTCTATCCACTGAGCCAAACTGGTCTCGGCTGCTCTTGGCATTTTAATTATGATGTGTCTTGGTGTGGTCCTCTTTGCATTCCTTTTGTTTGAGGTTCTGTGCGCTTCCTGGACTTGCAAGTCTATTTCTTTCACCAGGTGGGGGAAGTTTTCTGTCATTATTTCTTCAAATATGTTTTCAATATCTTGATCTCTCTTTTCCTGGCACCCCCATAATTTGGATGTTGGTACGCTTGAAGTTATCTCAGAGGCTCCTTACACTATCTTCATATTTTTGGATTATTTTTCCTTTCCCAGTTGGGTGTTTTTTGCTTCTTTGTCTTTCAAATCTTTGACCTGATTATTGTGATCCTCTAGTCTACGGTTGGACCTCTGTATATTATCATTCTTTATTTCGGTCAGTGTATGCTTAATTTCTATTTGTTCTTTTTCATGTCCTCGAGGGTCTCATTACATTTATCGGCAATTTCTAGAAGATTCTTAAGTAACCTTAAGACTTGCCAACCTCAATTTCTAAGAAAAGAGGAATATCTAGGCCTTTATTTGGAGCCAGTTTTTAAAATTTTAAAATGTCTATGTGGGCCGAGACCGGTTTGGCTCAGTGGATAGAGCGTCGGACTGCGGACTGAAAGGTCCTGGGTTCGATTCCGGCAAGGGCATGTACCTTGGCTGCGGGCACATCCCCAGTAGGGGGTGTGCAAGAGGCAGCTGATCGATGTCTCTCTCTCATCGATGTTTCTGACTTTCTATCCCTCTCCCTTCCGCTCTGTAAAAAAATCAATAAAAATATTTAAAAAAAAATAAAATAAAATGTCTATGTGGCCCTAATCAGTTTGGCTCAGTGGGTAGAGCATTTAGCCTGCAGACTGAAGGGTCCCGGGTTCAAATCCTGTCAAGGGCATGTACCTTGGCTGCGGGCACATCCCCAGTAGGAGGTGTGCAGGAGGCAGCTGATCGATGTCTCTCTCTCATCGATGTTTCTGACTTTCTATCCCTCTCCCTTCCACTCTGTAAAAAATCAATAAAATATATTTTAAAAAAATAAACCAATAAATAAAATGTCTATGTATTACATGCGACAAAGTGCGCTTATCTAATGTGTGCCTTTGGTGGGCTGTGACGTATAAGAAGTGAGCCTCGTCTGTCGCATACAGGTGGGGAAAAACAGGCTTACAGTTGCAAGTGAAACCGGTTCTCCTTGTGTTACTTTTTATTATAATACTAGAGGCCCAGTGCATGAAATTCATGCGCTCAAGGAGGGGAAGTGGAGGAGGGAAGAAGGGGGGGTCCTCAGTCCAGCCTGCACCCTCTTCGCAGTGCGGGAGCCCTCGAGGGATGCCCATCTGACAGCTTAGGCCCGCTCCCGTGACCCGGCTTCTGGCTGGGCGGCACTCCCCCTACGGGAGTGCACTGACCACCAGGGGGCAGCTCCTGCATCGAGTGCCTGCCCTCTGGTGGTCAGTGCATGTCATACCAACCGGTTGTTCAGCTGCCTGATTGATTTGCACATTAGCCTTTTATTAGATAGGACCAGTGACCCATTGTGCAAAATCTCACGAGACTCAGTAATCCGGGCTCCTCGGTGGGTTGCCCAAAGAGGTAGGCTGGAGCCACAGGCCCCCCCAGGCCTCATCCTCTGCTTCCTCCTCCTCCTCCTCTTCTTCCTTGCACTCTCCTTTACCGGCTAAGCCCTGGTACTGCCGTCCCCCTATGCTACCGGCATCTGGGGCCCCTCCACCGTAGCCAGTCAGTGACGAGGGCTTCTCCCAGCCGACAGCAGGGAAACGGCGACAGGCCTGTGCTGGTCTCCTGGGGCCGTGATCGGCAAACTGCGGCTCGCGAGCCACCTGCGGCCCTTTGGCCCCTTGAGTGTGGCTCTTCCACAAAACACCACGGCCTGGGCGAGTCTATTTTGAAGAAGTGGCGTTAGAAGAGGTTTACGTTTAAAAAATGTGGCTCTCTCTTGCCCTGACCAGTTCGGCTCAGCGGATAGAGCGTCGGCCTGCGGACTGAAAGGTCCCAAGTTCGATTCCCTCAAGGGCATGTACCTTGGTTGTGGTCAGATCCCCAGTTAGGGGGCGTGCAGGAGGCAGCTGATCGATGTTTCTCTCTCATCGATGTTTCTAACTCTCCCTTTCCCTTCCTCTCTGTAAAAAAAAAAAATCAATAATATATATATATATTTTTAAAAATGGCTCTCGCCAGGACTGGTTTGGCTCAGTGATTAGAGCGTCGGACTGCGGACTGAAGGGTCCCGGGTTCGATTCCGGTCAAGGGCATGTACCTTGGCTGCGGGCACATCCCCAGTAGGGGGCGTGCAAGAGGCAGCTGATCGATGTCTCTCTCATCGATGTTTCTGACTTTCTATCCCTCTCCCTTCTGCTCTGTAAAAAATAAATAAAATATATTTTTAAAAAAATGGCTCTCAAAAGAAATTTCAATCATTGTCCTGTTGATATTTGGCTCTGTAGACTAATGAGTTTGCCCACCGCTGTTCTGGGGCATTGGCGCAGGTGTGGCGGCCATTGTCCCAGTTGTCCACAAGGGGGCGACGTGGGACCGGATTCCAGAAGTGGAGGAGCCCTTGCCAGCAGCCTTGCAGCTTGTCCACCTGAGATGACCCGTGCCAGTTGGACGTGACTGTTACCCCCTCGGGGTCTGGTGGGGTCTGTGGCAACAGGATGGGTGGGGAAGGGTGCCCCCGTAGGGTTCCGGTCCCAGCTGTGGGAGGGGCCGAGAAGCAGGCAGCAGCCCCTTCCGTGGCCTTGCAGGCCTGAGGCAGTCAATCACTGCACAAAGCAAGGTGCTCATGAAGACTGCCTAACCCAGCTGTCGGCAAACTCATCATCAGTCCACAGAGCCAAATATCAACAGGTCAACGATCCACATTTCTTTTGAGAGCCACGTTTTTTTAAACTTAAAACTTCTTCTAACGCCTCCTCTTCAAAACAGACCCGCCCAGGCCGAGGTGGAAGAGCCGCACTCAAGGGGGCCAAGGAGCCACATGTGGCTCGCGAGCCGCAGTTTGCCCACCACCGGCCTCTCCTGTAGCCGATTGGCTTAGGTCTTGGGTGACCAGGCCCGAGCCTGTCGCAGGACTTGCCAACCCTGTGGGATCCAGGGGCAAATGAGACCCTGTCATGGGCTGAAACCCCCGCCCTCAAAGGTTCGGCTCATTGGATAGAGCATCGGTCTAGCCTGGTTGCGGGCTTGATTCCCCAGGAAGGGGTGTGCAGGAGGCAGCCAATCTATGATTCTTGGCATATCATTAATGTTTTTATCTCTCTCTCCCTCTCCTTTTCTCTCTGAAATCAATAAAAATATTTTTAATTTATTTTTAAAATATATCTTACTGATTTTTTTACAGAGAGGAAGGGAGAGGGATAGACAGAAACATCAATGAGAGAGAAACATCGGTCAGCTGCCTCCTGCACACCCCCCACTGGGTATGTGCCCGCAACCAAGCTACATGCCCTTGACCAGAATCGAACCCGGGACCCTTCAGTCCGCAGGCCGACACTCTGTCCACTGAGTCAAACTAGGGCAATAAAAATATATATTCAAAGAAAACACCGCAGGAGTTTCTATGGAGAAAGAACTTTCTAGTCTGATCCAAGAGGGTATGCTACCCCTCCCAGCAACCCAGTGGCACACGGATGGGCCACGTAGCGGGAGCAGCGGCTGTCCGTTTGGATACAGACGAACTGGGGTTCGATTCTGGTACCGGGCAAAGTAGCCCATGAGCTGAACTGAGCACATTCTGAATGGCTTTGACAAAGGAATCCAGCTCTGTCGCTATGGGGACGGGACAGCGGGGCTGGCTTTCTTTTATTTATTTTTTATTTATTTTATTTATTTTTTTATTTTTTAAAAATATATTTTATTGATTATTTACAGAGCGGAAGGGAGAGGGATAGAAAGTCAGAAACATCGATGAGAGAGAGACATCGATCAGCCGCCTCTTGCACGCCCCCCACTGGGGATGTGCCCGCAGCCAAGGTACATGCCCTTCGGAATCGAACCCGGGCCCCTTCAGTCCGCAGTCTGACGCTCTATCCGCTGAGCCAAACCGGTCTCGGCTTTCTCTTATTTTTTAAAATATATTTTTATTGATTTCAGAGAGGAAGGGAGACAGAGACAGAGATGGAAACATCTGTGACGAGACAGAATCACTGATCGGCTGCCTTCTGCACGCTCCCCACTGGGCCTGTGCCCTTGACCGGAATCGGACCCGAGACCCTTCAGTCCACAGTCCGACACGCCATCCACGGAGCCAAACCGGCGGGGGCGGGGCTGTCTTTAAAGACTTGGCTTTGTGGGTGCGGCAGTGGCTGGTATGACGCCCCCCTCCCCCCACCCCCACCCCCGTGCGGGGACAGGAGATGTGGGAACCAGGGACTTCCAGAGGCAGCTGTGCACCATTTGAGTGGCCGTCGGCCGCTGCTAGCCCCTGGGAATGCCGAGGCAGAGGCCTTTGCAAGGGTCCGAGAGATAGCACCTTCCCCCGAAGATGAGGTGGTGGCCCCATCGGAAACCGGGGCACGTGGGACCAGGGACGGTGATGCAGGTGGCTGAGGGTGGGGGCCTGGCCGTCCACGGGGAAGCCCTCGTGCAGGAGGAGGTTGTCCCCACTGTGCTCAGGCCCCCCTTGCCCCCACTCCTCACCCCCCGCCACCCCCCGCCAGTTGATATGGCCTCTGGGCAAAGAAGGGCCATGTCCTCAGTGGAGGGCCCCCTGCAACATTGGGTTTCTCACGCTGGACCAGGCTTTGCGTTAAAATCACATCTAATGAGGGTAATATGCAAATTGACTGTCGCCCCAACACACAAGGTGGTTGCCCCTATGTGTTCAAAGATCCTGCCCCCATGTGGACACAAGATGGCCGCCATAAGATGGCCAGAAGGGAGGGAAGTTGGGAAGGACCAGGCCAGCAGGGGAGGGCAGTTAGGGGTGACTAGGTCTGCAGGGGAGGGCAGTCAGGGGTAACCAGGCCAGCAGGGGAGGGCAGTTAGGGGTGTCCAGGCCTGCAGGGGAGGACAGGGGTGACCAGGCCTGCAGGGGAGGGCAGTTAGGGGTGACCAGGCCTGCAGGGGAGGACAGTTAGGGGTGACCAGGCCTTCAGGGGAGGGCAGTTAGGGGTGACCAGGCCTGCAGAAGAGGGCAGTTAGGGGTGACCAGGCCTGCAGGGGAGGGCAGTTAGGGGTGACCAGGCCTGCAGGGGAGGCCAGTTAGGGGTGACTAGGCCTGCATGGGAGGGCAGTTAGGGATGACCAGGCCTGCAGGGGAATAGTTAGACATCAATCAGTCTGGCAGGGGAAGGGTTAGGGTGTGATCAGGCTGGCAGGCAGAAGCGGTTAGGGGCAATCATGAAGACAGGCAGGTGACAGTTGGGAGCCAGCAGTCCTGGATTGTGAGAAGGATGTCCGACTACCCGTTTCGGCCCGATCCTATCGGGAGCGTGGAGGGGTTCCCAGATTGGAGAGGGTGCAGACTGGTCTGAGGGACACACGCTCCCACGCATGCATTTCATGCACCGGGCCTCTAGCCTGAGTAACCATTACAATTGGTCGACTGCCTAGTGGACCTAAAGACAAGCCGCTGTGATGCACCCTGACCACCAGGGAGCAGACGTTCAACGCAGGAGCTGCCTCATGGTGTTCAGTGCACCGCCACACCCAACCTCCCCTGGTCCCTCCCCCTTGATGGGCCAGCCCTGATTGGCTCCTCTGAGGACTGGGCTAGATGGCTCTGATCAGCCCCGATCGCCTGCCACACCAAGGGGCCCCACCTGTGCACAAATTTGTGCACTGGGCCTCTGAGACCCGGTGCACGGAATTCGCTCAAGGAGCTTGGCCCTCACAGCCATGGAGCCTTGCCTCAGCCCTTGCGGTCTTGGCTTTGTCCAGAAGGAAGTCCAGGAGGTCGTTCGGCTGTCTGGTCTAATTAGCACATTCCGCTTTTATTATTATAGACTAGAGGCCCGGTGCACGAAATTCGTGCACGGGGGGGGGGGGGGGGAACGGGGGATGTCCCTTAGCCCAGCCTGCACCCTCTCCAATCTGGGACCCCTCGAGGGATGTCCGACTGCCTGTTTAGGTTCCATCCCGGTAGGATCGGGCCTAAATGGGCAGTGGGACATCCTTCTCACAATCCAGGACTGCTGGCTCCAAACTGCTCACCTGCCTGCCTCCCTGATGGCCCCTAACCGCTTCTGCCTGCCAGCCTGATCACCCCCTAACCACTACCCTGCCAGCCTGATTGATGTCTAACTGTTCCCCTGCCAGCCTATTTGCCCCCAACTTCCCTCCTCTGCCGGCCTGATCACTCCTAACTGCCCTCCCCTGCAGGCTTGATCGCCCCCAACTGCCCTCCCTTGTAGGCCTGGAACCTCCAACGGCCCTCCCCTGCTGGCCATCTTGTGGTGGCCATCTTGTGTCCATACGGGGGCAGGATCTTTGACCACATGGGGGCAGCCCTCTGGTGTATTGGAGTGATGGTCAATCTGCAAATTACTCTTTTATTAGATAGGATAGAGGCCTGGTGCATGGGTGGGGGCCAGCTGGTTTACCCTGAAGGGTGTCCCAGATCAGGGTGGGGGTTCCCTTGGGGCGAGGGGCGGCCTGGGTGAGGGGCCTGTGGAGGTTTGCAGGCTGGCCACGCCCCACAGCGACCCAAGCAGAGGCCCCTGGGTTCTGGGATTAATCTATGTCTGCAATTGAAACTTTGTAGCCTAGAGTGGAGGCCTAGGCCGGCAACAGCAGACTGAAAGCTTGGCTTCCTCCGTTGCCAGGGGAAACCCAAGCCTCTGTTCTCTCCAGCTCAGTGGATGCCACCATTTCTGTATCTTTTTTTCTTTTTTTTTTAATATATATTTTATTGATTTTTTTACAGAGCAGAAGAGAGAGGGATAGAAAGTCAGAAACATCGATGAGAGAGAGACATCGATCAGCTGCCTCTTGCACACCCCCCCACTGGGGATGTGCCCGCAGCCAAGGCACATGCCCTTGACCGGAATCGAACCCGGGACCCCTCAGTCTCCAGTCCGACGCTCTATCCACTGAGCCAAACCGGTCTCGGCCATTTCTGTATCTTTTATAATTGAAACTTTGTAGCATTGAGTGGAGGCCTAGGCCAGCAACAGCAGGTGGAAAGCTTGGCTTCCTCCGTTGCCGGGGAAACCCAAGCCTTCCTCCTGCTCTCGGTGGCGGCAGCCATCTTGGTTGGGGTTTATTTGCATAACCTGCTCCTGATTGGCTGGCGGGCGTGGAGATGGGGTGTGGCGAAGGTACGGTCAAATTTTGCATATCACTCTCTTATTAGATAGGATTTTGTTGTTGTTAATCCTTACCCGAGGATATTTTCCCATTGATTTTTAGGGAGAGTGGGAGAGGGAGGGAAAGACCGCGAGAAACATCCACGTGAAAAGAAACACAGCCATTGGTTGCCCTCCTTACAGGAGCCCAGACCAGGGCCTGCGCCGGGGAGGAGCCTGTCACTGAGGTTCGTGCCCTTGACCGGAATCGAACCCCGGGCCCTTCAGTCCGCAGGCTGGCGCTCTATCCACTGAGCCGCACCACCCAGAGCTGGGCTGGGGATGCTGTCACCGGCCTCCTCTTTGCTCATCCTGCGAGGGAGGCCGCCCAAAGGGACAGCGTGAGGGAGCCACCTCTGGGTGACCGACCACTTAGCATAGTTAAGCGATCACGGGACCCATTTCACAGGGAAAGGTGCAGAGGCGGGCCGAGGCCAGGACACACTCGGCGTGGCAATTTCACGTTCCCCGTCGTCCGGGGTGACGGAAGGGCGTACGTAACGGCCTATTGAGAAACAGGCTCTGGCCCCGACCGGTGTGGCTCAGTGGGTAGAGCGTCGGCCTGCGGACCCGAAAGGCCCCGGGTTCGATTCCGCTTAAGGGCATGTACTACATTGGTTGTGGGGCACATGCCCAGTAGGGAGTGTACAGGAGGCGGCTGATGGATGTTTCTCTCTCATCGGGGTTTCTAACTCTCTATCCCTCTCCTTTCCTCTCTGCAGAAAAATAGATAAATAAAAATGAAGTCACGTCACCGAGGGAGAATAAAATCCCAGCCCATGGCTTTGTTGCTGCGCTGTCTTCCTATTGATTAAAATAATAGCCGAGACCGGTTTGGCTCAGTGGATAGAGCGTTGGACTGCGGACTGCGGGGTCCCGGGTTCGATTCCGGCAAGGGCATGGACCTTGGCTGCGGGCACATCCCCAGTAGGGGGCGTGCAAGAGGCGGCTGATCGATGTCTCTCTCTCATCGATGTTTCTGACTTTCTATCTCTCTCCCTTCCTCTCTGTAAAAAATCAATAAAATATATTTTAAAAATAAAATAAAATAAAATAAAATAATAAATCCATTTGAAAAGTACGCAAATGATTCTGCGCAGACCTTTCGTGGAAGTAAAGACAACATAAATAAATAAATGGGAAGAAAAAAAAAATGCTCTTGACCGGGAATCAAACCGTCACCTCCGGCTTCAGAGTCCGCTGCTCATCCCCTGAGCCATGCCTGGCTGAGCACATGCCTGGTTTGTGGGCTGATCCCCCCGTGGGGGCCGTGCAGGTGGCAGCGGGTCAGCGATTCTCTCTCATTGCTGTTTCTTCTTTTTTTTAAATATATTTTATTGATTTTTTTTTTTTTTTTTACAGGGAGGAAGGGAGAGGGAAAGTCAGAAACATCAATGAGAGAGAAAGATCGACCAGCTGCCTCTTGCACACCCCCTCCTGGGGATGTGCCCGCAGTCAAGGTACACGCCCTGGACCGGAATCGAACCCGGGACCTTTCAGTACGAAGACCGACGCTCTGTCCACTGAGCCAAACCGGTTTTGGCTCATTGCTGTTTCTATCTCTCTTTTCCCCTCTCCCTTCCTCTCTGAAATCAATTTTAAAAAATCAAATTAAAAATAAAATGTAAGCCCTAGCCAGTTTGGCTCCGTGGATGAGCGTGTCGGCCTGCGGACTGAATGGTCCCGGGTTCGATTCCGGGTCAAGGGCGTGTACCCCGGTTGTCGGCATATCCCCAGTGGGGGGGACGTTCAGGAGGCAGCCGGTCCACGATTCTCTCTCATCATGAATGTTTCTCTCTCTCCGTCTCCCTCTCCCTTCCTCTCTGAAAGCAATAATATATATATACACATACGTACATATATATATATTTAATATATTTCATTGATTTTTTTTACTGAGAATAAAGGAGAGGGAGAGAGAATTAGAAACAATGGTGAGAAAACCGGTTTGGCTCAGTGGATAGAGCGTCGTCCTTTGGATTAAAAGGTCCCGGGTTCGATCCCAGTCAAGGGCATGTACCTTGGCTGCAGGCACATATCCAGTGGGGGCGGGGGAGGGTGCATGAGGCAGCTGATCAATGTTTCTGACTTTCTATCCCTCTCCCTTCCTCTCTGTAATAAATCAATAAGATATATATTTTTTAAAAAAAGAAAAGAAACAATGGTGAAAGAGAAACATCAATCAGCTTGCCTCCTGCACGCGCCCCCCCACCCCCCACTGGGGATGTGCCTGCAATCAAAGTACTTGCCCTTGACCGGAATCGAACCCGGGACCTTTCAGTCCACAGGCCGAAGCAATATCCACTGAGCCAAACCGGTCAGGGGCTAAACGTATATTTTAAAAATGAATACAATTTAAAAAGGAATTAACTAAGTGCTGCCATCCCTCCCCCCGGCTCGGCCTCCTGTGCTGGGCAGCTTCTCCCCGAGCCTGGGGGCGCAGGGCCAGCTGTGTGCGGGCAGCAGCTGCCGGGCCACCTGCTCTGGAAGCGGCTCCTGCCCCTCAGGTCCCGGAGGAGCCACCGCAGCTGCTCTGGGTCCCGCCAGTGGCGGCCCCTCGGCCCCGGGGCACCCCTTTGCCCCCCCCCCTCCTGGAAAGTGCACAGTCCACACGGGGCCATGACTGAGGTTTGGCTTCGCCAGGCAAGCGCCTACACAGTGGGAACACCGGGGGCCGGCCAGCGTGGGGCGTGGGGGCCGAGGCCGGGAGACCGGGGGGCTGCTGTGTGGGGTCCACAGTTCCCCTGCCAGGAACGGGGCCTCTGTGGCCCCCGGGAGTTGACGAAGCCAGGAGCAGCCACAGGCGTTTAGGAGACAATTTATTGCAGACAAGGAGCCAGCAGACAACTCAGTCCTTTTTTTTTTTTTTTTTTCTTTAATATATTTTATTGATTTTTTTCACAGAGAGGAAGAGAGAGGGATAGAGAGTGAGAAACATGGATGAGAGAGAAACATCCATCAGCTGCCTCCTGCACACCCCCCACTGGGGAGGTGCCCGCAGCCAAGGTACCTGCCCTTGACTGGAATCGAACCTGGGATCCTTCAGTCCGCAGGCCGACGCTCTAGCACTGAGCCACACCGGTTTCAGCCAGACAACGCAGTTGTTAACAGTAGCCCCACTGAGCGGCTGCACATTGCCAGTCAGTAATAGGTCTTTTTTTTTTGTTTTTTAAGCAGATGGGGTATGCCTATTTTATTTTATTTTATTAAATACATTTTATTGATTTTTTACAGAAAGGAAGAGAGAGGGATAGAGAGTTAGAAACATCGATCAGCCGTAACCGGTTGGTCGATGTTTCTCTGCTATCGATGTTTCTAACTCTCTATCCCTCTCCCTTTCTCTCCGTGAAAAATCAATAAAATAGATCACCCAAAGGACTTGTATGCAGGCATATAAGCCTCATCAATGGACACAGACATCAGGGGGGTGGGGGCATGAGTGGGGGTTGGGTGGTAATGGGGGAATCAGGACACACATATGTAATACCTTAATAAAAAAAATTAAAAACATTAAAAAATCAATAAAATATATTTTTTTAAAAAAAGAAGGAACATTGATCAGCTGCCTCCCGCACAGCTTGTACTGGGGATGTACCTGCAACCAGGGTCCATGCCCTTGACCAGAATCGAACCCGGGACCCTTCAATCTGCAGGCCGGCCGACGCTCTATCCACTGAGCCGCACGGGTCAGGGCCAGTCACACATGTTTATACCAACTCAGACAGAGAGGCTTCATGCCAGGCTGTGTGCAGCAGCGTTTGGGGTACCGGGAGCTACGCCCGCACAGCGTGGGCGCTGAAGCCGTGTCAGTGCCTGTGCGTCTGGCTGGTCTTCCCGGGGGTACCCCGGCCCGTACGCCAGCTCTCTGAACACAGAGCCCACACCCACAATCCACTCTGCAGCATGTTCTAGGCCCAGTCCTCCGGCCCAAGAATGCCCAGCTCCATGTCCCTGAAGGTCTGTCCCTCCCACTTCCCGGGGGGGGATGGGGGGAGGGCGTGGGACGGGCCTGTCTGGCCCGAACTTCACTGTCCATCTCCTGTGGGGGCGCTGGCTCCCTCGCCCGGGCTGGGGCACGGGGTGCACCTGCAGCTTTTTTGTTTGTTTGTTTGTTAAATATATTTTATTGCTTTTTTACAGAGAGGAAGGGAGAGGGATAGAGAGTGAGAAACATGGATGAGAGAGAAACGTCCGTCAGCTGCCTCCTGAACACTCCCTACCGGGGATGTGCCCGCCCCGAGTGGGATGTACACGCCCTTGACCGGAATCGAACCCGGGACCCTTCATTCCGCAGGCCGACGCTCTATCCACCGAGCCAAACTGGCTAGGGCTTTTTAATTTAATTTTATTTATTATTTTTTTAAAATTTGCATTTTCTTTTCTTTTTTAAAAATATATTTTATTGATTTTTTTACAGAGCGGAAGAGAGAGGGATAGAAAGCGGAACAGGGAGACCGAGGCAGGGAGCTGAACAAACCTGCAGACCAACTTACAGCAGATGCAGGAGGCCCCCCCTCCCTGGAGACGGCACCTAGGCCTCGGTGGCACTTGAGCTCCGGGGCCACAAAAGCAGCAAACCCACGGGGGCGGCTTGGGCCAGGGCCCCCTGCAGTGACCAACCAGCGCAGACCCCACCCCGAGGAAGGCCACCTAGGAAACTGGGGGGCATGCCGCCGAGACCTCCCCTAAGGTCCCCCCCGCCTGGCTGTAGCCGGCCTGGCTCAGTGGATAGAGCCCCCCCGCCTTGCGGACTGAAGGGTCCCGGGATCGAATCCGGCCAAAGGCTCCATCGCCAGTGGGGGGCGTGCAGGAGGCAGCCCATCAGCGATTCTCATCATTGGTCTTTCTGTCTCTCTCTCCTCCCTTATTCTCTGGGATCAATAAAGGAAAAAAATATATATATTTTTTTATATTTTATTTTTTTAGAGAGGGAAAGGGAGAGGGATAGAAAGTCAGAAACATCGATGAGAGAGAACTTATCCTCTGGAATCAATAAAGGAAAATATATATATTTTTTACATTTTATTGATTTTTTTCAGAGAGGGAAAGGGAGAGGGATAGAAAGTCAGAAACATCGATGAGAGAGAACTTATTCTCTGGAATCAATAAAGGAAAATATATATTTTTTTACATTTGATTTTTTTCAGAGAGGGAAAGGGAGAGGGATAGAAAGTCTGAAACATCGATGAGAGAGAACTTATTCTCTGGAATCAATAAAGGAAAAAAAATATTTTTTTATATTTTATTGATTTTTTTCAGAGAGGGAAAAGGAGAGGGATAGAAAGTCAGAAACATCGATGAGAGAGAAACATCCATCAGCTGCCTCCTGTACACCCCCTACTGGGGATGTGCCCTCAACCAAGGTCCATGCCCCCGACCGGAATCAAACCCTGGACCCTTCAGTCCACAGGCCGACACTCTATCCACTGAGCCACACCGGTTTTGGCAAGAAAAAAATATATATATTTTTAAATCCTGCCTGCAGAAAGAGAGAAGAAAGCCACAAATAAGACAAAGGACCCAGTGTGCTGGCTCCTCCCCAGAGCACACCTGAGCCTCCCTGGCCCCTCCGTCCTCCTCAGGCACATACCTCCTCAACCCTAAGGCACCCCAAGGAGCCTTGCAACCAGGGCACACCCCCCTGCACCTGTCCCCAAGGCCTCATTTTCACCGACTTCTTTCCTTTTTTTACATATGTTTTTATTGCTTTCAGAAAGGGAAAGAGATAGAAACACCAACGACGACAGAATCACGGATTGGCTACCTCCTGCACACCCTACCCTGGGGATCGAGCCTGCAACCTGGGCATGTGCCCTTGACTGGAATCGAACCCGGGACCCTTCAGTCCGCAGGCCAACGCTCTGTATCACACTGAGCCGAATCGGCGAGGGCCAAACAAATGTTTTTGTTTTTTTTTTCAATCTACTAAAATCTGCCTTCTGCAGTGGCTATTACAGAGCCCTACTGTCAATAAAAGAGAAAATAAAGAGACATCCATCGACCAGTTATGCTTTTAAATCACCGGGACAAGGGCGGACCTCCTTATAGAGCAGCCGAAAATCAATGAAGCTAAAGCTTTACTGGAAGGTCGAGCTTAAAAAAGTGAAGCAAATGTATGATGAATTTTCAGTCCTCGTTAGTTACGTATACGAGAACCAGCTTTTTATAATAAGATGTCCTGAAGCTGCACGTTTAAAATAAATAATAATGGCCCTAGCGGGTTTGTCTCAGCGGACAGAGCCTCAGGCTGATGACTGAAGGGTCCTGGGGTTTGACTCTGATCAAAGGCACATGCCCAGTGGGGGGTGGGGGGGGCGGGGGCGTGCAGGAGGCAGCGGATCTGTGACTCTTTCTCATCATTGATGTTTCTATCTCTCTCTCCCTTCCTCTCTGAAATCAATAAAAAAAATTTTTTTTTAAGATTTTAAAAACATAATTATACGCCTCAAAAACATTCTGAGCCTCCCAGAGTCAGATAAAAAATGTTTTAAAAAGCCTACGTAATCGCTGCAACCGGTTTGGCTCAGCGGACAGAGCATTGGCCTGGGGACTGAAGGTTGGATTCCGGTCAAGGGCATGAACCTTGGCTGCGGGCACATCCGCAGTGGGAGGTGTGCAGGAGGCAGCTGATCGATGCTTCTAACTCTCTATGCCTCTCCCTTCCTCTCTGTAAAAAAAAAAAATCAATAAAATATATTTAAAGACACACACACACACACACACACACACAAAACCTGAAGTAATCAGTTGCAGACAGTTGCAAACAACACGCCCCAGAAACATGCAGACTCCCCCGCCACAACCCCCAAACCTAAAACTGTCATTTGAACCACGACCTGGAATCAAAGCGGGACCGAGGCGCAAGGAGAAGGCACTCTGACAAACCGGCTCCCTCGGCCGGCCGGGGCAGCAAATCCCGTGCTCGCCAAGGTCAGCGACTGCGGACACCGGCGTCCACCGCCCGGAGGAGGAAACTACATTTCCCAGAGGCCAACGCGCCGAGCGACGGCAGGCGGAGCCAATGAACGCTCAGGAGAGGGGCGTTGCTGGGGCAGCGCAAGGGGTCAGGGCGGGACTTCCGGGTCCTCCTCGTGGCGGTCATTTTGGCCTCTCCGGTCCCTCCGCCGGCTCGCATCTCCGCGCTCCAGAGCCCGCCCCCCTCGCCCCAGGTTCGCGATGGAGGAGGCGCCGGAGTGGTCGTCCCCGCTCGGGGGAGGCGAACCGGAGGCCTGGCGGGTCATCACGGTCGGGGATCCGTGCCTCCCGGCCTCGCAGAGCCCGCCGCTCCGCCCACAGAGTCCAATGGCGGCGGCCTCGCTGCGGTTCCCGGCCGAGGTGAGTGCGCGTCCCCCCCCCCGGGGAGCGGACGCCTGTCAGGTCCCGCGGCCCCGGGCACCAGCTTGGCTGTCAGCGAGGCGCTCGGGGGGTGGGGTGGGGTGGGAGGGAGGCGGGGAGGGGTGACGCCCGGTCGTGACGGGAGCGGGACGGGAGGACCGGCCGCGGGGCAGCCGTGGGGGGCGGGGAGGGCAGCGCCGGGCCGGCCGGGCCGGCCGGGCAGCCTCCGGCCCCGTTTGGTGTCCGAAGGCGGCGGGGGAAGGTGGTGCGGTTGTGCGGGAGGAGTTTTCCTTTCGTGCTCAGACCGCGCGGGGCGGTTGCGAAACAAAAGAGGGACTTTGTGTCGGGTGCGGTTCTGAGGGTCCCCCCCAAACTGCCCGGAGTGGGGGGAGAGGACGGCGGGGCGGGAGCGAGGACGGACCGGGGGGAACCCAGGGGTCCAGTCTCGACCTGGGCACCCCGAGGTCAAGGTCGTCGATTCCTCGGGTCCGGCTGTCCTGCGCGCGGGGTGCGGGCTGGATCCCCAGCTTGGGGGGGCGGGGAATGCAGGAGGCGGCCGCTCCTTGGTTCTCTGTCATCATTGATTTCCTGTCTGTCTCTCCCTCCGCCTGCCTGGCTGAAATCGATAAAAATATATGGGGGGAAAAAAAGAAGAAAAAAAAAAAAAAAGGCTGAAACCGGTTTGGCTCAGTGCATGGAGCGTGGGCCTGCGGACTGAAGGGCCCCCAGGTTCGATTCCGGTCAAGGGCATGGACCTTGGTTGCAGGCACATCCCCAAGTGGGATGGGGGGGAGGGGGATGCAGGAGGCGGCTGATGGATGTTTCTGACTATCCTCTCCTTTCCTCTCTGTGGAAAATCAATAAAATGTATTTTTTTTTTAAAAAAAAAACGAAGTTGGCAAGAATCTGCACTGCGGACCGAGCCCTGAGCGAATGCAGCTCTCACCTCCTCCGGGCTGGGCCAGGGCCCCGAGCAGCCTGAGAACCCTGGGTCCCGGCGGTGGGGGCCCGGCCCTCAACACACCTTCAGTTCCCACAGGTTCCTGGGGGTGTGGAGCCGCTCAGGGGGCTGGTCTGTGGGGCTGATAAGTCAGGCCCTCACACTATCAAGCCCTCTGAGGTTTCGGGGTCCTGGGGCTGTCCAGCTTCTCCTCCTGCCCTGGGACCTGCAGACACTCAGCCCGGAACCCCGAGTCCGGGTCCGAGGCGGTAAGAAGTGGTTTCAGTGTTTGGCCACCCCAGTGGAGTGAGATGTGGGGGGTCCTCCCGGGCACAGGTGCCAGGATGTGCAGTGGCTTCCTGCGGGCGGCCCAGCTGGTTCAGGCAGCTCCAGGGGCAGGTGTCCTTGCTTTGTGTGTGTTTTTTTAAATATATTTTATTGATTTTTTATTTATTTATTTATTTTTTACAGAGAGGAAGGGAGAGGGATAGAGTTAGAAACATAGATCAGTTGCCTCCTGCACACCTCCCACTGGGGATGTGCCAGCAACCAAGGTATATGTCCCTGACCGGAATCGAACCCGGGACCCTTCAGACCCCAGGCGGACGCTCTATCCACTGAGCAACACCGGTTAGGGCTGTCCTTGCTTTCTTTCTTTCTTTCTTTTTTTAAAAAAATATATTTTATTGATTTTTCACAAAGAGGAAGGGAGAGGGATAGAAAGTCAGAAACATCTATGAGAGAGAGACATCGATCAGCTGCATCCTGCACACCCCCCACCGGGGATGTGCCCGCAGCCAAGGTCCATGCCCTTGACCGGAATCGAACCTGGGACCTTTCACTCCGCAGGCCGACGCTCTCTCCGCTGAGTCACACTGGTTTCGTCTGTCCTTGCTTTCTTATGAGAACTGGGAACAAATGAAATAGGAGTCTGGTTTTTTAAAAAAAAAATATTTTTTTTTTCTATTGATTTCAGAGACAAAGGGAGAAGGAGAGGGAGAGTCAGAGACATCAATGGTAGAGAATCATTGATCAGCTGCCTCCTGGACACCCCCCACTGGGGATGGAGCCTATAACCCAGCGTCTGCTGCCAGCCAGAATCGAACCCGGGACCCTTCAGGCCACAGGCCAAAGCTCTAGCCCCTGCGCCACACCGTTAGGGCCTGGTTTTTTTTTATTTTTATTTTTTAATTTTTTTCCTTCACCAGACGATTAATGACTAATACACTCGTCCTTGCCTGCCCTGCCGCCAAGACAGGCACAGCCCATGGAAAGAAGGGGTGGGACTGGCTTCCAGGACAGGTCTTGGAACCTAGGAGGGCGGGCAGAGGGGCACACACGGCTCCCCTCAGTGCTCTGGGGGCCTCTGTATGGGGGGTGTCTGTAGGGGATGCTTGTGTATAGGAGAGGTTCTGTATAGGGATGTGCGTATATAGGGGTATCAGTACTAGATGTGTGTATGTAGGGGTGTCAGTATATGGGTACATGTATGTCTGTGGGTCTGTAAGGATGCATGTATGTGGGAGGGTCTGTAAAGGGATGTGTGTAGGGAGGTCTGTACGGGGTGTGTAGGGAGGTCTGTACGGGGTGTGTAGGGAGGTCTGTACGGGGTGTGTAGGGGGGTCTGTACGGGGTGTGTAGGGGGGTCTGTACGGGGTGTGTGTAGGGAGGTCTGTACGGGGTGTGTAGGGAGGTCTGTACGGGGTGTGTAGGGAGGTCTGTACGGGGTGTGTAGGGAGGTCTGTACGGGGTGTGTAGGGAGGTCTGTACGGGGTGTGTAGGGAGGTCTGTACGGGGTGTGTAGGGAGGTCTGTACGGGGTGTGTAGGGAGGTCTGTACGGGGTGTGTAGGGGGGTCTGTACGGGGTGTGTAGGGAGGTCTGTACGGGGTGTGTGTAGGGGGTCTGTACGGGGTGTGTAGGGAGGTCTGTACGGGGTGTGTAGGGAGGTCTGTACGGGGTGTGTAGGGAAGTCTGTACGGGGTGTGTAGGGAGGTCTGTACGGGGTGTGTGTAGGGAGGTCTGTACGGGGTGTGTGTAGGAGGTCTGTACGGGGTGTGTAGGGAGGTCTGTACGGGGTGTGTAGGGGGGTCTGTACGGGGTGTGTAGGGGGTCTGTACGGGGTGTGTAGGGAGGTCTGTACGGGGTGTGTATAGGGAGGTCTGTATGGGGTGTGTATGGGGTCTGTACGGGGTGTGTAGGGGGGTCTGTACGGGGTGTGTGTGTAGGGAGGTCTGTACGGGGTGTGTGTAGGGAGGTCTGTACGGGGTGTGTGTAGGGAGGTCTGTACGGGGTGTGTGTAGGGAGGTCTGTACGGGGTGTGTGTAGGGAGGTCTGTACGGGGTGTGTGTAGGGAGGTCTGTACGGGGTGTGTAGGGAGGTCTGTACGGGGTGTGTAGGGAGGTCTGTACGGGGTGTGTAGGGAGGTCTGTACGGGGTGTGTAGGGAGGTCTGTACGGGGTGTGTGTAGGGAGGTCTGTACGGGGTGTGTGTAGGGAGGTCTGTACGGGGTGTGTGTAGGGAGGTCTGTACGGGGTGTGTGTAGGGAGGTCTGTACGGGGTGTGTGTGTAGGGAGGTCTGTACGGGGTGTGTGTAGGGAGGTCTGTACGGGGTGTGTGTGTAGGGAGGTCTGTACGGGGTGTGTGTAGGGAGGTCTGTACGGGGTGTGTGTGTAGGGAGGTCTGTACGGGGTGTGTGTAGGGAGGTCTGTACGGGGTGTGTGTAGGGAGGTCTGTACGGGGTGTGTGTGTAGGGAGGTCTGTACGGGGTGTGTAGGGGGGTCTGTACGGGGTGTGTGTAGGGGGGTCTGTACGGGGTGTGTGTAGGGAGGTGTGTACGGGGTGTGTAGGGAGGTGTGTACGGGGTGTGTGTAGGGAGGTGTGTACGGGGTGTGTAGGGAGGTCTGTACGGGGTGTGTGTAGGGAGGTCTGTACGGGGTGTGTGTAGGGAGGTGTGTACGGGGTGTGTAGGGAGGTCTGTACGGGGTGTGTGTAGGGAGGTCTGTACGGGGTGTGTGTAGGGAGGTCTGTACGGGGTGTGTGTAGGGAGGTCTGTACGGGGTGTGTAGGGAGGTCTGTACGGGGTGTGTAGGGAGGTCTGTACGGGGTGTGTAGGGAGGTCTGTACGGGGTGTGTAGGGAGGTCTGTACGGGGTGTGTGTAGGGAGGTCTGTACGGGGTGTGTGTAGGGAGGTCTGTACGGGGTGTGTGTAGGGAGGTCTGTACGGGGTGTGTGTAGGGAGGTCTGTACGGGGTGTGTGTGTAGGGAGGTCTGTACGGGGTGTGTGTAGGGAGGTCTGTACGGGGTGTGTGTGTAGGGAGGTCTGTACGGGGTGTGTGTAGGGAGGTCTGTACGGGGTGTGTGTGTAGGGAGGTCTGTACGGGGTGTGTGTAGGGAGGTCTGTACGGGGTGTGTGTAGGGAGGTCTGTACGGGGTGTGTGTAGGGAGGTCTGTACGGGGTGTGTAGGGAGGTCTGTACGGGGTGTGTGTGTAGGGAGGTCTGTACGGGGTGTGTAGGGGGGTCTGTACGGGGTGTGTGTAGGGGGGTCTGTACGGGGTGTGTGTAGGGAGGTGTGTACGGGGTGTGTAGGGAGGTGTGTACGGGGTGTGTGTAGGGAGGTGTGTACGGGGTGTGTAGGGAGGTGTGTACGGGGTGTGTAGGGAGGTGTGTACGGGGTGTGTAGGGAGGTGTGTACGGGGTGTGTAGGGAGGTGTGTACGGGGTGTGTGTAGGGAGGTGTGTACGGGGTGTGTGTAGGGAGGTCTGTACGGGGTGTGTGTAGGGAGGTCTGTACGGGGTGTGTGTAGGGAGGTCTGTACGGGGTGTGTAGGGAGGTCTGTACGGGGTGTGTAGGGAGGTCTGTACGGGGTGTGTAGGGAGGTCTGTACGGGGTGTGTAGGGAGGTCTGTACGGGGTGTATAGGGAGGTGTGTACGGGGTGTGTAGGGAGGTGTGTACGGGGTGTGTAGGGAGGTGTGTACGGGGTGTGTAGGGAGGTGTGTACGGGGTGTGTAGGGAGGTGTGTACGGGGTGTGTAGGGAGGTCTGTACGGGGTGTGTAGGGAGGTCTGTACGGGGTGTATAGGGAGGTCTGTACGGGGTGTGTGTAGGGAGGTGTGTACGGGGTGTGTAGGGAGGTGTGTACGGGGTGTGTAGGGAGGTGTGTACGGGGTGTGTAGGGAGGTGTGTACGGGGTGTGTAGGGAGGTGTGTACGGGGTGTGTAGGGAGGTGTGTACGGGGTGTGTGTAGGGAGGTGTGTACGGGGTGTGTGTAGGGAGGTGTGTACGGGGTGTGTGTAGGGAGGTCTGTACGGGGTGTGTGTAGGGAGGTGTGTACGGGGTGTGTAGGGAGGTCTGTACGGGGTGTGTAGGGAGGTCTGTACGGGGTGTGTAGGGAGGTCTGTACGGGGTGTGTGTAGGGAGGTCTGTACGGGGTGTGTATAGGGAGGTCTGTACGGGGTGTGTAGGGAGGTCTGTACGGGGTGTGTAGGGGGGTCTGTACGGGGTGTGTGTAGGGGGGTCTGTACGGGGTGTGTAGGGGGGTCTGTACGGGGTGTGTAGGGGGGTCTGTACGGGGTGTGTAGGGAGGTCTGTACGGGGTGTGTAGGGAGGTCTGTACGGGGTGTGTAGGGAGGTCTGTACGGGGTGTGTGTGTAGGGAGGTCTGTACGGGGTGTGTAGGGAGGTCTGTACGGGGTGTGTGTAGGGAGGTCTGTACGGGGTGTGTAGGGAGGTCTGTACGGGGTGTGTGTGTAGGGAGGTCTGTACGGGGTGTGTAGGGAGGTCTGTACGGGGTGTGTAGGGAGGTCTGTACGGGGTGTGTAGGGAGGTGTGTACGGGGTGTGTGTGTAGGGAGGTGTGTACGGGGTGTGTGTAGGGAGGTCTGTACGGGGTGTGTAGGGAGGTCTGTACGGGGTGTGTAGGGAGGTCTGTACGGGGTGTGTAGGGGGGTCTGTACGGGGTGTGTGTAGGGAGGTCTGTACGGGGTGTGTGTAGGGAGGTCTGTACGGGGTGTGTGTGTAGGGAGGTCTGTACGGGGTGTGTAGGGAGGTCTGTACGGGGTGTGTAGGGAGGTCTGTACGGGGTGTGTGTGTAGGGAGGTCTGTACGGGGTGTGTAGGGAGGTCTGTACGGGGTGTGTAGGGAGGTCTGTACGGGGTGTGTAGGGAGGTGTGTACGGGGTGTGTGTGTAGGGAGGTGTGTACGGGGTGTGTGTAGGGAGGTCTGTACGGGGTGTGTGTAGGGAGGTCTGTACGGGGTGTGTGTGTAGGGAGGTCTGTACGGGGTGTGTGTGTAGGGAGGTCTGTACGGGGTGTGTAGGGGGGTCTGTACGGGGTGTGTGTAGGGGGGTCTGTACGGGGTGTGTGTAGGGAGGTCTGTACGGGGTGTGTGTAGGGAGGTCTGTACGGGGTGTGTAGGGAGGTCTGTACGGGGTGTGTAGGGGGGTCTGTACGGGGTGTGTAGGGGGGTCTGTACGGGGTGTGTAGGGGGGTCTGTACGGGGTGTGTGTAGGGGGGTCTGTACGGGGTGTGTGTAGGGAGGTCTGTACGGGGTGTGTGTAGGGAGGTCTGTACGGGGTGTGTGTAGGGAGGTCTGTACGGGGTGTGTAGGGGGGTCTGTACGGGGTGTGTAGGGGGTCTGTACGGGGTGTGTAGGGGGTCTGTACGGGGTGTGTAGGGGGGTCTGTACGGGGTGTGTAGGGAGGTCTGTACGGGGTGTGTGTGTAGGGAGGTCTGTACGGGGTGTGTATAGGGAGGTCTGTACGGGGTGTGTGTAGGGAGGTCTGTACGGGGTGTGTGTAGGGAGGTCTGTACGGGGTGTGTGTGTAGGGAGGTGTGTACGGGGTGTGTAGGGGGGTCTGTACGGGGTGTGTAGGGGGGTCTGTACGGGGTGTGTAGGGGGTCTGTACGGGGTGTGTAGGGGGTCTGTACGGGGTGTGTAGGGGGGTCTGTACGGGGTGTGTAGGGAGGTCTGTACGGGGTGTGTGTAGGGAGGTCTGTACGGGGTGTGTAGGGAGGTCTGTACGGGGTGTGTAGGGAGGTCTGTACGGGGTGTGTATAGGGAGGTCTGTACGGGGTGTGTGTAGGGAGGTCTGTACGGGGTGTGTGTAGGGAGGTCTGTACGGGGTGTGTGTAGGGAGGTCTGTACGGGGTGTGTGTAGGGAGGTCTGTACGGGGTGTGTGTAGGGAGGTCTGTACGGGGTGTGTAGGGGGGTCTGTACGGGGTGTGTGTAGGGAGGTCTGTACGGGGTGTGTAGGGGGGTCTGTACGGGGTGTGTAGGGGGTCTGTACGGGGTGTGTAGGGGGGTCTGTACGGGGTGTGTAGGGAGGTCTGTACGGGGTGTGTGTGTAGGGAGGTCTGTACGGGGTGTGTAGGGAGGTCTGTACGGGTGTGTAGGGGGGTCTGTACGGGGTGTGTAGGGGGGTCTGTACGGGGTGTGTGTAGGGAGGTCTGTACGGGGTGTGTGTAGGGAGGTCTGTACGGGGTGTGTGTGTAGGGAGGTCTGTACGGGGTGTGTATAGGGAGGTCTGTACGGGGTGTGTGTAGGGAGGTCTGTACGGGGTGTGTAGGGGGGTCTGTACGGGGTGTGTAGGGGGGTCTGTACGGGGTGTGTGTAGGGGGGTCTGTACGGGGTGTGTGTAGGGAGGTCTGTACGGGGTGTGTAGGGGGGTCTGTACGGGGTGTGTGTAGGGAGGTCTGTGTGGGGTGTGTGTAGGGAGGTCTGTACGGGGTGTGTAGGGGGGTCTGTACGGGGTGTGTAGGGGGTCTGTACGGGGTGTGTAGGGGGGTCTGTACGGGGTGTGTAGGGGGGTCTGTACGGGGTGTGTAGGGGGGTCTGTACGGGGTGTGTGTGTAGGGGGGTCTGTACGGGGTGTGTAGGGAGGTCTGTACGGGGTGTGTAGGGGGGTCTGTACGGGGTGTGTAGGGGGGTCTGTACGGGGTGTGTAGGGGGGTCTGTACGGGGTGTGTATAGGGAGGTCTGTACGGGGTGTGTGTAGGGAGGTCTGTACGGGGTGTGTAGGGAGGTCTGTACGGGGTGTGTGTGTAGGGAGGTCTGTACGGGGTGTGTAGGGAGGTCTGTACGGGGTGTGTAGGGGGGTCTGTACGGGGTGTGTAGGGAGGTCTGTACGGGGTGTGTGTAGGGAGGTCTGTACGGGGTGTGTATAGGGAGGTCTGTACGGGGTGTGTGTAGGGAGGTCTGTACGGGGTGTGTAGGGAGGTCTGTACGGGGTGTGTGTAGGGAGGTCTGTACGGGGTGTGTAGGGAGGTCTGTACGGGGTGTGTAGGGGGGTCTGTACGGGGTGTGTAGGGGGGTCTGTACGGGGTGTGTAGGGGGGTCTGTACGGGGTGTGTAGGGGGGTCTGTACGGGGTGTGTGTAGGGAGGTCTGTACGGGGTGTGTGTAGGGAGGTCTGTACGGGGTGTGTAGGGGGGTCTGTACGGGGTGTGTGTAGGGAGGTCTGTGTGGGGTGTGTGTAGGGAGGTCTGTACGGGGTGTGTAGGGGGGTCTGTACGGGGTGTGTAGGGGGTCTGTACGGGGTGTGTAGGGGGGTCTGTACGGGGTGTGTAGGGAGGTCTGTACGGGGTGTGTGTGTAGGGAGGTCTGTACGGGGTGTGTAGGGAGGTCTGTACGGGGTGTGTAGGGGGGTCTGTACGGGGTGTGTAGGGGGGTCTGTACGGGGTGTGTGTAGGGAGGTCTGTACGGGGTGTGTATAGGGAGGTCTGTACGGGGTGTGTGTAGGGAGGTCTGTACGGGGTGTGTGTAGGGAGGTCTGTACGGGGTGTGTGTAGGGAGGTCTGTACGGGGTGTGTGTAGGGAGGTCTGTACGGGGTGTGTGTAGGGAGGTCTGTACGGGGTGTGTGTAGGGAGGTGTGTACGGGGTGTGTGTAGGGAGGTCTGTACGGGGTGTGTGTAGGGAGGTCTGTACGGGGTGTGTGTAGGGAGGTGTGTACGGGGTGTGTGTAGGGAGGTCTGTACGGGGTGTGTGTAGGGAGGTCTGTACGGGGTGTGTGTAGGGAGGTCTGTACGGGGTGTGTGTAGGGAGGTCTGTACGGGGTGTGTGTAGGGAGGTCTGTACAGGGTGTGTAGGGAGGTCTGTACGGGGTGTGTGTAGGGAGGTCTGTACGGGGTGTGTGTGTAGGGAGGTCTGTACGGGGTGTGTAGGGAGGTCTGTACGGGGTGTGTAGGGAGGTCTGTACGGGGTGTGTAGGGAGGTCTGTACGGGGTGTGTAGGGAGGTCTGTACGGGGTGTGTGTGTAGGGAGGTCTGTACGGGGTGTGTAGGGAGGTCTGTACGGGGTGTGTAGGGAGGTCTGTACGGGGTGTGTAGGGAGGTCTGTACGGGGTGTGTAGGGAGGTCTGTACGGGGTGTGTAGGGAGGTCTGTACGGGGTGTGTAGGGAGGTCTGTACGGGGTGTGTAGGGAGGTCTGTACGGGGTGTGTAGGGGGGTCTGTACGGGGTGTGTGTAGGGAGGTCTGTACGGGGTGTGTAGGGAGGTCTGTGCGGGGTGTGTGTTGGGGGAGAGGCTGTATGGGGTGTGTGTTGGGGGTCGGTATCATGGCCCCGGTTGACACTATTAGTCCTTGTGGAGGAAGTAGCCGGGGCCGTAGCCCATGATGACCCGGAAGAGGATCCGGCCTTCCTGCGTCCTCATGGGGACACCCAGCCTCAGTGAGAGCCTAGGGTGAGAGGGCCGCGGGGGAGCCCCTGAGCGCAGACTGGAGGGTGTGTTTGGGGGGGGATCCCCAGGGCATGTCGGCCCCAAGGGAAGTGGGGGTTCTGGGGCGCTCTGCTGAATGTGGGCAACAGGAGAGAGCCCGCGGGAAGGAGCAGAGGTGGAGGGCCAGGTCTGCTCAGATGCAAGGGGACGGGCACCCAGGGGTGTGGAGCAGAGGCTGGCAGGAGGGACAGATGGGCCGCCCCCCACTCCCTCTCCCAGCAGGAAGCCTTCTCTGGGCGGGACACAGCCCCACGCTGACCTCACCCCGCCTGCTGCAGGGCCCCGGGCTACACGGGGGGCGGTGAGCTGACGGGCGAGGGGGCCTCCTGGGCAGCGGCCCGGACTGCAGCCTGGGGGCCAGGAGGATGGTGAGATCCCGTGTCAGAGCTCAGCCTGGCGCAGACTCTCCCTGGGGCCTGATTTTAAAAATATACATTTGTATTGATTTTGGAGAGGGGGTGGGGTGGGGTGGGGTGGGAGGCAGAGAAACATCAATGATGAGAGAGAATCACTGATCGGCTGCCTCCTGCACACGCCCCACTGCGGTTTGAGCCAGCAACCCAGGCCTGTGCCCTTGACCCGCGTAGCCCCCCAGGCCCTTCGGTGCGCAGGCCGAGGCTCTATCCACTGAGCCACACTGCTGGGCCGCAGTCAGGGCTGGAGCGGCTTTGTGACAGTCGGGCGTCTGTCCGCAGGCAATGGGGCCGCAGGAGGTTGGCAGCCCTGGCGGCAGGGGTCTGACCCAGGGTGAGATGGGGGTGTCGTTATATAGATGTGTGTATATAGGGGGGTCAGTATACCGGTGCGTGTGTGTGTCTGTGTCTGTCCCTGTCCCGCAGGCTGTGTCTGTGCCTGTGTCTGTGTCTGTCCCTGTCCCGCAGGCTGTGTCTGTGTCTGTGTCTGTGTCTGTGTCTGTCCCACAGGCTGTGTCTGTGTCTGTGTCTGTCCCACAGGCTGTGTCTGTGTCTGTGTCTGTCCCTGTCCCACAGGCTGTGTCTGTGTCTGTGTCTGTGTCTGTGTCTGTGTCTGTGTCTGTCCCACAGGCTGTGTCTGTGTCTGTGTCTGTGTCTGTCCCGCAGGCTGTGTCTGTGTCTGTGTCTGTGTCTGTGTCTGTGTCTGTGTCTGTGTCTGTCCCACAGGCTGTGTCTGTGTCTGTGTCTGTCCCACAGGCTGTGTCTGTGTCTGTGGCTGTCCCGCAGGCTGTGTCTGTGTCTGTGTCTGTGCCTGTGCCTGTGTCTGTGTCTGTCCCTGTCCCGCAGGCTGTGTCTGTGTCTGTGTCTGTGTCTGTCCCGCAGGCTGTGTCTGTGTCTGTGTCTGTCCCGCAGGCTGTGTCTGTGTCTGTGTCTGTGTCTGTGTCTGTCCCGCAGGCTGTGTCTGTGCCTGTGTCTGTCCCGCAGGCTGTGTCTGTGCCTGTGTCTGTGCCTGTGTCTGTCTCGCAGGCTGTGTCTGTGCCTGTGTCTGTGCCTGTGTCTGTCCCGCAGGCTGTGTCTGTGCCTGTGTCTGTGTCTGTCCCTGTCCCGCAGGCTGTGCCTGTGTCTGTGTCTGTCCCTGTCCCGCAGGCTGTGTCTGTGTCTGTGTCTGTCCCACAGGCTGTGTCTGTGTCTGTGTCTGTCCCGCAGGCTGTGTCTGTGCCTGTGTCTGTCCCGCAGGCTGTGTCTGTGTCTGTGTCTGTGTTTGTGTCTGTCCCGCAGGCTGTGTCTGTGCCTGTGTCTGTCCCGCAGGCTGTGTCTGTGTCTGTGTCTGTGTCTGTCCCACAGTCTGTGTCTGTGTCTGTGTCTGTCCCGCAGGCTGTGTCTGTGTCTGTGTCTGTGTCTGTGTCTGTCCCACAGGCTGTGTCTGTGTCTGTGTCTGTCCCGCAGGCTGTGTCTGTGTCTGTGTCTGTGTCTGTCCCTGTCCCGCAGGCTGTGTCTGTGTCTGTGTCTGTGTCTGTCCCACAGCCTGTGTCTGTGTCTGTCCCGCAGGCTGTGTCTGTGTCTGTGTCTGTGTCTGTGCCTGTGCCTGTGCCTGTGCCTGTGCCTGTGTCTGTGTCTGTCCCTGTCCCTCAGGCTGTGTCTGTGTCTGTGTCTGTGTCTGTCCCTCAGGCTGTGTCTGTGCCTGTGTCTGTCCCGCAGGCTGTGTCTGTGCCTGTGTCTGTGCCTGTGTCTGTCCCGCAGGCTGTGTCTGTGCCTGTGTCTGTGCCTGTGTCTGTCCCGCAGGCTGTGTCTGTGTCTGTGTCTGTCCCTGTCCCGCAGGCTGTGTCTGTGTCTGTGTCTGTCCCGCAGGCTGTGTCTGTGCCTGTGTCTGTGTCTGTCCCTGTCCCGCAGGCTGTGCCTGTGTCTGTGTCTGTCCCTGTCCCGCAGGCTGTGTCTGTGTCTGTGTCTGTCCCGCAGGCTGTGTCTGTGTCTGTGTCTGTGTCTGTCCCTGTCCCGCAGGCTGTGTCTGTGTCTGTGTCTGTGTCTGTCCCGCAGGCTGTGTCTGTGTCTGTGTCTGTCCCGCAGGCTGTGTCTGTGTCTGTGTCTGTCCCGCAG
This sequence comes from Antrozous pallidus, assembly GCA_027563665.1. Classification (NCBI taxonomy): domain Eukaryota; kingdom Metazoa; phylum Chordata; class Mammalia; order Chiroptera; family Vespertilionidae; genus Antrozous; species Antrozous pallidus. The sequence continues at coordinate 1,303,622 of CM050525.1, read as the reverse complement.
GCTGTGTCTGTGTCTGTGTCTGTGTTTGTGTCTGTCCCGCAGGCTGTGTCTGTGCCTGTGTCTGTCCCGCAGGCTGTGTCTGTGTCTGTGTCTGTGTCTGTCTGTGTCTGTGTCTGTGTCTGTCCCGCAGGCTGTGTCTGTGCCTGTGTCTGTGTCTGTGTCTGTCCCACAGGCTGTGTCTGTGTCTGTGTCTGTGTCTGTCCCGCAGGCTGTGTCTGTGTCTGTGTCTGTGTCTGTCCCTGTCCCGCAGGCTGTGTCTGTGTCTGTGTCTGTGTCTGTCCCACAGCCTGTGTCTGTGTCTGTCCCGCAGGCTGTGTCTATGTCTGTGTCTGTGTCTGTGCCTGTGCCTGTGCCTGTGCCTGTGTCTGTGTCTGTGTCTGTCCCGCAGGCTGTGTCTGTGCCTGTGCCTGTGCCTGTGTCTGTGTCTGTCCCTGTCCCTCAGGCTGTGTCTGTGTCTGTGTCTGTGTCTGTCCCTCAGGCTGTGTCTGTGTCTGTGTCTGTGTCTGTCCCGCAGGCTGTGTCTGTGTCTGTGTCTGTGTCTGTGTCTGTGTCTGTCCCTGTCCCTCAGGCTGTGTCTGTGTCTGTGTCTGTGCCTGTGCCTGTGCCTGTGCCTGTGTCTGTGTCTGTCCCGCAGGCTGTGTCTGTGTCTGTCCCACAGGCTGTGTCTGTGTTTGTGTCTGTCCCACAGGCTGTGTCTGTGCCTGTGCCTGTGCCTGTGCCTGTGCCTGTGTCTGTGCCTGTGCCTGTGCCTGTGCCTGTGCCTGTGTCTGTGTCTGTGCCTGTGCCTGTGCCTGTGCCTGTGTCTGTGCCTGTGCCTGTGCCTGTGCCTGTGTCTGTGTCTGTGTCTGTCCCTGTCCCTCAGGCTGTGTCTGTGTCTGTGTCTGTGCCTGTGCCTGTGCCTGTGCCTGTGTCTGTGTCTGTCCCGCAGGCTGTGTCTGTGTCTGTCCCACAGGCTGTGTCTGTGTTTGTGTCTGTCCCACAGGCTGTGTCTGTGCCTGTGCCTGTGCCTGTGCCTGTGTCTGTGTCTGTGTCTGTCCCGCAGGCTGTGTCTGTGTTTGTGTCTGTCCCACAGGCTGTGTCTGTGCCTGTGCCTGTGCCTGTGCCTGTGTCTGTGTCTGTGTCTGTCCCGCAGGCTGTGTCTGTGTTTGTGTCTGTCCCACAGGCTGTGTCTGTGCCTGTGGCTGTGCCTGTGCCTGTGCCTGTGTCTGTGTCTGTGCCTGTGCCTGTGCCTGTGCCTGTGCCTGTGTCTGTGTCTGTGCCTGTGCCTGTGCCTGTGCCTGTGTCTGTGTCTGTGTCTGTGTCTGTGTCTGTGTCTGTGTCTGTGTCTGTGTCTGTGCCTGTGCCTGTGCCTGTGTCTGTGTCTGTGCCTGTGCCTGTGTCTGTGTCTGTGTCTGTGCCTGTGCCTGTGCCTGTTTCTGTGTCTGTGTCTGTGCCTGTGCCTGTGCCTGTGCCTGTGTCTGTGTCTGTGTCTGTGCCTGTGCCTGTGCCTGTGCCTGTGTCTGTGCCTGTGCCTGTGCCTGTGCCTGTGTCTGTGTCTGTGTCTGTGCCTGTGCCTGTGCCTGTGCCTGTGCCTGTGTCTGTGTCTGTGTCTGTGTCTGTGTCTGTGTCTGTGCCTGTGCCTGTGCCTGTGCCTGTTTCTGTGTCTGTCCCGCAGGCTGTGTCTGTGTCTGTGCCTGTGCCTGTGCCTGTGCCTGTGCCTGTGCCTGTGTCTGTGCCTGTGCCTGTGTCTGTGCCTGTGCCTGTGCCTGTGCCTGTGCCTGTGTCTGTGTCTGTGTCTGTCCCACAGCCTGTGTCTATGTCTGTGTCTGTGCCTGTGCCTGTGTCTGTGTCTGTGTCTGTGTCTGTGCCTGTGCCTGTGCCTGTGCCTGTGTCTGTGTCTGTGTCTGTGCCTGTGTCTGTGCCTGTGTCTGTGCCTGTGTCTGTGCCTGTGCCTGTGCCTGTGCCTGTGCCTGTGCCTGTGCCTGTGTCTGTGCCTGTGTCTGTGCCTGTGCCTGTGCCTGTGTCTGTGCCTGTGTCTGTGCCTGTGTCTGTGCCTGTGCCTGTGCCTGTGCCTGTGTCTGTGCCTGTGTCTGTGCCTGTGTCTGTGCCTGTGCCTGTGCCTGTGCCTGTGTCTGTGTCTGTGTCTGTGTCTGTGCCTGTGCCTGTGCCTGTGCCTGTTTCTGTGTCTGTGCCTGTGCCTGTGCCTGTGCCTGTGTCTGTGCCTGTGTCTGTGCCTGTGCCTGTGCCTGTGCCTGTGTCTGTGCCTGTGTCTGTGCCTGTGTCTGTGCCTGTGCCTGTGCCTGTGCCTGTGTCTGTGTCTGTGTCTGTGTCTGTGCCTGTGTCTGTGCCTGTGCCTGTGCCTGTGCCTGTGTCTGTGTCTGTGTCTGTGTCTGTGTCTGTGTCTGTGCCTGTGCCTGTGCCTGTGCCTGTTTCTGTGTCTGTGCCTGTGCCTGTGCCTGTGCCTGTGCCTGTGCCTGTGTCTGTGCCTGTGCCTGTGCCTGTGCCTGTGTCTGTGCCTGTGCCTGTGCCTGTGCCTGTGTCTGTGTCTGTGCCTGTGTCTGTGCCTGTGCCTGTGCCTGTGCCTGTTTCTGTGTCTGTCCCGCAGGCTGTGTCTGTGTCTGTCCCACAGGCTGTGTCTGTGTCTGTGTCTGTGCCTGTGCCTGTGCCTGTGCCTGTGTCTGTGTCTGTGCCTGTGCCTGTGCCTGTGCCTGTGTCTGTGTCTGTGTCTGTGCCTGTGTCTGTGCCTGTGTCTGTCCCTGTCCCGCAGGCTGTGTCTGTGCCTGTGTCTGTGTCTGTCCCTGTCCCGCAGGCTGTGTCTGTGTCTGTGTCTGTGCCTGTGTCTGTGCCTGTGTCTGTCCCTGTCCCGCAGGCTGTGTCTGTGCCTGTGTCTGTGTCTGTCCCTGTCCCGCAGGCTGTGTCTGTGTCTGTGTCTGTGCCTGTGTCTGTGTCTGTCCCTGTCCCGCAGGCTGTGTCTGTGTCTGTGTCTGTGTCTGTCCCACAGGCTGTGTCTGTGTCTGTGTTTGTGTCTGTCCCACAGCCTGTGTCTGTGTCTGTCCCGCAGGCTGTGTCTGTGTCTGTCCCACAGGCTGTGTCTGTGTCTGTGTCTGTCCCGCAGGCTGTGTCTGTGCCTGTGTCTGTCCCGCAGGCTGTGTCTGTGTCTGTGTCTGTGTCTGTGTCTGTCTGTGCCTGTGTCTGTGCCTGTGTCTGTCCCGCAGGCTGTGTCTGTGCCTGTGTCTGTGTCTGTCCCTGTCCCGCAGGCTGTGTCTGTGTCTGTGTCTGTCCCACAGGCTGTGTCTGTGTCTGTGTCTGTCCCGCAGGCTGTGTCTGTGTCTGTGTCTGTCCCGCAGGCTGTGTCTGTGTCTGTGTCTGTGTCTGTCCCTGTCCCACAGGCTGTGTCTGTGTCTGTGTCTGTCCCACAGGCTGTGTCTGTGTCTGTGTCTGTCCCGCAGGCTGTGTCTGTGCCTGTGTCTGTCCCGCAGGCTGTGTCTGTGTCTGTGTCTGTGTTTGTGTCTGTCCCGCAGGCTGTGTCTGTGCCTGTGTCTGTCCCGCAGGCTGTGTCTGTGTCTGTGTCTGTGTCTGTCCCACAGCCTGTGTCTGTGTCTGTGTCTGTCCCGCAGGCTGTGTCTGTGCCTGTGTCTGTGTCTGTGTCTGTCCCACAGGCTGTGTCTGTGTCTGTGTCTTTGTCTGTGTCTGTCCCACAGGCTGTGTCTGTGTCTGTGTCTGTCCCACAGGCTGTGTCTGTGTCTGTGTCTGTGTCTGTCCCACAGCCTGTGTCTATGTCTGTGTCTGTCCCACAGGCTGTGTCTGTGTCTGTGTCTGTCCCACAGGCTGTGTCTGTGTCTGTGTCTGTCCCGCAGGCTGTGTCTGTGCCTGTGTCTGTGTCTGTCCCTGTCCCGCAGGCTGTGTCTGTGTCTGTGCTGTCCCTGTCCCTGTCCCGCAGGCTGTGTCTGTGTCTGTGTCTGTGGCTGTCCCGCAGGCTGTGTCTGTGTCTGTGGCTGTGTCTGTGTCTGTGTCTCTGTCTGTGGCTGTCCCGCAGGCTGTGTCTGTGTCTGTGTCTGTGGCTGTGTCTGTGTCTGTGTCTGTGTCTGTGGCTGTGTCTGTGTCTGTGTCTGTGTCTGTCCCGCAGGCTGTGCTGTCCGGCAGGCCGGGCCTTCTCAGTGGTGCTTCTGGGAGTCGGGCGTGTGCACCGTGTGGTGCTGGGCCGTGCAGGGCGCAAGGCTGCCCAGCGCCTGGGCTTGGTGCTGAGCGTGAAGCCCGAGGCCGTGTGTCTTGTTTCCGGAAGGGACCAAGGGCAGGGTCACAGCGCGTTGCCTGGCCAGACGAGTGTGTGGTCACTGCCTCCTGCTCCGGCCAGCCTCTCCCTCCCCCGTGTCGGCGACCCCCACTGTGCTCCCAGGGGCGGGGCCAACCGCAGGCTCGGGGTGCAGCTGTCGCCTCCCTGCCCCTCCCTGCCCGTCCCCCCGGGCGTGGTGGGAAGACAGTTTCGTGGGAACAGACGGGGCCGAGGTTGTGTCTCCTCAGACGGGGCGGGGAGCAGGTGAATGTGGATGTCGGGCCTGGAGAACTCGGCTCCCAGCAGAGAGGCTGACGTGGCGTGAACTGTGCTTTTGTGACAGGACATGAGCTTCGAGGACGTGACCGTCGCCTTCTCCCAGGAGGAGTGGGGGCTCCTGGACGCGGCCGAGAGGCTCACGTACTGCGAGGTGATGCTGGAGGTCTGCAGGCTGGTGGCGGCCGTGGGTAAGGCCTGCTGCTCTCCTGGCGCCCGGAGGGGACACCCTGCCGCTCCCTTTTCTCCGGAGATAGCCGTCCGGCCGCGGGCTCTGCTCGTCGTCGTCCCCCCCGCCCCCCGTCCTGTCACGTGTGCCCTGGCCCGGGGACACCCCGAGCCGCCCTGACACCTGTGGCCTCAGCAAGTGCGGGAGGGTCCGGGAGACAGGAAGGAGCCTTGCACACAGCTGACCGCGCCCGCCTCTGCAGCCCCTCCCAGCAGGGTGACCGTGGCCAGATCCGTGGCCTCCGTCGCCGCCCCTTCCTCTCGGTGAGGTTTTGTGGCTTCCTGAATCAGGCTGTGCTCATCACGTCCGTGAACCACGGACTGTTCTTTCTTCTTATTTTTTAAAAAATACATCTTATTGATTTTTACAGCGAGGAAGGGAGAGGGATAGAGAGTCAGAAACATCGACGAGAGAGAAACATCCATCAGCTGCCTCCTGCACACCCCATACCGGGGATGTGCCCGCAGCCAAGGCGCACGCCCCCGGCCGGAATCGAACCCGGGACCCCTCCGTCCGCAGGCCGACGCTCCGTCCGCTGAGCCACACCGGTCTCTCCGGGTCTCCCCTATTTTGCGATCTTTGCTGGCCGGCCGCACGATTCGACCTGCCTCCGGGGCTCTCGTTGGCGGACGGTCCCAGGAAACCACGCGTGGAGTCCGACGGCCCCCACCCACCCCCATGGGGCTGTCCCCGCCTCCCGGGCCACCCCATTCCCTCCGCGCTGCTCTGCTTTCAGGTTACTGGGAGAAGCCGGAGGAGGAGGAGGAGGGCCCCGGCGAGCCGGCGCTGTCTGCAGAGGGAGAGGCGCAGGTCGCCGTGCCTGAGATGCTGGTGCCGGCAGTGGCGGCGGCGGTGGCTGAGGAGAAGCCGCATCCCTGCGAGCAGTGCATCCTGGTCCTGAAAGCCATTTTCCACCTGACTGAGGTCCAGGCGGGCAGCCTGGAGCAGAGGGCCTTCTTCAGCGACGCGTGCGTGCGGGGCTTCTGTTTCCGCGCCAGCATCCACCAGCAGCAGCAGCAGCAGCAGCAGCAGCAGCAGCAGCAGCAGCAGGAGGAGCCCTGGCGGGGGGACGCGGACGGGGCCTCGCTCATGACCAGCAACAGCTTCTACGTGTCGGGGGCGCCGTTCCCCGCCGGCGAGGCCGCGGGGGACCTCTCCGCCGCTGCCGCCGCCGCCGCCGCGCCCGGCTTCCTGCAGCACCAGCCCACGCGGAGCGCCGAGGAGCCGCACAGCGTCATCGAGAGCTGGCAGGCCGTGCACAGCGGGCCGGGCCCGCGCCAGTGGGGGGAGTGCGAGCGGGCCGCCTTCCTCAGCCAGGACCTGGGCCAGCAGGAGAGCGTGTACACGGGCGAGGGCCTGTTTGAGTGCAGCCGGTGCGGCAAGGCCTCCATCCAGACCTTCAACCTCATGCTGCGCCGGAGCGAGCGCCCGGGCGAGCGGCTGCCCTACGAGTGCGGCGTGTGCGGCAAGTGCTTCAGCTGCGAGTTCTTCCTCCTGCGGCACCAGAGCGTGCACGCCGACGGCAAGCCCTACGAGTGCGCCGTGTGCGGCAAGTGCTTCAGCTGCAAGTACACGCTCCTCCAGCACCAGAGGATCCACTCCGAGGAGAAGCCCTACGAGTGCAGCTTCTGCAAGAAGTGCTTCAGCTACAAGTTCAACCTTATGAGGCACGAGAAGATCCACACGGGCGAGAACCCGTACGGCTGCAGCGACTGCGGCAAGTCCTTCAGCCACAGCTCCGCCCTCATCCGGCACAAGCGGGTGCACACCGGGGAGCGGCCCTACGAGTGCAGCGACTGCGGCAAGACCTTCACCAACAGCTCGGCCCTCATCCAGCACCAGAGGGTCCACACCGGGGAGAAGCCCTACCAGTGCACCGAGTGCGGCAAGTGCTTCCGGCAGAGCTCCGCCCTCATCTACCACCAGAAGGTCCACGCCGGAGAAAAGCCCTACGAGTGCGGGGACTGCGGCAAGTGCTTCCGCTACAACTACATCCTCATCCAGCACCGCAAGGTTCACACCGGAGACCGGCGCTACGAGTGCGGCGTCTGCGGGAAGCGCTTCATCTACAACTTCAACCTCATCAAGCACCAACGGATCCACACGGGCGAGAAGCCCTACGTGTGCAGCGACTGCGGCAAGGCCTTCCGGCGCAGCTCCTCCCTCATCCAGCACAAGAGCGTCCACAGCGAGGAGCGGCCCTACGAGTGCAACGAGTGCGGCAAGTCCTTCACCCGGGCGTCCAACCTCCTCCGGCACTGGAGGGTCCACACCGGGGAGCGGCCCTACGAGTGCAGCGACTGCGGCAAGTCCTTCAGCCACAGCTCCGCCCTCATCCAGCACAAGCGCGTGCACACCGGGGAGCGGCCCTACGAGTGCAACGAGTGCGGGAAGACCTTCACCCGCACGTCGAACCTCCTCCGGCACTGGAGGGTCCACACCGGGGAGCGGCCCTACGAGTGCGCCTACTGTGACAAGTCCTTCAGCCACAGCTCCGCCCTCATCCAGCACAAGCGGGTGCACACCGGGGAGCGGCCCTACGAGTGCAACGAGTGCGGGAAGTCTTTCACCCGCACGTCGAACCTCCTCCGGCACCGGAGGCTCCACACCGGGGAGAAGCCTTAACCGGGGCAGGGGACGCTGTGTTTCCACTCAGGCTAACGGCACGGGGGTCGGGGGGTGGGGCGGGGCGGGGGGAGGCCCTCAGAGACCAAGTTAGCCGAATTAAAACCCGTTTTAGCGGGACACACAATGGGCTAGATTCCCTCGTGAGTTGTAGGTCCCAGTGAGGCTTTAAGGGGGGGGGTCCATTGCACTTTCCCACACCCGCCCGGGGCCGTTGCTAGGTCGACGTCACTGCCCGGATCTGTAGCCGAGGCCGGCCGCACCTGCACGGGTAGGTGTGTCGGTCACACCCCTGCGTGCTCAGGGAAGCTCCCCTCCTGCTCAGCTGGAGGAAATGAGGACTGTGCAGGCCTCCCGGAGGGGTTTGGGGGGGGCCCTCCTCCCTCTTCTCTCTGCTCGAGGTGGACTGGTCCAGAGGACCCATCCTCAGCCGAGAAGGGCCGCCTTCGTGGACGCTGTTCTCACGTGGACGCTGTGACGCGTCCCCCCAGGCTCTCCGTCGCCAACCCCGGACCGCTTCGCTGCGAGCTCCTCTGGATCTTGGTCGTGTCTGCGCGTCCTCCCTGCGTGACCTCGTGTGGGACGAGCACCCCGATCCGCCGGCGTGCGGGGGGCACGTGTCCGGGGACCCCTCACCGCCCCTGTGTTTCCGAAGGGACGGCGACAGAAGAGAGCTGCTCGCTCTTTGTCCCGTGTCGGCCGCGCGGGAGAGACTGCGCCACTGATGGGACCACTCCCGTGGTCCTGATGGGAGTCCTGGGGCCGCCGGCATGGGGGAGGTCAGAGGTCGCTCTGAAGAGGGGATGGGGGGGGGCGTTTTCTTGTGCTTCTGTGGACAGTATGAATTCGATTCCCTTTTATTTTTAACTCTATCCATGGCATACTTCCTCAGCCGTGCTGGGGTCCGGCCGCGGTGGCGGAGATCTGTGAGTCTCGGGGTGAGGTGGGGCCGCGCCGTGTTCGCCCGGAGGGGGAGACCAGCAGGTTAGGACGGGGGTGTCTCTCTCTCTCTCTCTCTCCTGGGAGCTCGGCCACACATACATGTCCCTGTGGCCTGCAGTGCGGACCCTCCCGTGACCGTTGTAACTGCTCTGACAGCTCCGTGGATCCCGGGCCTCTCTGCGCACGCCGAGGCTCTGCAGACGCGCAGACCGAGCCAGGAAGGAAGACCATCATGCCCTGCGGTCATTCCCAGGACGTCCAGTCGCCACTCCTGCGGCTCGGAGGGCCAGGAGTCTTCCTCGCCCGCCGCTATCCCCTGCCCTCGGGCCGGGCCGCGCCCCCCTGGACCGGACCGGAGCGGGGTGGGGGGAGAGGCGGGCCCCGCACAGGCCCGCCGGCTCATCCTCACCGGAACCAGTGTCGAGAGCTTTACTCACGGACGTGGGTGTGCCCCGCACGCAGCCAAGTGCACTTACCCAGCGTGCGCTGTCTGGTGGGCTCCGGCGCTCGGATGGAGCTGTGAGGCCGTCAGGGTGGGACAGACGGCGGCGCTCTGTGCTGGTGTTATTTATTCGTCACGGTGTCGGTTCCCGTGCCGGCCCCTCCCCCGGCTGGCTCCCCCTGCCTGTCGCAGCCCTGACCCGGCCATCCATCCGCCCTCGTTCACGGTAGATTAGCTCCTGCGTCCCACAACGTCCCAGGTGTACCCTCCCCAGAAGATAACGGTTTCCTTCCAGCGGGGCAGCTCCCTTCCAGATTCCCACAGCGACGCTGCCGTGGACAAGCCGATTCTTTTCACCGCTTGCGCGTAGTCTGTGCTGTAAATAGCCCCTCGGTCCGCCCCGCCCGCCCGTCCGTCCGCCCGCCCGCCTGTGGTTAGGGCTGCTCCCGGGTCTGCGGTATCACCAATAAAGCTGCTAACGAACGTGTGCTTTGCGTTGTCTGCGCTGTGTTTCTCCCGCGGTTACGGTGCGGACACACGTGTCTGCGTGTTCACAGAAACGCGGGACTGTGATCCCTGCTGGCCCGTTGCCCCCGCACCGCGGCCAGCCCTTCCCGCAGCTAATGTGGGAGACATCCCCGGATGTCAGCGTGGTGGAGGGTTGGTTGTCTGCTGCAGTTCCGTCTCCCTGACAGCTCCCCGTGAGTCAGGCTGTCCCGCTCAGAATCCCTGCCTGTCTCTATTTATGAATCGACCCGGGGCCCGGTGAACGAAATTTGTGCACTGGGGTTGGCTGGTCCCTCAGCCGAACCTGCCCCCCTCACACATCCTGGGAGCCCTCAGGAGCTGTCCTACTGACCGCTCACTCCTCCCCGGCCTGCCCAAGGCCTAAAGGCTCTGGCACCCAGCCATTGCCCTGCAATGGGGCCCCTGGCTCAGCTCCGCCCCCAGCAAGCGATGGCCGGGACCCTGGGGCCGCTGGCTCTGCCCCAGCTCCTGATTGATTGGCTGGTGGGCGTGGCTTGATCAGAGGTACAGTCAATTTGCATATTGTAGGATTTTTTTTTTTTTAAGGATTCTTTTTAAAAAATATATATATTTTATTGATTTTTTTTACAGAGAAGAAGGGAGAGGGATAGAGAGTTAGAAACATCGATGAGAGAGAAACATCGATCAGCTGCCTCCTGCACATCCCCTACTGGGGATGTGCTCGCAACCAAGATACATGCCCTTGGCCAGAATTAAATCCGGGACCTTTCAGTTCGCAGGCTGACACTCTATCCACTGAGCCAAACCTGTTTCAGCCCAAACAGCTTTAAAAAAAAAATAATTTATTATTGATTTCAGAAAGGAAGGAAGAGGGGGAGAGAGAAAAAAAACATCAGTGCTGAGAGAGAATCATTGATCGGCTGCCTCCTGCACGCCCCCCACTGGGGACCGAGCCCACAACCCAGGCATGTGCCCTTGACCGGAATCGAACCTGGGCCCTTTAGTCTGCAGGCTGACGCTCTATCCACTGAGCCATACCAGCAGGGTTTTTTTTTATATATATATATATGAAGGTGGAACTTGATTATTTGTTTAATCTTCCCCCACCCGAGGGTAGGTTTCTTTCTTTCTTTTTTTAAATATATTTTATTGATTTTTTTACAGCGAGGAAGAGAGAGAGATAGAAAGTCAGAAACATCGATGAGAGAGAAACATCCATCAGCTGCCTCTTGCACACCCTCCACTGGGGATGTGCCCGCAGCCAAGGTACATGCCCTTGACCGGAATCAAACCCGGGACCTTTCAGTCCAAAGGCCGACGCTCTATCCACTGAGCCACACCGGTTTTGGCCCGAGGGTAGGTTTCTGTTGATTTGAGAGAGAGAGAGAGAGAGAGGGGACGAAAGAGAGACAATCATCTGGATGAGAGAAATATCGGTTGCCTGCCTTAGGCACCCAGACCCGGGGATGGGGACCTGCAAACCGGGGGTGTGCCCCGACTGGGATTCCAGCCCGTGACCTCTGTGTGCCCCAGGCCATGCTCCCACCGGCTGAGCTGCACCAGCCAGGGCCCCAGACACCCGCTTGGAGGGAAACCATCCCCACGCTTAGGCCTGTCCATTAACCCCTCCGGGAGAGTCGGGCAGGGACCCAGGTGGCCCCCAGCGGATCCATTGTGGGAATCTCACTTGGATGTGCCCTTGACCGGAATTGAACCAGGGACCCTTGAGCCCACAGACCGATGCTCTATCCGCTGAGCCGACCTGGCCAGGGCTGCCGAAACCGGTTTGACTCAGTGGAGGCACCCCATCTATGATTCTTATCATTGATGTTTCTCTGTCTCCCTTCTTCTCTGAAATCAATAAAAATATTTAAAAAAAATTTTTTTAAAAAAAAGAGCTAACATTGCTCTTAACTGGTTTCGCTCAGTGGATAGAGCGTCGGTCTGTAGCCTGAAGGGTCCAGGGTTTGATTCTGGTCGGGTGCATGTATCCTGGTTGTGGGCACATCCTCAGTCGGGGGTGTGTGGGAGGCAGCCGATTGCTGTTTCTCTCTCTCTTTTTTTTTTTTTTAAATATATTTTATTGACTTTTTACAGAGAGAAAGGGAAAGGGATAGAAAGTCAGAAACATAGATGAGAAACATCGATCAGCTGCCTCTTGCACATCTCCTACTGGGGATGTGCCCGCAGCCACGGTACATGCCCTTGACCGGAATCGAACCCTGGACCTCTCAGTCCGCAGGCCGACGCTCTATCCACTGAGCCAAACTGGTTTCGGCCGATTGCTGTTTCTCTCTCATCGATGTTTCTGACTCTCTATCCCTCTCCATTCCTCTCTGTAATAAATCAATAAAATATATTTTAAAAAATATTCAACATCTTCACTAATGCCACACAATAAAATATATTTAAAAATTTTTTTTTAAAAGCTAACATTAAGGAACAATCTGGAGGATTATCAGTTGTACAACACTACCCACAAACCTGCCAATCTCGCCAAAACCTAAAGTTGTCATTGCAGCCTTGACCAGGGACCAAAACCCCAGCCTTGGCTTGAGGAGAAGACCCTCAGCCAGAGTCTGGGCCATGCCTTAATTATTACTTTTACTATATTTTATTTTATTTTTGAGAGAGAGGAAGAGAGGGGAGGGAGCTAGAGGGATAGAAACATTGTGGATCAAAAAAGAAAAAGGAGCCCTGGCCGGTTTGGCTCAGTGGATAGAGCATCGGCCTGCAGACGGAAGGGTCCTGGGTTCGATTCCAGTCAAGAGCATGTACCTTGGCCACAGGCACATCCCCAGTGGGGGGCTGTGCAGGAGGCAGCTGATCAATGTTTTTCTCTCATCGATATTTCTAATTCTCTGTCCCTCTCCCTTCCTCTCTGTAAAAAATAAAAATATATATATATTAAATAAAAATTAAAAAAAACACAAGAGGAAAGGGAAACTTGCAGGTATGTACTCTGTCCAGGAACCAAACCAGCGACCTCCTGCCTTCTCCTGCCTTCTAGCCTCAGGACCTACCTCTAAGCCAGTAGTAACTCTCCGCTTCGGCTGGAGAAACTACATTACCCAGAAGGCAACGCGTCCAAAACGGCGGAGCGAGCCAATGAGAGCCCAGAAAACGGGGCGTTTTCAACGGTGCACCTGACGTAAGGGCGGGACTTCCGGCGTCCTCCTCTACGCCGTCAGGGGGCGGGGCCTGTGTGGCTTGATTCCACAAATCTGCGCGCCCTGTCCCGTCGGAGGAGGTAGAGCCGGGAGGGTCGTCCCCGCCGTGCGAGGGGGCTCCCGGGCCCCGCGCGGCCGCCGCCGTCCGGGTCCGGGGGGAGCCTCCGGGCCTCGCGGGCTCCGCTCCGCCCGCAGAGTCCGGCGGTGGCAGCGGCGGGGGCTGCCGGGCTGAGGTGAGCGTGTCCCCCGGGCCTCCCCGCCTGCCCCCAACCCCGCAGCCCCGGGGGAGGGCGCCGTGTGTGTCCCGAAGCCCAGGCCCTGCGGCGGGGACCGCTAGGCGCTCGGGGGTGATCCCGCCTTGACGGGGGTCCGGGGAGGGCCTGAGGGGCCGCCGCGGGAACCGCGCAGGCGCGACCGAGCCGGGAGGAGTGGGGAAACTGAGGCCCAGTTCGGTGTCTGAAGGCGAAGGAGAATCCACTGGGGATGGACTAGAGAGGCGGGAGCCGGCCAAGCGGGGGGTGGAGGGGTGGGGGGACCCCCTGGGACCGGATGGAAAGGAAAAGGAGGGGCTCACGCCCTGGCGGGTGCAGGAAGAATGAACGCGGTAATAATGAAATAAGGGAGGAATTTGTGGTCTCTGCCCCGGCGCCCAGCACCTTAGGGTGTGCCCCCCAAGGGGTCCAGAAGAAAGGGAAGTGACAACTTACCCAGACAGGTCTCTTTTAAAAAGAAATATATGTTATTGACTTAAAAAAAAAAAAAAAACCACTTTCATTTATTTATTTATTTATTTATTTAAATATATTTTATTGATTTTATACAGAGCAGAAGGGAGAGGGATAGAAAGTCAGAAACATCAATGAGAGACAGACATCGATCAGCTGCCTCTTGCACGCCCCCCACTGGGGATGTGCCCGCAGCCAAGGTACATGCCCTTGCTGGAATCGAACCCGGGACCCTTCAGTCCGCAGTCCGACACTCTATCCACTGAGCCAAACCGGTCTTGGCTATTTATTTATTTTTTAAATATATTTTATTGATTTTTTTACAGACAGGAAGGGAGAGGGATAGAAAGTTAGAAACATCGATGAGAGAGAAACATCCATCAGATGCCTCCTGCACACGGTGATGATTATGTGAGTGAGAACTCCTGAAAGTATTTTCCTTTATTTCCATGTGTATAAACCGTTAGAATGCTTATAAATGAAGGTGTTCCAGACGGGGAGTTTTACATAATTCTTTACAGATTTTTTTTTTACAGCTTGTTGCCCTTATGGGGGCATTAGCTCAAATTTTTTTTGAATATATTTTATTTTATTTTATTTTTTTTTACAGAGAGGAAGGGAGAGCGATAGAGAGTTAGAAACATCGATGAGGATCAGCTGCCTCCTGCACGCCCCCCCACTGGGGATGTGCCCTCAGCCAAGGTACATGCCCTTGACCGGAATCGAACCCGGGACCCTTCAGTCCGCAGGCCAATGCTCTATCCACTGAGCCAAATCGGTTAGGGCCTTTCTCTGTGTCTTAAGAAAAACAAAACATATATATATATACATACACACACACACACACACACACACACATACACACACACTAGGGGCCTGGTACACGAAATTCATGCACTGAGGGGGGTGGTCCCTCAACCCAACCTGCCCCCTCCCACATACTGGGAGCCCTCAGGGGATGTCCAACTGATGGCTCACCCCCAGCCTGCCCAAGACCTAAAGCCTCACCAGCCATCGCCCTGCTCAGCTCAGCCCCTGCTGCTGGCGACCACCTGGCCCCCGGGGGCTGGGCGCTTGCCGCCACTTCCACTCACAGCGCCCCGGGGGGCTGGACACTCGCCACCACTGCTGTTGCATCTCCACCCCTGGGGCTGGTGCTCACGCCACTTGGCCCTGCCCCCACTCCTGATTGGCTGACAGCATAGCCAATCGGGAGCAAAAGTACGGTCAAATTTGCATGTTTCTCTTCTATTATTATTATTTTTTAATATATTTTATTGATTTTTTACAGAGCAGAAGGGAGAGGGATAGAAAGTCAGAAACATTGATGAGAGAGAGACATCGATCAGCCGCCTCTTGCACGCCCCCTACTGGGGATGTGCCCGCAGCCAAGGTACATGCCCTTCATTGGAATCGAACCTGGGACCCTTCAGTCTGCAGTCCGACGCTCTATCCGCCGAGCCACACCGGTCTCGGCCTATTATTATTTTTTTAATAAACATGCCTCAAGTTTATTAAAGGTGCCCTATACACACATTTGCTACTAAAAATTGAAAGAGTACATAAAAAAGAATGTTACAACTCAAATGAGTACAAGAATGCAGTGTATGCCATAATTCTTTTTTTTAAGGTGTGAGTTTATATATATATATATATATATATATATATATATATATATATAATTGATTTCAGAGAGGGAGATCAATGATGAGAGAGGATCGTTGATCAGCTGCCTCCCGATGAGGCTTCCCACTTGAGCGTATGCCCTTGACTGGAATGGAATCCGGGACCCATCAGTCCTCAGGCTGATCATCTTCCCGCTGAGACAAGCCAGCCAAAACCACGTCGTAATCCTTAATAAGACCAAAAGGACCTGGATGTTGTAGGCAGTGACTGCAGTCACAATCAATCATTGTTTTCTTGTTTTTCTTCTTGTTGTTTTGAACAGCCTCATTCCTTCTCCCCAGCCATGTTGGAAACAGTCCTTTGAAGTCTCTTTTAAGACTTGCCATTGTCCCCACTCCACGTCTCCTCCTGTAGACCAAGCCATAACTCGTCGTCAGTACATAGTCTTCTCTGTCCTGTTGAGGTGAAAGATTTCCTGAATCCTCTTCACTGGACAGCTGAGAGGACGACTCTGTGGGCGAATCCATCGCTAGACCGGCCACAGGCTGACATTCCCCTTAGTTCCTCCGAGAATCCGAAGGCAGAGTTCAAGCAGAAGGTGATGCGCAAAAATCTCAAGTTGCCATAGAGTAGCCTGGAAAGAACGGGAGTGAAATGCGGGGAAAGAGCCAAGCTAAATAACCTGTTTTTCTGCTATTATATAGGATTGCCCCATAACATTCCCAGTTTAAAGGGGACAGGTTCTGCCGAAACCGGTTTGGCTCAGTGGATAGAGCGTCGGCCTGCGGACTGAAGGGTCCCGGGTTCGATTCCGGTCAAGGGCATGGACCTTGGCTGTGGGCACATCACCAGTGGGGGGTGTGCAAGAGGCAGCTGATGGATGTTCCTCTCATCGATGTTTCTGACTTTCTATCCCTCTCCCTTCCTCTCTGTGAAAAATCAATAAAATATATTTTAAAAAAATAAATACATAAAGGGGACAGGTTCTGACTTAAAAACAGAAGCTAGTTGATTAGGCAAGCTTCACTCCAGCTTAATTAGGTGTGGTTAAGAACAGATAAAATAGCTGCGTTATTTCAAGGTCCTTGGTCATTTTCCCCCCCTTTTACGGTAATTTTCATTTTTCCTAAATTGTTAATAAAGAGAAGGGTAACACCTTGTCATAGTTCTCAGAGTAGCCCTATGCTTGCTTCCGTTTTTTTTTCCTTTCAAAATCCCATTTTAGTTTCCCATAATTCTTTTTTTTTAAAATATATTTTATTGATTTTTTTTTTACAGAGAGCAGAAGGGAGAGGGATAGAGAGCCAGAAACATCAATGAGAGAAACATCAGCTGTCTCCTGCACACCCCATACTGGGGATGCGCCCGCAACCAAGGTACATGCCCTTGACCGGAATCGAACCTGGGACCTTTCAGTCCGAAGGCTGATGCTCTATCCACTGAGACAAACCGGTTTTGGCTTCCCATAATTCTTTTTAAATTTAATTTAATTTTTAAAATTATGGTTCTTTCAGCACGGAAGGGAGAGGGAGTGACAGAGAGATAGAAACATCAATGATGAGAGAGAATCATTGATTGGCTGCATCCTGTACAGCTCCTACTGGGGACTGAGCCCATAAGCCGAGCATGTGCCCTTGACTAGAATCGAACCCAGGACCTTTACTCTGCAGGCCAATGCTCTCTCCACTGAGCCAAACCAGCCAGAGCTCCCATAATTATTCTTAAGGTGAACAGACTTCTCTGCTGGAGCTTTCCTGGGAACTTTGTTTAGTTGTTCTCTGTTGCTCTTTTTAAATATATTTTCTCGATTTTTTTACAGAGAGGAAGGGAGAGGGATACAGAGCTAGAAACATCGATGAGAGAGAAACATAGATCAGATGCACACCCCCCCACTGGAGAGGTGCCCGCAACAGAGGTACATGCCCTTGACCAGAATCGAACCCGGGACCCTTCAGTCCGCCGGCTGACGCTCTATCCACTGAGCAAAACCAGCCAGGGCTTCTCTGTTGCTTTTGCTGTCCAAAACCAGTGGGCATTTTATTTATTTATTTATTTATTTATAATATATTTTATTGATTTTTTACAGAGCAGAAGGGAGAGGGATAGAAAGTCAGAAACATCGATGAGAGAGAGACATCGATCAGCTGCCTCTTGCACGCCCCTTACTGGGGATGTGCCCGCAGCCAAGGTACATGCCCTTTCCGGAATCGAACCCAGGACCCTTCAGTCCGCAGTCCGACGCTCTATCCACTGAGCCAAACCGGTCTCGGCACCAGTAGGTATTTTAATTGGAAGAAGTCAGAACAGCCAGAATTACTTGTTCTCAGAGTTAAGTTCCTTTGTGAACCTGTCTGGGCCCCAGAGACAATTGGGGAACAGTTGCTGCTTCCCCTTTGGCCGAGACCAGCGTTTCTCCACTGGGTGTTGCCGTCCGGCTGGGGGATTCGTTTATGGGCGGAAGTGGCCACCCCGGGCTCTGGCATTGACATTCAGAGACCACTGAAGGGTGAGGCCATGCCTGGCGGTGTCCGGAGGAAACGGTATAGACAGGCCGAGAATTACTTGAAAAGGGGGGGCGGGCTGTTGTGATCCTTCATGCCAGGCTCAAGAGCTCACGTGCCACTTGCCTGCCCGCCTGCCCGTTGCTGTTGAGGGCGGATACACTGATCTATAGGATCTCGATGGGGCAGCAGACGTCTCTGCCCCCTGGGCTTGAAAACCTCCAGCGGCACGGGGAAGGGAGAGTGCCGAGCAGGGATACGTAAGGGAGGTGGTAAGATTAGAATCCTGGGAAATGACCAGAAAACAAGTTGTCCTTGTCATGGGATGTTTGTGTTACCTCTGAAGTTGTCCTTCGGGAATGTTATGTGAGAGAGAGGTGTGATTCAAGGAATTGCTTGCATCCTGGCCAGCATGGCTCAGTGGTTAAGCGTCCCCGTTACGACAGCTATGAACCAGGAGGTCAAGGTTCGGTTTCCTATAGGGGCACATGTGCAGGTTAGGGTGTCAATCCCCAGTGGGGGGCATGTAGGAGGCAGTCTACCCATGATTTTCTCTCATCATTGATGTTTCTATCTCTCTCTCCCTCTCCCTTCCTCTCTGAAATCAATAAAAATACATACATGAGTGATCAGTTTATTAAGACCTCTGAAGGCATAATAATCTGGCTACTCGTGTGTGTGTGTGTGTGTGTGTGTGTGTGTGTGTGTGTGTGTGTTGTGAGTATAAGAGGCCCAGTGCATGAATTCATGCATGAGAGGGTCTGGCCATCCTGGCCAGGGGGAGGGAATATGGGCGGTTGGCCGGCCTGCCTGCTGGTGGAATTCCTGGTCCAGGGGACAATTTGCATATTAGCCTTTTATTATATAGGATATACACTGAGTGGCCAGATTATTATGCGTTCAGAGAGCATCATAATCTGGCCATTCAGTGTGTGTGTGTGTGTAAAGAATTATTTGCAGCCGAACCGGTTTGGCTCAGTGGATAGAGCGTCGGCCTGCAGACTGAAAGGTCCCAGGTTCGATTCCGGTCAAGGGCATGTACCTTGGCTGCGGGCACATCCCCAGTAGGGGGCGTGCAAGAGGCAGCTGATCGATGTTTCTCTCCCATCGATGTTTCTGACTTTCTATCCCTCTCCCTTCCTCTCTGTGAAAAATCAATAAAATATATATTTAAAAAAAAAAAGGAATTATTTGCAGAGGACAGTGCACACGGACAGCCTCAGGGCCCTGGGATTGGGATTTTAAGGTGAAGGGTGATGCCATGTTTTTCGTGTCTTGGAGGGACAGGGAGACCACTGGGTCACTGCGTGGCAAGACCAGTATCAAGTCTCTCACCCCGTCTCTATGGCCAGCTTCTCTCTCTCTAAACCAATGTTTGCGCCCCCGCCGTATTCACACGATAAGAGGCATTTCGGCCACCAGCCAGGCCCAGAGCTTAGGCATCATCATCCATCTGCCCATCGTTGTTGAGGGAAAGACACAGAATCGATGGCTGTACGGAGAGAGCGACTCCGACGGTACCAAGGCCTGGACTCTAACGCGACGTGGGGAGTGGAGGAAGCAGATGGAGGTGGAGAGTGGGATTGTGACACACCGGGAATCCCAGGAGACAAGCTGGCTGTGGAGTAAGCTGTCCCCGTTACGACAGGACATGGACTTTTTGGACGTGGCCGTCGGCTTCTCCCAGGAGGAGCGGGGGCTCCTCGATGAGGCCCAGAGACTTCTGTACCTTGAGGTGATGCTGGAGATCTCGGCACTCGTGGCATCCGTACGTAAGACCTTCGCATCCTCCCGGTCTCCGGGGTGATGCTCTGCCTTCTCTTTCTCATTCCAGAGGTGTCTCCGTGTGTCCCAAAGCTCGAGCCTGGGCTCTGCTCATTGAAACACACTTTCTTGTCATACGTGCCGGGGCTGCCAGTGCTGAGCTTGGCGGCCGGCCCCGAACAAGGGATTCCCTGAATGCTCGTGTGTGCCAAGCCCCTCCGAGCCTGTGCCGGTGTCACCTCTGTCGCCTCTCATTACGATTTGGGTTCCGAGTAGTCATTCGGTAGCGGTGCAGCGAGCTCCCTGTTTGTTTTTTTTCCCACAGGGGAGACATGTAATCGCGTCTCAGAGGAGGCCTGGCCGAGCATGACCTAAGGGCCATGTTCAGATCATACCGAGAACAGCATCTCCCCTTACCCTCCTCCCCCCCCCCCCCCCCCCGCCCGCCGTGTCCAATCATGTTCTGGTGCAAGTTTCGTTAGCCACGCCTCATTTCTGCCTGTCCTTACCTACCCCTGACACTTCTTGCTGACTGGTCGTTCCATCTGTGACTTCAAGGCGTCAGGCTTCCTCCACGTTTGCGGCCTCCTGTTGTTCTACGCTGCTCCTTCTTGGCAGCGCTCTGGACCCTTGACGTAAGCACGTGTTGGGAGGTCTGCATGCACCCTTAAGGAGTCTTCAGACACCGGCTGCTTATTTACTGAATGTTACTGGGAAAAGGACACAGCCCACCGTTTTACACAGCTCGCCCAGGTCACCAACGGACAAACTCTGCCGAACGCGCTGAGGAGGATGAGCTGGAGAGCCCGCTCTTGTTCCATGTGGTGCAGGCCACCTTGGTAATCTTTTCCTGGGGAGGTCTGCCCAGTTTTGTGATCTTCAGAGCACCAGTACCGCACCATAGCCTCTTTTTCAACCGCTTCTTAGGCCCCTTGATTTCAGAGAGGAGGGGAGAGTTAGAAAAGAGAGAGGCACTGATTTCAGAGAGGATGGGGAGAGTTAGAGAGAGTCACTGATTTCAGAGAGGTTGGGGAGAGTTAGAAAGAGAGAGGCACTGATTTCAGAGAGGAGGGGAGAGTTAGAAAGAGAGAGGCACTGATTTCAGAGAGGAGGGGAGAGTTAGAAAGAGAGAGGCACTGATTTCAGAGAGGATGGGGAGAGTTAGAGAGAGGCACTGATTTCAGAGAGGAGGGGAGAGTTAGAAAGAGAGAGGCACTGATTTCAGAGAGGAGGGGAGAGTTAGAGAGAGAGAGGCACTGATTTCAGAGAGGAGGGGAGAGTTAGAGAGAGAGAGGCACTGATTTCAGAGAGGAGGGGAGAGTTAGAGAGAGAGAGGCACTGATTTCAGAGAGGAAGGGAGAGTTAGAAAGAGAGAGGCACTGATTTCAGAGAGGATGGGGAGAGTTAGAGAGAGGCACTGATTTCAGAGAGGAGGGGAGAGTTAGAAAGAGAGAGGCACTGATTTCAGAGAGGAGGGGAGAGTTAGAAAGAGAGAGGCACTGATTTCAGAGAGGATGGGGAGAGTTAGAGAGAGGCACTGATTTCAGAGAGGAGGGGAGAGTTAGAAAGAGAGAGGCACTGATTTCAGAGAGGAGGGGAGAGTTAGAGAGAGAGAGGCACTGATTTCAGAGAGGAGGGGAGAGTTAGAAAGAGAGAGGCACTGATTTCAGAGAGGAGGGGAGAGTTAGAGAGAGAGAGGCACTGATTTCAGAGAGGATGGGGAGAGTTAGAGAGAGGCACTGATTTCAGAGAGGAGGGGAGAGTTAGAGAGAGGCACTGATTTCAGAGAGGAGGGGAGAGTTAGAAAGAGAGAGGCACTGATTTCAGAGAGGAGGGGAGAGTTAGAAAGAGAGAGGCACTGATTTCAGAGAGGAGGGGAGAGTTAGAGAGAGGCACTGATTTCAGAGAGGAGGGGAGAGTTAGAAAGAGAGTCACTGATTTCAGAGAGGAGGGGAGAGTTAGAGAGAGAGAGGCACTGATTTCAGAGAGGAGGGGAGAGTTAGAAAGAGAGAGGCACTGATTTCAGAGAGGAGGGGAGAGTTAGAGAGAGAGAGGCACTGATTTCAGAGAGGAGGGGAGAGTTAGAAAGAGAGAGGCACTGATTTCAGAGAGGAGGGGAGAGTTAGAGAGAGAGAGGCACTGATTTCAGAGAGGAGGGGAGAGTTAGAGAGAGTCACTGATTTCAGAGAGGAGGGGAGAGTTAGAGAGAGAGAGGCACTGATTTCAGAGAGGAGGGGAGAGTTAGAGAGAGAGAGGCACTGATTTCAGAGAGGAGGGGAGAGTTAGAGAGAGAGAGGCACTGATTTCAGAGAGGAGGGGAGAGTTAGAAAGAGAGAGGCACTGATTTCAGAGAGGAGGGGAGAGTTAGAAAGAGAGGCACTGATTTCAGAGAGGAGGGGAGAGTTAGAAAGAGAGAGGCACTGATTTCAGAGAGGAGGGGAGAGTTAGAGAGAGAGAGGCACTGATTTCAGAGAGGAGGGGAGAGTTAGAGAGAGAGAGGCACTGATTTCAGAGAGGAGGGGAGAGTTAGAAAGAGAGAGGCACTGATTTCAGAGGAGGGGAGAGTTAGAAAGAGAGGCACTGATTTCAGAGAGGAGGGGAGAGTTAGAAAGAGAGGCACTGATTTCAGAGAGGAGGGGAGAGTTAGAAAGAGAGAGGCACTGATTTCAGAGAGGAGGGGAGAGTTAGAGAGAGAGAGGCACTGATTTCAGAGAGGAGGGGAGAGTTAGAGAGAGAGAGAGGCACTGATTTCAGAGAGGAGGGGAGAGTTAGAGAGAGAGAGGCACTGATTTCAGAGAGGAGGGGAGAGTTAGAGAGAGAGAGAGACACTGATTTCAGAGAGGAGGGGAGAGTTAGAGAGAGAGGCACTGATTTCAGAGAGGAGGGGAGAGTTAGAGAGAGGCACTGATTTCAGAGAGGAGGGGAGAGTTAGAGAGAGAGAGGCACTGATTTCAGAGAGGAGGGGAGAGTAAGAGAGAGGCACTGATTTCAGAGAGGAGGGGAGAGTTAGAAAGAGAGAGGCACTGATTTCAGAGAGGAGGGGAGAGTTAGAGAGAGGCACTGATTTCAGAGAGCAGGGGAGAGTTAGAGAGAGAGTCACTGACGGGCTATCTCCTGCACTCCCCCCAACTCTGGGAACTGAGCCCACAACCCGGGCACGTGCCCTGACCAGAAATCGAACTGTTCCTGGTTCGGAGGTCGATGCTCAACCGCTGAGCCATGCGGGTCGGGCAAGGCCCTTACGTTCAGACAGTCCTGTGGAACCAGCGTATTAGGTCTTCACATCTTGCAGCGGGACTTGCCCCTCCGACCGCAGCCCACAACCATTTCCTCAGCAGTTGCCTGCTTTCAGGTTGTTGGCATGAAACGGAAGGTGACGAGACCCCTTCTGAGCAGAGTGTGTCTGTAGAAGGAGAGTCACACGGGTCAGGCCGCCTGAGACAGCTCCAGCAGCCCGGAGGACCGGCCCCTGTGAGCGGTGTGTCCCAGCCTTGAAAGCTGTTCTGCACCTGACTGAATGCCAAGCAGCAAGCCTTGAGCAGAGAGCCTTTCCCCAGTGACACATGTGTGAGAGGCTTCAGTTTCCCTGCAAGCCCTCGCCGGCGGCAGAGGGAAGCCGGTGCCGAGGAGCCCGGGGAAGAGGCCGCAGACGGCCTCGCTTGTGACCCGGTGCGGCTTCTGCGTGTCCGGGGCACCTTCCGCCTCTGGGAAGGTTGGGGAGTGCTTCCCAGCCGTCTCGGGCCTTCACCAGCACCAAGCCCCCTGTGATACTGTAGAGTCACATGATGATAGCAAGAGCGGGCAGGCGTTTACCGGTGGAGAAAATCGTCTCCGTTCAGGCACATGTGAGAAAGCTGCCAGCCCACACCAGAACCTCGTTCAACATCAGAGCGGCTGTTCTAGAAGGGGGCTTTACGAGTGCAGCGAGTGTCACAAGGCCTTTAGACAAATCTTTAACCTTATTCAGCACAGAAGAGTTCACACCGAAGAAAAGTCCCAGGAGCGTAGGGGTTATGGGAAGCTCTTCAGTAACGACTCTCTGACTTCCCTGAACGCCGCACAGATCACACTAAAGAAGAGCCGAAGAGCTGTATGAGTGCAGTATTTGTGGGAAGTGCTTTAGACAACGCACAAACCTTATATTCAGCGCCAGAGACTTCATTCTGGGAAAAAATGCTTTTGAGTGTGGTGAATGTAGGAAAAATCCTTTTGCTTCAAATGGTACCTCCGCGTACACCAGATAATTCACACCGGAGAAAAGCCTTACGAGTGCAGTGATTGTGGGAAGTCCTTTAGCCAAAGCTCTGCCCTTCTTAAACACCAGAAAATTCACAATGGTGAAAAGCCGTATGAGTGTAGTGACTGTGGGAGATGCTTCACCTACAAGGGTAGCAAATCATTCAGACGCCGCTCCCACCTTATTCAGCACCTTCACGTTCCTTCTGAAGCAAAGCCGTACGAATGGGGTGAATCTGGGAAATCCTTTAGCAGTACCTCCAGCTTCCTTCAGCACAGTAGAAAAATACCTTGTAGGTGTAGTGCATGTGGGAAATATTTTAGCTGCAAATCTGACCTCCTTAGACACCAGAGAGTTCACACTGGAGAAAAGCCATATGAGTGTAGTGACTGTGGGAAGTGCTTTAGAGAAAGCTCCGCCCTTATTAAACACCAGAGAGTTCATACTGGAGAAAAGCCATACGAGTGTAGTCACTGTGGAAACTCTTTCAGCCAAAGCTCTAACCTTGTTAAACACCAGAGAGTTCACACTGGAGAAAAACCTTACGAGTGTAGTGATTGTGGGAAGTCCTTCCACCAACGCCCTGCCCTCACTCAACACCAGAGAGTTCACACTGGAGAAAAGCCGTATGAGTGTAGTGATTGTGGGAGATGCTTTAGCAACAAATGTATCCTCATTAATCACCAGAGAATTCACACTGGAGAAAAGCCTTATGAGTGTAGTACATGTAGAAAATCGTTTAGACAGCACTCCCACCTTATTCAGCACCTCCGCACTCATTCTGAAGGGAAGTCTTATGAGTGTCGCAAGTGTGGCAAATCTTTTAGCAGTGCCTCCAGCTTCCTTCAACACCTGAGTGTGCACTCTACAGAGAGGCCTTATCAGTGTTGTGAATGTGGGAAATCTTTTAGCTACCAATGTCGCCTCATGAGACACCTGAGAGTTCACACTAGAGAAAAGCCTCGAGTGTCGATATTGTGAGAGGTCCTTCACCCGAAGCACTGGGCTCATTGAACACCAGAGAGTACACACTGCAGAACAGCCGCATGCATTCAGTGTTAGCGGGAAAGGTTTTAGGTAGAAATCTGACCTCGCTCTTCACCAGAGCATTTGTACTGGAGAAAAGCCATATGAAGGTGGTGAATGTGGGAAATTCTTTAGAGAACGCCCCTGCCTTGTTCGACACCGCTGAGTTCATCTGGCTGAAAACACTGTGAGTGTGGCAAAACGTGGAAAATGTTTTAACTAGAGGCCGGGCTTCCCTCAACACCAGGGAGTGCACACCGGAGAAAAAGACCTTATGAGTGTAGTGTCTGTGGGAGATATTTTTGCTGCAAATCCCACCTCTTTACACACCAGAGGGTTCAGAGTGGAAAAAAATCTTTTATTTGTGTGTGTGTATATATATATATATATTTTTTATTGATTTTTCACAGAGAGGAAGGGAGATGGATAGAAAGTCAGAAACATCGATGAGAGAGAAACATCGATCAGCTGCCTCCTGCACAACCCCCACCGGGGATGCGCCCGCAGCCAAGGCACATGCCCCTGACCAGAATCGAACCCGGGTCCCCTCAGTCCGCAGGCCAACGCTCTATCCACTGAGCCAAATCGGTCTCGGCGGAAAAAATCTTTAAATGTGCTGAGGATGTTTTATTTCCTCACTCAGTGGAGCCACACTGGAGCAAACTCTTTGAGAACTCTTCATCTGAATTTAAACATTTTTCAGTGGAGCATACACTGTGCTGGATTTCTCAACAGTTTCAGGTACAAGTGCATATTTTTAAAAAATATGTATATATTGATTTTATTACAGAGAGGAAGAGAGAGGAATAGAGAA
This sequence comes from Antrozous pallidus, assembly GCA_027563665.1. NCBI lineage: Eukaryota > Metazoa > Chordata > Mammalia > Chiroptera > Vespertilionidae > Antrozous > Antrozous pallidus. The sequence continues at coordinate 1,278,504 of CM050525.1, read as the reverse complement.
CTAGAAACATCAATGAGAGAGAAAAATCGATAAGCTGCCTCCTGCACACTTCTTACTGGGGATGTGCCCCCAACCAAGTTACATGCCCTTGATGAGAATCGAACCTGGGACCCTTCAGTCTGCAGGCTGAGGCTCTGTCCTCTGAGCCAAACTATTTAGGGCCACGTGCATCTTTTTTTTTTTTTTTGGCGTTTTTTATTATTTTATTTTTATTTTTAATCTTTATTGTTCAGTATATTAATTACATTGTTCCCTTTTTTCCCTCCTGTGGTTCCCCTCTACCTGGTACCCATCCCAACCTCCGCCCTCACCCCCCTCCTCTGTCCTCTCCCGTAGTTGCATGATTTTTGTCCAGTCTCTTGCTGCACTTCCCACACCCCCTTTCTCCCCAAGAGTTGTCAGTCCATTCCCTCTCTATGTCCGTGATTCTGTTACATTCACCAGTTTATCCTGTTCATCAGCTTATTAATTCACTTGATTTTTAGATTCATTTGTTGACAGATATGTGTTTGTTGTTCCTAATTTACACTTTTATCTTTTTCTTCTTCCTCTTCTTAAAGAATATCTTTCAGCACTTCATATAATATTGGTTTGGTGGTGATGAACTCCTTTAGCTTTTTCTTGTCTGCAAAGCACTTCATCTGACCTCCGATTCTGCACGATAGCTTTGCTGGATAGAGTAATCTTGGTTGTAGATTCTTGCCGTTCATCACACGTGCATCTTTTTTTTAATGTTTTCATTGATTTTAGAGAGAAGAAAGGGGGGAGGAGAGGAACATTGATGAGAGAAACATCAACATTGATTGGCTCTCTCCTGCACACACACACACACCCATCAGGGGATCCATTCAGCCACCTGGGCATGTGCCCTGACCTCCTGGTGTACAGGTCAATGCTTAACCACTGAAACACTGCCCGGGCACCTTTCATGAACTGCATTGCCCTTTCTAAGTTGCCCAGGGCTAATACCAGATTGATGTCAGTTTTTGTAAAAAAAAAAGATTTCAAAGAGGGCGGGTGGGATAGAAACATCTTGGATTGGCTGCCTCCCGCACACGCCCTACTGGGGATAGAGCCTGCAATCGTGGCATGTGCCCTTGACTGGATTGAACTTGGGAACCTTCATAGTATAGGCCGACGCTCTGTCCGCTGAGCGACACTGGCCACAGCCCTCTGTTGCTTCTTTTTTTTTTTCTTTTTTTAAAAATATATATTTTATTAATTTCTCACAGACAGGAAGGGAGAGGGATAGAAAGTCAGAAACATCAATCAGCTGCCTCTTGCACACCCCCAACTGCGGGATGTGCCCGCAGCCAAGGTACATGCCCTTGACCGGAATCGAACCCGGGACCTTTCAGTCCGCAGGCTGACGCTCTATCCGCTGAGCTAAACCGGTTCGGCTGTTGCTTCTTGACAGCATCCTCATTCCTTTCACTCTGACTAGAAAAAGGACCCAAACCAGCAGACAAGCAGTACTTGTGTGGGTTTTATTAGATGGTGTGTGTGTGTTTAAGTCAATTGACCTAAATGTACCTCTCACTTCTGTGCTCACTGAAAGATGGCTTATTAAAGTGTGCGTGTTTTTGTGTAATTTAAAATCTCGAGTTGTCCCCGAATAATCCAAATGTCTACAAAACAGATGTGTGTAAAAACTATACTTCCTGCTCCTTTTTTTTTTTTTAATACTTTTTATTGATATTTCACAGAGAGGAAGGGAGAGGGTTAGAAAATCAGAAACATCGATGGGAGAGAAACATCGATCAGCCGCCTCTTGCACGCCCCCTACTGAGGATGTGCCCGCAGCCAAGGTACATGCCCTTGACCGGGATCGAACCTGGGACCTTTCAGTCCGCAGTCCAACGCTCTATCCACTGAACCAAACCAGTTTTGTCCTTCTGCTCCTTTGACTTATAATGAGACCCTTCTAAATTTGTCAGATAAATAGAACATTAACCTTTCATAGCTGTAACTCTAGCAGTTCATGAATTCCACTTTCTTTTAGACTTTTTATAAGATTATTAACCTTCCAAGAAGCCAAAAGCTTTAATCAAAAGCTTTAATCTGCCCAAACCGGTTTGGCTCAGTGAATAGAGCAGCCTGCGGACTGAAGGGTCCCAGGTTTGATTCCGGTCAAGGGCATGTACCTTGGCTGCGGGCACATCCCCAGTAGGCGGAGTGCAAGAGGCAACTGCTCGATGTTTCTCTCTCATTGATGTTTCCGACTTTCTATCCCTCTCTCTTCCTCTCTCTGTAAAAAAAATCAATAAAAATATATTAGAAAAATAAGAAAAAAAGTTTTAATCTTTCTTTTATAATGTATATGTGTATCAAAACAGCATATCTATACTAATAAAAGGGTAATAGGCTAATTAAATCAGACAAAGCTACAGTGGCGGGGGCCAAGGCAGAGGTGGTTAGGAGCTATCAGGTGGGCAGGGGAGGGCAGTTAGGGGCAATCAGGCCATCAGGCAGGCTGGCGGTTAGGGGCAATCAGGCAGGCAGGCTAGCAGTTAAGAGGCAGCAGGACTGGATTGTAAGAAGGATGTTCAACTGCCGATTTCGGCTCGATCCAAGTAGGACTGGCAGTTGGACATTCTCCGAGGGGACCCAGATTGGAGAGGGTGCAGGCTGGGCTGAGAGACACCCCCAGCCCCATCCTGTGCTCAAATTTCATGCACTGGGCCTGTAGTATATTATAAATATTTTATAGGCTTGTCAATTATATTTCAGTAGTGAAAAACTATTAAAATTACACCCACACCAAGTCATCATCTCAAACAACATTGAGAAAAGAAGCAATGGAGGAAAATGCTTTTATTCATCACAAAGAATAAAAATGACGTACCTGTTCATTTATTTTCCCTTGAAGAGAATACACTTTGTCCTTGGAGAAGTAAGATGCTAGTTGTCAAGAGTAGTACGCCATCAGCGGTCATGTGTATGTTTTGTTCATCCTCACCCAAGGATGTATTTTTTTCAGTGACTTTTTAGAGAGTGTGGAAGGCAGGAAGAGAGAAACACCGTTCGTTATGTGTGAGACACATCAACTGGCCGCTTTTGGCAGGCTACCTACCTTTATTTTATTAAAAAAATTATTTTAAATCCTCACCTGAGGATATTTTTCCATTGGCTTTCAGAGAGAGGGGAAAAGAGAGGGAAAGACAAAAATATCAGTGTAAAAGAAACATTGGTTGCCTCCTGCACATGCTCTCGATTTGGAATTGAACCCAGGACCCTTCAGTCCCCAGGCCAGTACTCTACCCATGGAGCCAAATCGGCTAGGGCCTCATTGAAGTTTTAAATAACAGTTTCATAATCATTAATGTGAAACAAGTCTTCTAGAGCTAAACATCTTGTGATTTTTGGAAATTCTGCTCAAACATCTTGCCTTTTTATTTTTGGTTTTCTAATTGATTTCCATCATAGGCGAGCCCTTCGGTCAGACAGTCACAATTTTTTCTACTATTCTGTGTTACAATTGTTATTTATTTACTTGTTTATTCATTTAAGGGCACATGCAATGGCTAATAATTTTCTATTTATTTAAGGGCACATGACTAGGTTGTGGCCTGACCCCCACTATGGGGTGTGCGGGAGGCAGCCGATCGATCAATGATTCTCTCTCATCATTGATATGTCTCCCTCTCCCTATCCCTTCCTCTCTGAAGTAAATTAAAAAATATTCTTTAAGCCGAGACCGGTTTGGCTCAGTGAATAGAGCGTTGGACTGCGGACTGAAGGGTCCCAGGTTCGATTCCGGCAAGGGCATGTACTGTGGCTGCGGGCACATCCCCAGTAGGGGGCGTGCAAGAGGCAGCTGATCAATGTTTCTCATCGATGTTTCTGACTTTCTATCCCTCTCCCTTCTGCTCTGTAAAAAATCAATAAAATATATTTTTTAAAAATCTTAAAAAAAAAAAAAACTTCAATGAGAAAGCACTACAAATGAAGCCACAGTACGAAGATTGGGCTCAGCTTAACCCAGACTTCACTGTCCCCTAATAATAGTGCTCAGAATCTTATCTTTTCTGTCTCCCTCTCCACTGCTGCTTCCTCAGAGGTGTCTCTACTGCTATCTTTGAACATCTGGAGTTCATTTTTTCCATATTTTATTTTTCAACTATTTTAATTGATTTCAGAAAGGAAGGGAGAGAGAAAAACATTAATGGCCAGAGAATCATTGATCAATTGGCTGCCTCTTACACGCCCCCTACTGGGGATTGGGCCCACAACGCCTGCCTATGCCCTTGACTGGCATTGAACCTGGGACCCTTCAGTCCGAAGGCCAGCACTCTATCCGCTGAGCCAAACCGGACTAGGTCCAAAACACGTCTTTAATAGCTCGGGGCTGAGACTCTACCCGCCCCTTGGCGGCTGAGGAAACTACAATACCCAGAGTGCAACGCGCTCGGTTGAGCCAATGAGCGACTAGAACAGGGACGTGCGTCTTCGGCGTGCACGTAGGGTGAGGGCGGGACTTCCGGCAGCCTCCTCCCGGGCGGTTGTTTTGATCTCGTCTGTTCGGGTCCCTGAGGCGTGGAGGCCCCGGCGGCGGCGGCGGCTCCGAGGGAGTGCGGGATTCCCCGCCGTGCAGGGGCGGGGCCGAGGCCAGGGGAGGGGGCAAAGCGGAGGCGGGGGGGGGGGGGGGGGGGGTAGGCATCACTCTCCCGGATGGAGCCCGGGCGCTTCGCGGACTCCACTCGCCCTCAGCGTCGGACGGCGGCGTCCGCGCCCAGGCGCCCGGCCGAGGTGAGCCGCAGCCCGCCTCCTCCCGGGACCCAGGCGGCCGCGAGGCGCTCCCGGGGGGGGGGGGGGGGGGCCCGCCCTGGGACACCCGCCGTGACCCGGGTGGGGGAGGGCGACTGGCGGGTGGTCCGCGGAGCCCCAAGGAGGCCTCCGGCGGCGGCGGAGCGCATGGAGGACAGCGGCCGGGCCCCGGAGACGCGATGCCGCGGCTGCGAGGTGGGGTCTGGTCCGGGCACCCAGAGAGCGAGGAATACGTCCGCGTGTGGCCGCAAACCCATGCCTCGCCCCCCCTTCTTTCTCTCCCCCTCCCGCTCCCCTTCTTTCTCATTTGAAACATTTTTATTTTATTTTTTTATTTAAAAATACATTTTATTGCCAAGACCGGTTTGGCTCAGTGGATACAGCGTTGGACTGCGGACTGAAAGGTCCCGCGTTCGATTCCCGTCAAGGGCATGGACCTTGGCTGCGGGCACATCCCCAGTAGGGGGCGTGCAAGAGGCAGCTGATCGATGTTTCTCTCTCATTGATGTTTCTGACTTTCTATCCCTCTCCCTTCCTCTCTGTAAAAAATCAATAAAATATATTAAAAAAAATAAAAATAAAAATACATTTTATTGATTTTTTTTTTTAACAGCGGAAGGGAGAGGGATAGAAACTATTTCTGAAATTCGGTGGGGTTAGTGGAGTGGACCCAGTGCTGAGAGGATTAGAAAGCGGTGACTAGGAATCTGACACTCTCAGATTCTTCACAGGTGCAATGATTCCAAGATTTCCCAGATGAAAATACGTTTTAATTGATTTTGGAGTTGGGACGAGAACAGGTATGCATTCTCGGGTACATTTGTGTGACAGACTATTTTATCAGACTTTTGGGTTCCCCGTAAGCACATGATTTATCCATAAAGGGGATGCAGTATTGTGACTTTAGTACGTTTAAAATTAAAGTGTGTAAATAGTGTAGAAGCGTTGGTCTTAGCGTATTTCAAGGAAAGTAGACACCTGCACTTTTTTTTTTTTTTTTTTTGCACGTTGAATAAAATCTATCAGCAGGAAACATCAGTCTGTTGTTAACCAATATCAAAGAGCGTCAGGCCAAATGTTTATGTTTTTGAAGTGTATTTCATCACTGGCTACAGTTTTAAGTAGAATTGATTGCCTTTCCATAGCTGTAAGAATTTAAAAGCTGTTACAATTTTGGTGTATGAAAAAATTTTAAACCATTTATTTAGGAATATGTTGAAATACCAATAATAGTTTGGATTATGTTCTATAATAAAGCATTAGTCAATTATTTTAGAATGTACAATTTTAGAAAAAATGTTGACTTTTAAAATTTATTTTTGGTTGCTAGGGTTTTTTTTTTTAAGAGACATTAAAATAATTGCATTTCATAAAAAAATAAAAGTATATTTTATTGATTTTTTACAGAGCAGAAGGGAGAGGGATAGAATGTCAGAAACATCGATCAGCTGCCTCTTGCACGCCCCCTACTGGGAATGTGCCCGCAGCCAAGGTACATGCCCTTGACCGGAATCGAACCCGGGACCTTTCAGTCCGCAAGCCGACGCCCTATCCACTGAGCCAAACCGGTTTCAGCCTCTTTTGAAACATTTAAAAAGCATCCACTGGTTAGACCGGTTCGTCCCGTGGTTAGAGCAGGAGGAAGGTCCAGACCCAAAAGGTCGCAGGTTCCCCCAATCCCCGTGGGCCGCCTGCAGGAGGCCGCCAACCCGCTTGTGTGTCTCACCTGGATGTTTTCCTTTCTTTCTTTTTTTTTTTTTATATATTTTATTGATTTTTTATAGAGTGAAAGGGAAAGGGATAGAAAGAAACATTGATGAGAGAGAAACATCAATCAGCTGCCTCTTGCATGTGCGGTCACACGGGATCAAGAACTGCCCAGACTTGCCAAAACCGGTTTGGCTCAGTGGGTAGAGCGTCGGCCTGCGGACTGAAGGGTCCCAGGTCCGATTCCGGTCAAGGGCATGGACCTTGGCTGTAGGCACATCTCCAGTGGGGGGTGTGCAGGAGGCGGCTGATGGACGTTTCTCTCTCATCAATGTTTCTGACTCTCTCCCTTCCTCTCTGTAAAAAAAAAAAAAAAGAAAAAAATCAATAAAGTATATTTAAAATACATATATATGTGTGTATATACATATTAAAAAATATGTAAGTACATCCCCAATAGGGGGTGTGCAGGAGGCAGCTGATCGATGTTTCTCTCTCTCTCTCTCTCTCTCTCTCTCTCATGACTTTCTATCCCTCTCCCTTCCTCTCTGTGAAAAATCAATAAAATATATATTTTTAAAAGATCACCATCATCACTGCGACCAGGATTCCCCATATTAAAGCATTCTACAGCTCCTGCCTGAACCATACACTCCCCTCTACCTTTGGGAGAAATTTCCATCCTGAACTCCTCCTCAGAGTTACAGATGCCCATGAACCCCTCTCTGAAGTATCTCATACCCTTAATAAACAAAAAACAAACAAACAAACAAATTAATACCCCCAGTGACAATTACTCTTACTACTGCGGATTTTCCCATCTCAGTTGATGGTGCTTCCACACCCCCGGATGCTAAAACCAAATTTCCAAGGCATCCTTGGTTCCCACTTCTCTCTGTCAACGTTGAAAGGAGAAAATGTAGCCCTCGCTGGGTGTGGCTCAGTGGATGGAACATCAGCCTGTGGACTTAATGGTCCCAGGTTTGATTAGGATCAAGGGTCGCGGGCTCGATCCACAGTAGGGAGGTGTGCGGGAGGCAGCCAGTCAATGATTCTCTCTCATCATTGATGTTTCTCTCTCCCTCTTCCTTACTCTCTGAAATCATAAAAATATATATTTTTAAAAAAAATTTTGCCAAGACCGGTTTGCCTCAGCGGATAGAGCAGTCGGACTGCGGACTAAAGGGTCCCGGGTTCGATTCCGGTCAAGGGCATGTACCTTGGCTGCGGGCACAAGAGAGGCCAAGGAGATGACTGTGGTGCGGGACAGGGGTGCGGGCATGAGAGGAAGCGTGATGTGCACTTGGGAGAGAGCAAATCCCCGGCCCTAAGGTCTCGCATTGACATTTAGAGCGAATGCAGGCTGAGCCCAGGTCTATTCGTGTCTGGAGATGACATACGGAACCCTGGAAGAATGGCCTGAAAAGAGGGGTGCTGCGGTCCCACATGCCAGGTCCAGGGCTTAGAGGCCGTTTATCTGCCTACCTGCCTATGTTGGGGTGGGAAGACACAGCACCAGTAGTAGAGCACTCAAGTCAGGTGTGTATTCTGATGCGGGCAGTAGAGGGGGCAGATGCCTGTGGGAGTGAGGGGGTATGACAAACTTGCAATCCTAGGAGAGAAGCTGGTAACGGACTGAACTGTCTTCCTCACGACAGGATATGGACTTTGAGGACGTGGCCATCGCCTTCTCCCAGGAGGAGTGGGGGCTCCTCGATGAGGCCCAGAGACTTCTGTACTGCGAGGTGATGCTGGAGATCTTTGCGCTCGTAGCATCTACAGGTAAGACCTTCACCTTCTCCCAGCGTCCTGAGGTGGTGCGTGCTGCCTTCCCTCGCTCCCCCCTGAGGTATATCGCTGTCCTCACAGGCACACCATGGGTTAATTTCCCCCACATTTTTGTCATACGGGCAGTGGGTGCCCGTGCGGAGCCGTATGGAGAGCCCTGAGCAGTGCGCACTCGAGCATCCCTCACAACAGTTGCCTCAAGAAGAACGGGAAATGCTGGGAGGCAGGTGTCCTGCAGAGAGCTTAATGGGTCCCTCTTGTTTACCCTCACCTTTGCAGGATGACTATGACTGGATCCATGGCCTCTAATTCTGCCCCTTTCCTCTAGCTAATTCTCTTTTTTTTTTTTTTAATATATTTTATTGATTTTTTACAGAGCAGAAGGGAGAGGGACAGAAAGTCAGAAACATCGATGGGAGAGAAACATCCATCAGCCCCTCCTGCACACCACCCACTGGGGATGTGCCCGCAGCCACGGCACATGCCCTTGTTGGAATCGAACCCGGGACCCTTCAGTCCGCAGGCCGACGCTCTATCCACTGAGCCACACCGGTCTCGGCACCACACCTCATTTCTACCTTTTCTTTCCCATGCTTGACACTTTTCTGATTTCTTGTTTTATCTGTGATTTCCTGGCCCCTTAAGTACCTTCCCCTTTGTGGCCTCCCTACATCCCCTGTCCCCCTGCACCGCTCCCTCCACAGCAGCGGGGGCCAGCCTTTCGGGCCACACCCCCGACTGGCGACCGCTGCTCCACAGAACATTCCAGCGTTGACCTGCACGTGTGTTATTAGGTGTGCGTGCATCCTTCTGCGCTGCTTGGACACGGGCTACTCATTTTTTTGAGTTTCACTCTGAAAAAAGCATAACCAACTCTCTGCACGGCTTGCTCGTGTCACTGACAGACAAGCCCTGCCGAACGCCATTGGCAGATGAACGAGTTGGACTTCCGGCTTCTCTTCTATGTGCTGCAGGCCATCTTTGTGTCCTTTTCCCGGGGGGGTCTCCTCCACGTTGTGATCTTCAGAGGCCCAACAGTGCACAGCAGCACATTGTTCAGCCCGCCTTCAGGGCTCTTACTTTACTTACTTAAAAATAATAATAATAATAATAATAATAATAATATATATATATGTTATTGATTTCAGAGAGGAAGGGAAAAGGAAGGGAAATAATAATAACATATATATACACACACACACGTGTGTGTGTGTGTATATATATGTTATTGATTTCAGAGAGGAAGGGAAAGGGAAAGACATAGAGACACCAATGATAAGAGAGAATCACAGATCAGCTGCCTGCTGCATACCCCCTACTGGGAATTAAGCTTGTAACCCAGGCATGTGCCTTTGACCGGAATGGAACCCCGGACCCTTCAATCTGCAGGCTGATGTCTGTCCACTGAGCCAAACTAGCTAGGGCTAGGTCTCTTATTTTCTTTTTAAATATATTTTTGAGCCGAACCCCAGTTTGGCTCAATGGATAGAGCGTCGGCCTGCGGACTGATGGGTCCCGGGTTCGATTCCGGTCAAGGGCATGTACCTTGGCTGCGGGCACATTCCCCGTTGGAGGTGTGCGAGAGGCAGCTGATCCATGTTTCTCTTCCATCAATGTTTCTGACTTGCTATCCTTCTCCCTTCCTCTCTGTGAAAAATCAATGAAATATATTTACTATATATATATATTTATATATATGTATGTATGTATTATTTTTTTTTTATTTCAGGAGGGGAGAGGGATAGAGAGATAGAAACATCAGTGATGAAAGAGAATCATTGATTGGATGCCTTCTGCTGCCTCCTGCATGCCCCCTCCCGGGGGGATGGAGCCCACAACCCCAGCATGTGCCCTTGGACCAGTCGAACCAGCTAGGGCCCGCTCTCTTATTTCAGACAGTGCCATGAAACCATTGTCCTTTGTCACGTGACTTCCCTCTCCCACTGAGGTCAGCATGCGTGTGCTCAGCATCTCTCTGCTTCCAGGTTGTTGGCACAAGTTGGAAGCTGAGGAGGCCCCTTCTGAGCAGAGTGTGTCTCTAGAAGGCAAGTCACAGGTAAGAGCTTCTGAGACAGCTCCGGCAGCCCAGAGGACCCACTCCTGCGAGCGGTGTGTCTTAGTGTTGAAAGATATTCTGCACCTGACTGAGTGCCAAGCAGCAAACCTTGAAAATAAAACGTTCTTCACAGATGCCTCTGTGAGAGGTTCCTGCTCCAGTGCAGACTCTCTTCAGCGACAGAGGGACGCCAGTGGAGAGAAGCCCTGGAGGGGAGACGTGGACAGGGACCTGTTGGTGACTAAGGACAGCTTCTGTGCCTTGGGAACGTCTTTCATGAGTCAGAATGTTGGGGAGGGATGTCCAGCCGTCTCAGGCCTTCTCCAGCTCCAGTCTACTCTTACCACCGAGGGGCCGCACAGTGGCAGGGAGAGTGGGCAGGCTGCTCCCAGTGGAAAAAGTCGGCATGCGTCGGGTGAATGTGAGCAGGCAGCTCTTCGCAATCAGAACCTTGTTCAGCGGCAGAGTGTCTGCTCTGGAGAAGGGCATCATGAGTGTAGCAAGTGCGGGAAGCTCACTCAACATGGAAGGGTTCCCACGGGAGGAAAACCGGACGTGTACAGTGTTTGTGGGACATGCTTTCACGGCGACCATTTCCTCACTCCGCGTCAGAGGGTTCCTGCTGTGGAAAAGCGTTACGAGTGCAGTGACTGTGGGAAGTGCCTTGGCTATAAAATCGACCTCATTAGACACCGGAGGATTCACACTGGTGAGAAGCCATATCAGTGCAGTGATTGTGGGAAGTCCTTCAGACAAAGCTGTGCCCTCATTCAACACAAAAGAATTCACACCGGAGAAAAGCCGTACGAATGCGGTTATTGTGGAAGGTCCTTCAGGCAAAAGACTAACTTCATTCTGCACAAGAGAGTGCACACGGGAGAAAGACCTTATGAGTGTAACAAATGTGAGAAATCTTTCACCCGCACGTATAACCTCCTCACGCACCAGAGAATTCACACCGGAGAAAAGCCCTATGAGTGCAGCGATTGCGGGAAGTCCTTCAGGGAAAGCTCTACCCTCATTAAACACAAGAGAGTTCACACTGGAGAAAGACCTTATAAGTGTAATGAATGTGGGAAATATTTTACCCGCACATCTAACCTCCTCAGACACCAGAGACTTCACACTGAAGGAAGGCCTTAACTGTGCTGGGAATGCTGTATTTCTTCACTCAGCCTAACAACACTGGAGGAGACTCAAGAGTGATTCATACCTGAATTTAACTTTCTGTTCGCGGAACATACACTCTTGCTCGATTCCTGATGAGTCGAGTTCAAGAGAGGCTTTCAGGGGCTGCATTGCACTCTTAACCTGCAAGAGCTTCTACCGGGATCGATGGGTGTCACTGCTGGTTTTTGTGGCCGAAACCATTTCACCTCTCCCACCTGGCTCCTCTGGACAGTGTGCATCGGTCACACCTGCTGCTCAGGGAAGATGACTTCCGTGTCCACTTTTGCCGGGGGGAAATTATGAACACTCCGGACAGGATTCTCAGTTCTTTCTCTCTGACTCGGGAATGGACCTGAGGCCCCATCCCCAGCAAAGGGCATGTTTCTCGTGGACATTGTTGTTCTCACATTATGCTGTGGTGTAATTTTCCGGGCTATTCTTCACCAACCTGGAAACTGCTCGGATTTATGATCATTTTGTGAAGTTTTTTGCTTTCGTACTTTTGTTGTTGTTAATTCTCACTTGAGGATTAGAGAGAGTGGAAGGGAGAGGGAGAGACCGAGTCCTCACTTGAGGATTAGAGAGAGTGGAAGGGAGAGGGAGAGACCGAGTTCTCACTTGAGGATTAGAAAGAGTGGAAGGGAGTGGGAGAGGCAGAAACAGAGAAACATTGATGTAAGACACATTGATTGATTGCCTCTGAATGTGCTCCAGCCCTGGCCAGGGACCCAGGCCGTGGATTGAGCCTGCAACTGAGGTATGTTCCCTTGAGCAGAAGTGAACCTGGGACCCTTCAGTCTGCAGGTCGACGCTCTACTGAACGAAACTAGCTAGGGCACTTTTGTACTTTTAATTTTCATTCTTGCCAAAACCGGTTTGGCTCTGGATAGAGCATCGGCCTGCAGACTGAAAGGTACCAGGTTCGATTCCAGTCAAGGGCATGTACCTTGGCTACGGGCACATCCTCAGTAGGGGGCGTGCAAGAAGCAGCTGATTGATGTTTCTGACATCCTATCCCCTTCCCTTCCTCTCTCTAAAAAATTAATAAAATATATATATTTTTTAAAAAGTTCATTCTTGTAGTCACTGTGCAAGATAATTTGAAATAAGAATGTGACCTGCCAGCCGGTAGAAGTGAACAGATTTTGTGGGGATGCCAAACTTACTGTTTCAGAAGGCACAGCATGATGGCAGAAAATCCACTCTTGGTCCAACGTTGGCTCCATGCAGTGCTGTATGACTTTGTGGTCCCAATACACATCCTAGTGCCACGTTATTGGGGAGGCCAACAGTCACTCCAAAGAGGAGTCCTTGATGGTGCTTCGGTGAACTTTGTGTATTATATTCCCTTGTCCGCAGTCCATATTACACAGTTCCACCACGGTTCAGGGGACCTTCTCCCCACGTCCTACAATGGAGTTATGTCTATACCAGGATGTACTAAATTTCTTAGACTTGGTGTCATATGTTGTGAGTCTATGAGGGTTAGTTGGAAGAACAATTGGAACAGGAACTATTACCAGTCCAACCTCGGTTCTTGAATGTCTCCCATATTGAACAATTTGGTTCTTGACCAAGTTGTTCGTAGAAAATATAGGTCTCTGTTTTTTTTTCAAACAAACGTCAGTTCTAGGCCTGACAATTCTTACATGCTGATACGTCAGCATGACAAAAAGTATCTCTTGGGCCACAGACAGGAGAGAACTGAGTCAGTTCACACACACACACCCCCCCCCCCCCAACATCATTTGTTAACATCTCAGGAAATTGTGCCGTGAATATTTTCATGGATTTTAATTAATTTATTTTTTGCCTTTTTTTTTTTTTCTGGTGAAATGGAAGATTAGCACAATTTTAAAACATAAAGAGGCCACCAAGTGTGCTGATGTTGCTAAGGGTGTGGAAGTGCTCACAAAGCAATGATCACGGGCCACTGAAGAGGTAGAAAAGCTGTTGTTGATTTGGATAAATGAGAAGAAGATAGCAGGTGACTGCCTTTCTGCAGCAGTGACGTGTGAAAAAGGAAGCTGCTTCACCCTTGGGAGGAATGCTGTACTAGTAAGTGACTCACGTAAAGCTAGTAGGGGCTTGTTTGATAAATCTAACAAAAGGTGTGTTTGTTTATAGATTAAACTAGAGGCCCAATGCACGAATTTCTTCCCCTGGCTGCCTGCACCAGCTTCCCTCTGGTACCCAGGCCCTGACTTCCCTCACAGAGGGAGGCCCCACCCACCTGCCACAGCCTGCCTGTCAGTGGCCTGGGCCTCCCTCTGCGAAGAGATCATGGGATGATGTCCGGGCCCCCAACCAATCAAATTGCACTCGCCGTGGCTGGCCTGGTCCCACATGGTCATTCCACTGTTCAGCCGTTCAGTCAATTTGCATATCAGATAGTACAGTAGACATGTACTGAATATAAGATAGGTTAAAACAGAATCATTTAGGGATCTGCAACAGATTATTATTATTATTATTATTATTTTTTTTAAAGATATTTTATTGATTTTTTACAGAGCGAAAGGGTGAGGGATAGAAAGTCAGAAACATCGATGAGAGAGAAACATCGATCAGCTGCCTCTTGCACACCCCCTTTTGGGGATGTGCCCGCAGCCAAGGTACATGCTCTTGCCGGAATCGAACCCGGGACCCTTCAGTCCGCAGTCCAACGCTCTATCCACTGAGCCAAACCAGTCTCGGCTAGATTATTATTATTATTATTATTATTTTTTTTTAATATATTTTATTGATTTTTCACAGGAAGGAAGAGGGATAGAAAGTCAGAAACATCGATGAGAGAGGAACATCGATCAGCCGCCCCCTACTGGGGATGTGCCCGCAGCCAAGGTACATGCCTTTGCCGGAATCGAACCCGGGACCCTTTAGTCTGCAGTCCAACGCTCCATCCACTGAGCCAAACCGGTCTTGGCTAGATTATTATTTTTAATGGGAGGAAAATGAATCCGTGTTAGAACAAATCACTTCTCAAAATGCTTTCTGGCCCTAGCCAGTTTGGCTCAGTGGATAGAGCGTCAGGCTGAAGATGGAGTGGTATCCTGGGTTCAATTCCAGTCAAGAGCACCTGCTCAGGTGGCGGGTTTGATCCCCAGTAGGGGGGCATGCAGAAGGCAGCCGATCAATGATGCTTCCTCATTGATGTTTCTCTCTCTCTCTCTCTCTCTCCCTTTCTGAAATCAATAAATGTAACACTAAAAAACTCTCTGGAATGAATGAAGTTGAGAACTGAGATTCCACTGGATATCGGGTAGAAAGCATTGCAGTAAATTAAATGCCTCTTCTGAACGTTCATCCACAAATGTTCTTCTGTAACCTGTGGGTATCGACATTCTCAGGCCCTCCACAGCCGTTTCCTGTAGCTGAGGCCTGTGGGTATCGACATTCTCAGGCCCTCCACAGCCGTTTCCTGTAGCTGAGGCCTGTGGGTATCGACATTCTCAGGCCCTCCACAGCCGTTTCCTGTAGCTGAGGCCTGTGGGTAGCGACATTCTCAGGCCCTCCACAGCCGTTTCCTGTAGCTGAGGCCTGTGGGTAGCGACATTCTCAGGCCCTCCACAGCCGTTTCCTGTAGCTGAGGCCTGTGGGTAGCGACATTCTCAGGCCCTCCACAGCCGTTTCCTGTAGCTGAGGTCACTGGCGGATTTTGTTATTTCCCCCGGCCTCTCCGGCATGTTCACCTCAAGGCTGTTGCTCCACAGGCAAGAAACCAGAGCTGGAAAAAAAAGGATCATCCTGTAGAACAGTAGTTCTCAAAATTTTCTAATGCCACGACCCTTTAATATAGTCCCTCATGTTGTGGTGACCCCCCCCCATCATAAAATTATTTTCATTGCTACTTCATAACTGTGACTTCGCTACTGGTATGAATTGCAACGTAAATATCTTTTATTTCCGATGGTCTGAGGGGTCGTGAACTACAATTGAGAATCGCTCGCAGGGTCGCCTGAGACCATCGGAAATAAAAGGTATTTACGTTACAGTTCATACCAGTAACAAAACTGTACAGTTATGAAGCAGCAATGAAAATAATTTCATGGTTGGGGGTTCACCACAGTTTGAGGAACTGTGTTCAAGGGTGGCGGCACTGAGGAAGATTGAGAACCACTGCTGTAGACAGTCAACATCACCATTGATTCCAATGGCCATAGTCTTCACTGCTTATCAACCTTTGCTGCCACTGAAGCAAGGCTGTGCCTCTCAGGTCTTGAGGAGAGAGATGGCAGAGTCCATATAGGCTTGCCTCCTTAATTTCCTAAGAAAAGAGGAACATCTAGGTTTTTAGTGGGAATTAACCTTTTACTTATTTTCTAATATATATATATTATATTATATATTGCACTGACCACCAGGGGGCAGCTCCTGCATTGAGCATCTGCCCCTCGATGGTTATTGTGTGCATCATAGTGACCCGTCATTTTGCCCTTCCGTCTATTTGCATATTACCCTTTCATTGTATTGGAATTGATTTCATTTTTTAAAAAAATATATTTTATTGTTTTTTTACAGAGCGGAAGGGAGAGGGATAGAAAGTCAGAAACATCGATGAGAGAGAGACATCGATCAGCTGCCTCTTGCACGCCCCCTACTGGGGATGTGCCCGCAGCTAAGGTACATGCCCTTGCCGGAATCGAACCCGGGACCCTTCAGTCCGCAGTCTGACGCTCTATCCACTGAGCCAAACCGGTCTCGGCGTATTGGAATTGATTTCAAAGAGGAAGGGAGAAGGAGAGAGAAAAACATCAGTGATGAGGCATGTAGGAGGCAGCCAATCAATGATTCCGGCCAAGGGAGAGGGAGAGATTTCCTCACTGAAATCAATAAAAATATATTTAAAAGAGCCGAAAACCAGTTTGGCTCAGGAGATAAGAGCATCATCGGCCTGCGGACTAAAAGGTCTCAGGTTCGATTCCGGTCAAGGGCATGTACCTTGGCTGGCAGGTCACATGTCCAGCGGGGGGCGTGCAAGAGGCAGCTGATGTTTCTCCGTCATCGATATTTCTGACTTTGTATCCCTCTCCCTTCCTCTCTGTAAAAAAAAATCAATAAGATATATTATATATATATATTTAAAAGAAAAAGAAAATTGCCTCTTCTGAAAGTTATCCACAAATGATAAAAGGTCTTGTGTGATCTTCGTCCACCGGCGTCCTCAGGACCCCCCCATCGCTATTTCCTGTGGCTGAAGTCATTGACAGGAAATTACCCAGCGGCCTTTAGGATTTTCCTGGCCTCCATAGGGTGTTCCCCTCAAGGTTGTTGTTCAAAAGAGCTCTCTCCACCTGCTCTCCCCATCCCCAAGCCACCCCCACCCCTCCCGGCCCACTGCAACAGAACTTCCTAAATCCAGGAGAAGCCCCCTGATGCTTTGGTTCCCAGATTAATTCAGCTTTGGGAACTCTGCCTCTGACCAGCCCACACTCATACCCCTGAGGCCCACTGGTGTTGTTTGAGTCTATTTTTGCATTTTGGGGTTCCTTTCCTACTGGGGATGTGCCTGTAACCAAGGTACATGCCCTTGACCGGAATCGAACCTGGGACCCTTCAGTCTGCAGGCTGATGCTCTAGCCACTGAGCCAAACCAGGTAGGGCTGTAACCAAGGTACATGCCCTTGACCGGAATCGAACCTGGGACCCTTCAGTCTGCAGGCTGATGCTCTAGCCACTGAGCCAAACCAGGTAGGGCTCCACTTTTATTTTAAAAAAATATATAGCCGAGACCGGTTTGGCTCAGTGGATAGAGCGTCGGACTGCGGACTGAAGGGTCCCGTGTTCGATTCTGGTCAAGGGCATGTACCTTGGCTGCGGACACATCCCCAGTAGGGGGCGTGCAAGAGGCAGCTGATCGATGTCTCTCTCTCATCGATGTTTCTGACTTTCTATCCCTCTCCCTTCTGCTTGGTAAAAAACCAATAAAAAAAAAATATATATATATATATATACACACACACACACACACACACACACACACAATTCTATTGCTGAAACAGGTTTGGCTCAGTGGATAGAGCTTTCGCCTGCGGACTGAAAGATTCCAGGTTTGATTCCCGTCAAGCGCACATCCCCTGTAGGGGATGTGCAAGAGGCAGCTGATCGATGTTTCTGTCTCATCGGTGTTTCTGACTTTCTATCCCTCTCCCTTCCTCTCTGTAAAAAAAAAATCAATAAAATATATTAAAAAAAAATACCCAATTCTCATCCTCTCCTGGACATAACCATGGATTCTCCAGGAAATGGTGCTGTGTATTTTCAACGCTGAGAACAGTCTGCAATACAAGCAGGATACCACATTGCAGGGTGCACCCCTGGTTGGTGAGCCCACCTCGCTAATTCTGGCCAGTGCAGGCCAGACTCCTTCCCCTGTAGTTAGCTGGTGGACCCTGGACTCTGGGGGGGGGTGGGTCGTGTGCTGCGGGGTATGTGGTTGACGGAGAGGCTGGGGGGCTTGGGCAGGGTTGGTGAGGGTGGCTCTTGCCAGCATATAGGGCAGGGTCCTGCAGTGCGTGGGCTGAGGGAAGGCTCCAGTGGGGAGCAGCAGCCTTGGACGGGCACAGCTGAGACCTGTACAGCAGCTGCAGTGCAGTTCCTTCAAGCCCGCTTGAACCTAAAACCTAAAACTGACGATGAGCCCAGCACAGTGTAGCTATACTGATAAAAGGGTAATATGCTAATTAGACTGGGAGACCTTCCAGGAGACCTTCCGGACCTCCTTCTGGACAAAGCATGGTGGGGGGCTGAGGTAGAGGCGGTTAATAGAGGCCAAGAGGGGAGGGCAGTTGTGAGTGATCAGGCTGGGGGGGGGGGCGGGGCCGTTGGGGGTTGAGCAGACGAGCGGGGGGGGCCAGTTGGGGGCAAGCATGATGTCAGTGGGGGAGAGTTGGAGGATATCAGGACAGCGGGGGGAGCAGTTGAGAGTGAGCAGGCCAGCAGGAAGGCAGTTGGGGAGGGAAGGTAGGGGCAAGCAGGCCAGCAAGGGGGGCAGTTGGGGGCAAGCACACTGGCACAGGGGAGGAGGGGAGTTTGGGCTGATCAGGCTGGTGAGGGGGGCATTTTGGGGGCAACCAGGCCGGTGGCAGGGGGCAGTTGGGGGCAAACAGGCCAGCAGACAGACAGGTGAGCTGTTAGAAGCCAGCAGTGCCTGATCGGGAGAAGGATGTCGAACTGCCAGTTGAGGCCCGATCCCTAGAAACTGGCAGTAGGTCATTCTTCGAGGGGGTCCCAGATTGGAGAGGGTGCAGGCCGGGCTGAGGGAGAGCGCCCCCACCCCCCGTGCACGAATTTTGTGTACCAGGCCACTAGTGTTGTGATAAAAGGGGTTTACGTTCAGTTAAATGTGTATCAAAGAATCTCCTTCAGTGTTGTTATCCCCAGGGAGAAACAGAAAACATTCCCTGCACATGGAGGGGTTTTCCCCATTGTGAACAGTCAGACATCTAAGGAGGTTGGTTTTCTGCTAGAAGTTCCCCACATTCACTACCCTCATGGCCTTCCCCAGTGTGACCTCTGTGCTCTCCAGTGAGATTAGAGCTTTGGCTAAAGAACTTCCCACAGCCCTAACCGGTTTGGCTCAGTGGATAGAGCGCCGGTCTGCGGACTGAAGGGTCCCAGGTTCGATTCCAGTCAAGGGCATGTATGTGCCTTGGTTGTGGGCACATCCCCAGTGGGAGGGAGGGGGTGTAGGAGGCAGCTGATCGATGTTTCTAACTATCCCTCTCCCTTCCTCTCTGTAAAAAAATCAATAAAAAATATTTTTAAAACAATAAAATAAAACTCCCACAGTCATGGGGCAGCGGATAGAGTGTCCGCCTGCTGACTGAAGGGTCCTAGGTTTGATTTTAGTCAAGGGCACATGCCTGGGTTGCAGGCTCAATCCACAGCAGGGGGCATGCAGGAGGCCGCCAGTCAATGATTCTCATCATTGATGCTTTTTTCTCTCCCTATCTTTTCATCTCTGAAATCAATAAATATATATATAGCCCTGACTGCTTTGGCTCAGTGGATGGAGCAGTTTGCCTGCGAACTGAGGGGTCCCAACTCCATTCCGGCCAAGGGCATGTACCTTGGCTGCGGGCACATCCCCAGTTGGGGGTTCATGCAGGAGGCAGCTGATCGATGTTTCTCTCTCACCGATATTTCTAACTATCCCTCTCCCTTCTTCTCTGTAAAAAAAAAAAAAAAAAACAGTAAAATATATATTTTTGAAAAGTATGTTAAAATATATTTCTATATAAAATTTCCCACTTGTGTGGCTCCTCGGTGTTGACGCGGGCCTGGTGCTTGGGGAAACCCTGAGATAGTTGGGAAGTCTTCCCCAAACCCCGTGGGAGGTGGGAGGAACCCAAGATGAGCAGAAGATGCCCCAGGTCGCAAACAATGCCCAGGGCTATTGGGGGGGGGGACTACATTACCCAGAAAGCAATGCGCGCAAGTCAGCGGAGTTAAAGGGCATTTAGGTGCCTGCGCCTTCCATTAGGGCGGGACTTCCGGCGTCGTCCTCAGGGCGGACATTTTGATTATTTTTTTGTTGTTGCTCTGTTGTGAGACTGGAGTCTGGAGGAGCGGAAGCCCGCGTCCCCGCCGCGCAGCGTCTTTCTGGGGCTTTTGGAACCGGAACCCCGACTCCTCTCCGCCGACAGCGTCCCCTCAGCGTCCCCCCATCGGCCCTCCCGCCTCGGGGCCGGCGCCGCTCAGGCCCCGCAGCCCGGATCGCAGCGCCCAGAGCAGTGAGTGACCGTGGGGGACACAGGGGTGAGGGGGGAGGAGGCCGTGGGGGACGGACCGGGAGGCGGGGAGAGCCAGGCCCGGTCTGTGTGTAAAGGCGACAGCAAGGAGGAGAGGCGGTTTCCGGTTTCCGGTTACTCTCCTCAGGGGACGGGGCTGGGGGTGGCTGTGAACAACACTGGGATGCGGGCATCTCTGGTCACGTGACCTTAGGCTGAGCCCCTGGGTCCTGGCGGTGGGTGCCGGGTCCTGGCGGTGGGTGCCGGGCCCTCAACACACCTTCAGTTCCCACAGGTTCCTGCGGGTGCAGAGCCGCTCAGGGGGCTGGTCTGTGGGGCTGATGTCAGGGCCTCACACTATCGGGGCCTCTGAGATAGCGGGGTCCTGGGGCTGCCCAGCCCCTCCTCCTGCCCCGGGACCTGCAGACACTCAGCCCGGAGTCCTGCATTAACAACTAGGGTTGTATGAAGTGGACTCTGTTTTTGGCAAGTTGTGGAGTGAGATGTGGGGGTTCCTCCCAGATACAGGGACCATTATGTGCGAAGGCTGGGAGTGAAGACTGAGGTGGCTCAGCAACTGGCAGGTGTACTAGTACCTAAAAAAGGGGTGTGTGTGTGTGTGTGTGCGTATCTGTGTGTATCTGTGTCTGTGTGTGTGTGTATCTGTGTGTGTGTGTGTGTGTGTCTGTGTGTGTCTGTGTGTGTGTGTATCTGTGTGCGTCTCTGTGTGTGTGTGTGTATCTGTGTGTGTGTGTGTATCTGTGTGTGTATCTGTGTGTGTGTGTGTGTATCTGTGTGTGTGTGTATCTGTGTGTGTGTGTATCTGTGTGTGTATCTGTGTGTGTCTGTGTGTGTATCTGTGTGTGTGTGTGTGTGTCTGTGTGTGTGTGTATCTGTGTGTGTATCTGTGTGTGTGTGTGTCTATGTGTGTGTATCTGTGTGTGTCTGTTTGTGTTTGTGTATATCTGTGTGTGTGAATGTGTATCTGTGTGTGTGTGTGTGTATCTGTGTGTGTGTGTGTGTGTGTATATCTGTGTGTCTGTGTGTGTGTGTGTGTCTCTGTGTGTATCTGTGTGTGTGTGTGTGTGTCTGTGTGTGTGTGTATCCTTAAATGGTTTGGCTCAGAATACTAGTACTTAAAAAAGGGGTGTGTGTGTGTGTGTGTGTGTGTGTGTCCTTAAATGGTTTGGCTCAGTGGATAGAGTATCAGCCTGTGGACTGAAGGGTCTCAGATTTGATTCTGTCAAGGGCACATGCCCGGGTTGGGGGCTCAACCCACAGTAGGGGCTTTCAGGAGGCAGCTGATCAGTGATGCTCATCATTGATGTTTCTGACTTTCCCTCTACTTTCCTCTCTGAAAGCAATAAGAGTATATCTTTAAAATAATAAAATTTTAAAAATATACATAATTTTATTAATTTTAGATGTATAAAGGAAGGGAGAGGGGGAGAGAGAGAGAGACAAAGAAACACATCCATGAGAAAGGAACAAGGATCAGTTCCCTCCTGCATGAGTGCTGTGGGAATCCAGTCCCAACCCCAGGCCAGGACTTGACTGGGACCGGTACGTATCTGTGACCTCTCAGTGCATGGATCGATGCTCAGTCAACTGACACACGTCAGCCAGGGCAGTGCATCGCTTTAACACAGGGAATCGTGGTCAGGATGGTAATGGTCTTTGTAGCTCAGAGGATCAGTGTGACCCTGAGGACTGGCTTTCCTGCTGGGGCCCCTGTTTGTGGGAGGTGTGTGTGTCACAACACAGCATAGGGACAGAGGTGGTCATGTAGAGTGTTGAGGGGAGAGAATGGTTTCCCAGCGGCCAAGGCCTTTCAAAGATGAGTGGACCTGAGAGGAACTGGTGACCAAAGGGTAATTCACACACTATGAGACCAGGGCTGGTACGTATTTAAGTCTCTAAACGCTCACCAGGATTTTGCCGTGACCCTTGGTGTGGCCTGGGGGTTTGCAGTCACTCTTGTGGGGTTAGCCTAAGGCTCGAGTGGTCCTCTGCGAGACTCCCTGGGCTTGGTGCACAGGACCACCGGGGCCGGGGCCTGAGTGACAACGAAGAGGAGAGATGTTGGCTGTGCCTGGTGAAGGGGCATCAAGTGCAGCACCAGGGCAGGCGGGATCTGGGCATCTTAAGATCTGGTTGCGTTTGTCAACACGTGAGTTTGAAGGAAAAATCAGTGATGGAGAGCAGCTTCGAGCAGGACTCCAGGCTGCCTCTGTTGAGTGTGGACTCCCAGCGTCTGGGCGGTACTTGATCATCTCTGAATTTGGCAAGGATTGACCTGACCTCACATGCTGAGGAATGAGTAAGCGGCCAAGGAGATGACTGTGCGGGCTGGGCTGTGCCCTCCTGGCTTTTGCTGTTGAGGGCTGACCCACTCATCATTAGGAGTGAGAGAGCATAAATCAGGGTTACCCGGGCTTGAAAAATCTCCACTGGCATGTGTGAGAGGGAAGGGCAAGAGAGGAATAGAGTATGAAGTTTGACACACATCTTCATCCAATAATTCTTGGAATTGTTGTTTTTCACACTTTTTCAGTTGACCTGGATGTTCTTTGTCTTTCACATTAAAATCATCACATTTAGCCGAAACCGGTTTGGCTCAGCGGATAGAGCGTTGGTTGCAGACTGAAAGGTCCCAAGTTCAATTCCGGTCAAGGGCATGTACCTTGGCTGCAGACACATCCCCAGTAGGGGGTGTGCAAGAGGCAGCTGATTGATGTTTCTTTCTCATCAATGTTTCTGACTTTCTATCCCTCTCCCTTCCTCTCTGTAAAAAAAAAAAATCAATAAAACATATTAGAATTATCACATTTAAAGCGTTTAAACCAGTATCTCGAGATGGAGCAAGTTCACCATAAGCCTCTTGAGGTAGACAATAACTTTCAGCAGCACTTTTCTTCAAAATAAAGTAATGAATTAAAACTTCCTGTTAACGCTCTCTCTCTTTTTTGGCACTAAATTCAACATTTTTTGAAGCGTAAAAATATCTATGATGTTAACCCCTTCAGAAAATTTAACATAGGAAGTTTTGAAGCTAGTTGTCAACACAACAAAATAGCATACATATCAAATCGCGTATATATTAACATATGTGTAACTCCGTCTGTTGAAAAAAATCTGCGTTATTAACCGGTACACCGGTATATGCAGCAGGTAGTGTAAAGTGATTGTCTCAGCCCCTTGGGACTGGCGTAAGGGTGTACTGTGACATCACATAGTGTGATGTCATGTTTTTAGCGTCTTTGAGAACAATCTCGTGGACTACAAGGGTATTCATTGCCTGACAAGACCAGTACCACATAACTTTCTCTTTTTTTTTTAAAATATTTTTATTGATTTTTTACAGAGCGGAAGGGAGAGGGACAGAAAGTCAGAAACATCGATGAGAGAGAGACATCGATCAGCTGCCTTTTGCACGCCCCCCACTGGGGATGTGCCCGCAGCCAAGGTACATGCCCTTGCCGGAATCGAACCCGGGACCTTTCAGTCCGCAGTCCGACGCTCTATCCACTGAGCCAAACCGGTCTCGGCATCTTTCTCTCTCTTTATGGCCAACATCACCTTACCTTCTTGACGCCCACTGTATTGACAAGAGGTAGTGTGGCCTACAGGTGAGGCCCAGAGTCCAGGTATCTTCTCTCTGCTCAACTGCCTTTATTGTTATGGGAAGACACAGCCTCAGTAGGAATATACGGAGAGAGTGACGTTCATGGGACCAAGGCCTGCTGTCTTCTCCAATGTGGGAGCAGAAGCAGTAGATGGATGTGGAGGGTCAGAGATATCAAATACTTGGAATCTTAGGAAAGGAGGGTGATCATGGGCTGTGTTGGAATCTCGGGAGAGAATTTGGTCATGGGCTGTCTTGTCCCCATTACGACAGGACATGGACTTTGAGGACGTGGCCATCACCTTCTCCCAGGAGGAGTGGGGGCTCCTTGAGGAGGCTCAGAGACTTCTGTACTGCGGTGCGATGCTGGAAGTGTTTGCACTTGTCTCATCCATAGGTAAGAGCTTCCCATTTGTCTCAGTGTCCTGAGGTGATGTCCTCTGTTTATTCTTCAGATGTAGCTTGCACTTTTCCATAGCCAGACCATGGGCTCTGCTAATTTCCCCCACTGTCCTGTCAAATGTGCTGTGAGCTCTGTGGAGACCCCTGAATAAAGGACTCCAGGAATGTCCCTGACGCTCGTTGCCTCAAAAGGTGCAGGAAGTATCCGTGTTTCAGGAGTTTCACAGTGAGCCTCCTGGGACCCACATCACACGTTCTCTTCCTGGGAGCGTGACTGTGTCCACGTATACGGCTTCCACTTCTTCCACCTTCCTGTAGCTAAATGTGCTTTGTGTGGGCCTCTTCCAGCTTATGGTATTTACTGACATTGAATCATGGGCTGTCACCGTAAGACTTCCTTAGTTGTTTGTAAAATTCTCTTCACTGAACCCTATTGCGAGAACTGCTGGCTGCTCCCCTCTTCATCACCTGCTCCTCTGCAGTATTCCTCAGCATGGACCTGCACACGTATTGTGCGGTGCACATACATGCCTTTGCAGTCCTTGACACCAACTACTCCTTTATTGAATTTTACTTGCAGTAAGGCCTAGCAAACCTCTCGCACTGCTTGCCCCCATCACCAGCAAACGAACCCTACTGAACACTGGCAGAGGAGAATGAGCTAGAGATCCTGTTTTCTCTTCCATGAGGTGCTTGCCATGTGTGTCTCATGTCTCTGCTGAGGCCTTCCCTGTTTTGTGACCTTCAGAGGCCCAGAACTTCTCAGCAGCCTCTTAATAATCCTTCCTGCACCTCTCATATTTTCAGACAGTTGCACGGAACCCGTCTGTTGTGTGCAAAACACATTTCTAGTGGCACCTTCCCCACGTCACCAGAACCAACGTTCATTTACTCAGCATTTCTCTCTCTTCAGGTTGTTGGCATAAAACGGATGATGCGGAGGCCTGTTCTGAGCAGAGTGTATCTGTACAAGGGGAGTCACATTTCAGGGCTTCTAAGACAGCTCCAGCAACCAGGAGGACCCATCTCTGTAAGCGGTGTTTCTCTGTGTTCAAAGATATTCTGCACCTGAACGAGTCACAGACAACAGACTTTGAGCAGAAAGGCTTCTTTGGTGACGCATGTGTGAGAGTTTTCTGTTTCAGTGCAAACCCTCCCCAGCAACAGAGGGAAGCCAGTGGAGAGAAGCCCTGGGATGAAGCTGTGGACAGGGCCTCGTTTGTGACCAGGTGCAGCTTGTACTTAACACAGTTGCCTTCAAGCAATAGGAAGGCTGGGGAAGACTCTCCGGCCCTCTCAGAGCTTCTTCAGCACCAGCCCCCTCTCGGCACTGAGGAGCCACACAGTGGCGGCGAGATTTCCCAGAAGCGTCTCAATAGAAAAAGGCATGGCCAGTGGGATGACTATGAAAAGGCTGCCGGCCACACGCACAAAGTTGTTCCTCGGAGGGCCTGCTCTGGAGAAGTGAATGATGAGTGTGACAAATGTGGGAAAGTTTTCAAACGAGTCTCTTACCTCCTTCGGCATGGGAGAGTTCACACTGGAGAAAAGCCCTTTGCGTGCGCCGATTGTGGGAAGGCTTTCAATCAAAGGTCTTACTTTACTCGACACCTCAGAGTTCACAGTGGAGAAACGCCCTATGAATGTAGCGATTGTGGGAAGTCATTTAGACAGATCTCTACCCTCAGTCGACACTACAGAATCCACACTGGAGAAAAGCCTTTTGAAAGCAGTGATTGTGGGAAATCATTTAGACAAAGCTCGACCCTCGTTCGACATAAGACCGTTCACACTGGCAAGAAACCTTTTGAGTGTGGTGGTTGTGGGAAGTCGTTCGGGCATAGGAGTTCACTTACACAACACCAGAGGGTTCACACTGGCGAGAAACCGTATAAGTGCAGCGAATGTGGGAAGTCATTCAGGTTCTTATCTACGCTCACACATCACCAGAGAGTTCACAGTGGAGTAAAGCTCCATGAGTGTACCGATTGTGGGAAGCTTTTTAGAGAAAGCTTTTCCCTTATCCGACACTGCAGAGTTCACACTGGGGAAAAGCCTTACGAGTGCAGTGGTTGTGGGAAGGCATTTAGACAAAGCTCTACCCTTATTCAACACCAGAGAACTCATACTGGAGAAAAGCCGTATCGGTGTGCTGATTGTGGGAAGTCATTCGGGCATAGCAGTTCACTTACTCAACACCAGAGAGTTCACACTGGTGAGAAACCTTTTGAGTGTAGTGAATGTGAGAAGTCATTCAGGTACTTAACTGCATTCACACATCACCAGAGAGTTCACACTGGCGAAAAGCCGTGGAGAGTCCTTCAGGCAAAGGTGTATCCTCACTCAACATAAGAGAGCTCACACTGGAGAAAAACCTTTTGAGTGTAATGTATGTGGGAAATCTTTTAGGCGCAGCAATCAACTCACCACAAACAGGTCACACAGGTGAAAAGCCTTTTGAACGTAGGGATTGTGGGAAATGTTTTCATCTAACCTCGGCCCTCGTTCGACACCACAGTTCACTCCGGAGAAAAGCCTTGAATGTGTGCTTTGATTTTTAAAAAATTCATTTTATTGAATTTTTACAGAGAGGAAGGGAGGGGGACAAAGGGTTAGAAACACTGATCAGCTGCCTCTTGCACACCTCTTACTGGGCATTTTCCCACAACCAAGGTACATGCTCTTGACCTGAATCAAACACAGG
Organism: Antrozous pallidus; assembly: GCA_027563665.1. NCBI lineage: Eukaryota > Metazoa > Chordata > Mammalia > Chiroptera > Vespertilionidae > Antrozous > Antrozous pallidus. The sequence continues at coordinate 1,251,553 of CM050525.1, read as the reverse complement.
AGCTTTCAGTCTGCAGGCTGACACTCTATCCACTGAGCCAAACCGGTTTCTGCTGTGCAGGAAATGTTTTATCTTCCCTAACAGAACTTGGCCTACTGCAAGGATGCTGAAGAAGAGGCTGACCCATTTACCTGAATATAATCCCCTTTTATTTATTATTAAATGTATTTTTATTGATTTTTTTTAGAGAGAAGAAGGGAGAGGGAGAGAAAGCTAGAAACATCGATGATAAAAATCATTGATTGGCTGCCTCTTGTACACCTACTGACTGGGAATCGAGCTTATAAGCAGGGCACCCTGGCATGTGCCCCAAGTGGAATCAAGCCAGTGACTTTTTGGTTCCTGGGTCAGCGCTCAACCCCTGAGCCTTGCCCGCTGGGCTAGAATCTCCTTTTAAAGGAACATACACTCCGCTAGGTTCCTTAGAAGTTTGAGGTACAAGTGAAGCTTGAAGGCACTGCATTGCACATGCTAATGTTCCAAGACCTTCTACCTGGTTGATGTCACTGACAAGTATTTGTGGCTGAAGTGACCTTTTCTATCACCTGGCTCACCTGAACAGTGTGTGTCTGTCACCCCTCCTGCGTGCTCGGGGAAAGGACTTCCGTGTTCTCCCTTGTGCTTAAGTGAACTACGAAGACTCTGAGCTCTTGGCACGATCTTCATTCCTTTCTATCTGACTGGGAAGTGCACCTGACCTCGGATTTGTCCACAGCCCCCATCCTGACCTGAGAAGAGCTATTACCTCTTCCAAGAATAGCGTGAGTCTTGCTTTTTTTAAAAAAAAAATATATATATTATTGATTTTTCACAGAGCGGAAGGGAGAGAGAGAGAAAGTCGGAAACATCAATGAGAGAGAGAGACATCAATCAGCCGCCTCCTGCACACCCCCCACTGGGGATGCGCCCGCAGCCACGGCACATGCCCCTGACTGGAATCGAACCCAGGACCCTTCCGTCTAAAGTCCAACGCTCTATCCACTGAGCCAAACCGGTCTCGGCGAGTCTCGCATTTTGTCGTGATGAATTGTTTCAGGTTCCAGTTCACCAGCCCGCAAACTGCTTGCTCTGGTTTACGATGTTGTAAAAGCGTTTTTGCTTCTGTACCTTTAATTTTCTTGGTTCTATTCAGCGCCTGGGATGATTTGCAAGCACAGTTGCATGAAGAGTTAACAGATATTATTGGGATCTCTGTGCTCCAGAAGGAACAGCAGAATGGCAGAAAAATCACTCTTCATCCAATATTGACTTATTTTTGCATTCCCGCCCAACACCTTGAAATAAAGGTCACTTTGGTTCTGTTTTGCAGGTCTGATCTCCAATACCGCATTGGGACTGGCACAGGCGACACCCAGCCATTGTGTTTCTCTGTCATCTTCCTCCCTTCCACACGGTCTCTACAAACAACAAGAACAAAAAAAAGGACCATCAACCTTGCTTTACTGAGACGGGGTTTCTGCCTTTGCCCGGGATGTTCCCCCTGCAGCTGACCAGGCTGTGTCCTGCCCAGGAGCTGGCAGAGAGGAGCCCGAGGCAGGCCCCTGGGAGAAGTCCTTTGGTGCTTTGGGCCCCGCATCAGTTCACCTTTTGGCCAGCCCACTCTCACAGCTCTGAGACCCGCTGGTGGTGTTTGAGTCTGTTTTTGAATTTTGGGGGGTACTTTTCCACTTGGATGTTATTGAAAATAAAGCACGTCGTCCGTCCCCCACCCCCCCCCCCAGCCCTCCCACAGTTCTGGAGGTCACAGCACTGCCCCCTGAAATGGTGCTGTGCATTCTCACTGGTGAGAACATTCTGCAATACGTGGATTTCCAGATGTTGAGGCTTGTTCTCCCCGTGATTCCGCATTGCGGGGAAAGGGGTGCCTTGTGGTTGGTGTTCCCACCACAGGTATGGCCTGTGGAGAGGAAACGCCTGCTTCTGAAATGAGGTGATAGTCCTGGGCTCTGGGGGAACTGTGTGATGCTGGGGCTTGGGGTTCAGGGAGCAGAGAGGTTGGGGCCCTAGCCCAGGGCTGGCGAGGGTCTTTCCCATCAGCACACGAGTGGAAGGACTGAGGGAAGGTTCTAATGATGGGAACTTGAATCTAGTTAGATCAACGGGACACCCAAGAGCAGGCGCAGATGACAAGAAGGTCCAAGGGTATGGACACTATTGAGCTCACCTGTTGCAGACTCTGGAAGTGCAGAGACTCTTGCCCATGGGAAATGGAATTCTTTTTTTTTTTTCTAAATTTTTTAAAAAAATATATTTTATTGATTTTTTACAGAGCGGAAGGGAGAGGGATAGAAAGTCAGAAACATCGATGAGAGAGAAACATCCATCAGCTGCCTCTTGAACGCCCCCTACTGGGGATGTGCCCGCAGCCAAGGTACATGCCCTTGCCGGAATCGAGCCTGGGATGCTTCAGTCCGCATTCCGACGCTTTATCCACTGAGCTAAACCGGTCTCGGCGGGAAATGGAATTCCAACCGAGGACAGTCCACGAGAGACTAGGGGAGATAGCGAGAGAAGGTGGCTGGTGCTCAAGGGGATGGAGCAGCTACAGGTGGTCAGGGTATCTCCCTTAGGAAGTGTGGGAAGGGGTGGTAGGGTCCACCTGGGTGGACAGTGGGGCACATGCCCTGCCAATTTTGGAAGCTAAAGGTCACTGCAGCTGATTCATACAACCAGGATCAGGAAGTGTTGTCCTGCCTGGAATGTAGCTGCCGTGGGAGGACTTGACCTCCTCCTCCGGTGGCCTCTCACTTTGGAGCCCAAGGCTGCCTCCGGAAGGGCTGCTATGCCATGTGTTCAGCAAACCCAGTGCCCATAGGGTAACGTAGAGTATTGGCTGCAAGTAGAGAGTTCAGCGGCACAAACATTTGTGCTCACTTATGTATCTGTAGCCCTAGCTGGTTTGGCTCAGCATATAGAGAGCATCAGTCTGTGGATCGAAGGGTCCCATGTTCCATTCCAGGTCAGGACATGTGCCTGGGTTTCAGGCTGCTTCCCAATTGTGAGGCAAGCCAGAGGCAGTCAATCAATGATTCTCATGAAGTTTCTTTTTTTAAAAAAAATATTTTTAACAATTTCAGAGGAAGAGAGAGAGAAATGTCAATGATGAGAGGAACCGAGGTGGCATAGACAAATGCCATTACCGCTGCCCCATACAATAATTTCAAAACTACAACTAAAAAACAAAGTGGCCAAAACCGGTGTGGCTCCGTGGATAGAGTGTTGGCCTGCGGACTGAAAGGTCCTGGGTTCGATTCCGGTCAGGGGCATGTACCTTGGTTGCGGGCACATCCCCAGTGGGGGGTGTGCAAGAGCCAGCTAATGGATGTTTCTCATCGACGTTTCTGACTCTCCCTCTCTGTAAAAAAAACACAATGAAATATGTATTAAAAAGAAATAAGCAGGAAAAAAGAAAAAACACTCTGAAAAAAAACCAAAAAAACAAAGCGGACATTATTCAGAATCAGAATCACCAGAGGGCCGGCTGAGAGGACATTCCACAAATAGAAGGGAAGATAAAAGGACACTGAGCCTCAGGGGCAGAGTTGCAGATATGTACAGAGTCAGGTGAGTCTTTGGTTGTCCAAACTGATTTGAAGAGAAACGACTTTCCAGCAGTGGGCAGAGCTCCAGGCAGCTTTCTCTCAGAAGTGCCTACAGCTGTTTCCCACAGGGCACAGAATCCTGGAAGCTGCTAAGGGTGGGCAGAAACAAGGCTGTCTGCTCAGCCTGAAGACTCCGCCCCATCCAAGCTGAACACAGAGGCATTCACAGCGTGAACATACCTGATTCTCACAGCCAATTGGCCTGGAGGTCAACCCCTCCCAGTGATACCAACAACAATCTAGGCTTAACTAGGAAAAGACATTGCTTCCCATAAAGAGGTGCACCAAGAGTATCCACCTCAGGTAGCTGGGGAGGCTGAGCCACTGTTCCCTAAAGACACCTACTGCACAAACCTAATCGTCCAACTCAGGAAAGCAAGCCACAATGCAGAGACAAGGTAACAAATCACATGTGAAAGAAATGGAGGGGAGGGGGGAACTAATGACAGAGTTCAAAACCACAGTTATGAGGTTTTTCAAGAGGCTCCTAGAAAAGGCTGATAAATTACGAGACCATTGAGGATGTGAGTGAGACCCTGGAGGATATGAAAAAGGACCGACTAGAAATTAAGCAGACACTGACTGAAATAAAAAATATACAGAGACCTAAATGCAGACTAGAGGACTGCAAGATTCAAGTCAAAGATTTGAAGTACAAAGAAGAAAAAATCAGCCTGAAAAGAAGCAAAAAAGAATCCAAGTAATTGAAGATAATGTAAAGAGCCTCTGGGACAACCTCAAGCATACCAACATCCGAATTATGGGGATGCCAGGAAAAGTGAGAGAGCAAGATACTGAAAAACTATTTGAAGAAATAGTGGCTGAAAACTTCCCCCACCTGGTGAAAGACATAGACTTAAAAGTCCAGGAAGCACACAGAAACCCAAATAAAAGGAATATAAAAAGGACCACACAAAGACACATCATAAGATAAAGAGAATATTAAAAGCAGCAAGAGAAAAATAGTTACCTACAAGGGAGCACCCATACGACTGTCAGCTGATTTCTCAACATAAACTTTGCAGTCCAGACGGGAATGGCAAGAAATATTCAAAGTGATGAACAAGAACCTAAAACCAAAATAATAAACTGGTGAATATAATAAAATTAGGGGCATAGAACGGGAATTGACTGACAATTCTCCATGGGAAAGAGGATTGAGAGTGTGGGAAGAGACTGGACAAAAAGCATACATCTATGGATGAGGACAGTGGAGGGGATGTAAGGGCAGAGGATGGGATGGGTACTGGGGGTAGGGGAAGTGGGAGGGGGGAAGAGCAACATTATAATCTGAACAATAAAGATTTATTAAATTTAAAAAGAACATCAATGATGAGAGAAAATCACTAATTGGCTGCCTCCTAATGGAGATTGAGCCTGCAACCTGGGCATGTGACCTTGATTAGAATCAAACCTGGGACTTTTCAGTCCACAGGCCGATGCTCTGTTTACTGAGCCAAAACAGCTAGGACTCATTATTATTATTATTTTTAATATATATTTTATTGATTTTTTACAGAGCGGAAGGGAGAGGGATAGAAAGTCAGAAACATCTATGAGAGAGAAACATCGATCAGCTGCCTCTTGCACGCCCCCTACTGGGAATGTGCCCGCAGCCCAGGTACACGCCCTTGACCGGAATCGAACCTGGGACCCTTCAGTCTGCAGTCCGACGCTCTATCCACTGAGCCAAAACGGTCTCGGCTAGGGCTCATTATTGATCTTACTGTCTCTCCTGCTCTCTCTACCTCTTTGAAATAAATAAAAATAATTTTTTTAAAGAAGTGAATCTGTAATGTATTTTAGTATCATCACAAAGATAGTTCTCCAGAGGAAAATGACAAATACAGAAATTTACAAGGAGACATAGTCATGATGGTAAGCTTCCACAAAATTGCAAGGAAAAAAAAAGTCACAATAACAGGACAGAATATGAAATGGATGAAATGCTATTTGAGAGAATGGGGAGCCTTAGATATGTGCAACCCGTGTGCCTCAAGAAATCATCGTTAGCTCTAGCCAGTTTGGTTCGGTGGATAGACAGGGGCTTGTGGACTGAAAGGTTCTGGATTTGATTCCAGGCAAGGGCACATGCCTGGGTTGCAGACTTGCCCCGCAGCAGGGGACATGCAGGAGGCAGCCGAACAGTGGTTCTCTCTCACCATTGATACTTCCCTCTCCATTCCTCTCCGAAATCAATAAAAAAATATATATATATTTAAAAAGAAATCATCGACAGAAATCCTTCCCCAGCCTCGGCCTCCACCTTGCTCCCAGCGGATTCTCTGAAGAAAACTGCCCTTTGGAGTCAGTTTCCTATGTCGCTGGCTGTGTTTTCAGACATTGGAAACCTGGGTGTCCCCCCGTTGAGAAGTTCCTAAGTCGCCATAGCCTCAGGCACAGAATGAGTGGAAACCCAGAGTCACCACCGATGTGAACGTGAGCATGTTTACTCATGAGGCAAACTCCCTCAGTGAGCCCGGCTGCATCTACAAAACCTTTAGATCATTTTTCACTTCCCATGACATCAGCCACAGGAGGCAAGGACGGCGGTCCTGAGAATGTCTGTGCACAGAAGGTCCCAAAGGCCACACGCGCTGGATGCTTTGTGGGTGACGTTCTGAAGAGGCGCTGCTTTTCGGTCCAATTTACTGCAGCCTTTTCCCACTCACCGTGGACACAGGGTTTCTGTCCCCTCAGAGCCTTACTCCAAATGCAGTACATGGAGCCCTGACTGCTTTGGCTCAGTAGATAGAGCATTGGCCACTGGACAGAGAGGTCCCAAGTTCGATTCCTGTCGAGGGCTGTACATTGGTTTCAGGCACATCCCCATGAAGGACATGCAGGAGGCAGCTGATGGATGTTTCTCTCTCATCCATGTTTCTGACTCTATCCCTCTTCTTTCCCCTCTATTAAAAAAAGCAATAATATATATATATATATACATTTTTTTAATGCAGTACATGGATAGCAGTTTCCACAACATTGTTGAGACGTAGTACACGCTGTGACCAAGGGAACATCATTCCTATAGTCCACAGGAGCGCAGCAAAGTCCTCCACTTCCAAGTGCCCTTTGACCTCACCCATAATCCAGGCACCAGGCCGCCCCTTCGAACCACAGTCATGCTCTCACAGCCTTGGGCAACGATGCCACATCAGCCGGTATTGGACAAAGAATGACATTCTGCCACAGAAAGAATGACTTTCCTTGCACAGCACAAAATGTTTGGATCCCAACATCTGTTCCCCACTCCATGCTGCCAGGTCACAACTGTGCTTTCCCATCCTCTCGTGCAGTAAACAGAACCAAGAAAATTAAAGGTTCAAAAGAAAAACTGCCTTTATTTTTTTAATGTTACAGTTTAATAGATAGATGATAGATAGATAGATATTGATTTCAGGGAGGAAGAAAGAAGGAGAAAGAGATAGAAACATCATTGATGAGAGAGAATCATTGATTGGCTGCCTCCTGGACACCCCCTCCCCCAGGGAATCAAGCCCCAACCCTTGGTGGGAATCGAACCCAGGACCCTTCAGTCCTGGAGACCAAGGAAAGGGCTGCATCCCGGCCACATCCCTTGGCTACTCACTGCCCACCCCCCCCTCCCTCGGTAGCCCCCAAGAGAGCCCTTCAATCTCATAACAAGTCTTTCTGTTGAGTTCAGGGAGAAGGGGAGGGAGAGAGAAACCACCAGTGATGGGAGAGGATCCTTGCTTAGCTGCCTCTCCCAAGTCCACTGCCCACTGGACACGGGGCCTGAGACCCACGCACGCATCTGAGCAGCCATCGAACCTGGTGTCCCTGTTCATAGGTCCTTGTCCAACCTCTGAGCTCACCAGCTGAGCTGTGTTATATTTTTAAATAAAATGTATTTTAATGTTGAAGGTGTCGCAGGTGTCTCCCATGCCCCCGTGTCTCTCTGTTCATGGGGGATCTCTCCCACTCCCCCTCCCCTGGGAGCTCTGTCCGTCTGTCCCAGGAACCAGCCTCGGGTCCCATCTCCTCCTTCCCCAGCGCCACTGGCAGCCACACCTTCACTCACAGAGGACACGGCTGGTCTGCGGGGGGTGGGGGTGGGGGAACTACATCACCCAGAAGGCAATGCGCGCGCTTCAGCAGAGGTCAACGGGTTTTGGTTCCTGTGAACCCTGTTAAGGCGGGACTTCCGGTATCCTCCTGGAGCACGTTTTGACCCACATGTCCATTACGGACCTGCAGCTTGAGAGACAGGTTCCCCTCCTGGCAGGACGGTCTGGGGCCTGTGGAGCCGCAACCTTCGGGCTTGGGGCGTCCGAGCCTCCTCTCCGCCGACAGCGTCCCCTCAGCGTCCCCCCGTCGGCCCTCCCGCCTCGGGGCCGACGCCGCTCAGGCCCCGCAGCCCGGGTCGCAGCGCCCAGAGCAGTGAGTGCCCGTGGGGGACACGGGGGGAGGGGGGAGGAGGCCGTGGGGGACGGACCGGGAGGCGGGGAGAGCCAGGCCCGGTCTGTGTGTGAAGGCGACAGAGAGGAGGAGAGGCGGCTTCCGGTTTCCGGGAGGAGGTGACTCTCCTCCTCAGGGGACGGGGCTGGGAAGTGAAATATGGGAGCGATCACCTCAGGTACAAACTGCTGTTGGGGGTTCTGATTTATTTGTTTGCTAAAACAAAGGAAGTTATTGCCGAACCGGTTTGGCTCAGTGGATAGAGCGTCGGCCTGCGGACTGAAGGGTCCCGGGTTCGATTCCGGTCAAGGGCATGCACCTTGGTTGCGGGCACATCCCCAGTGGGAAGTGTGCAGGAGGCAGCTGATCCATGTTTCTCTCTCATCGATGTTTCTGACTTTCTATCCCTCTCCCTCTTTGTAAAAAATCAATAAAATATATTTTTTAAAAACGATAGGAAGTTACTGTGATTTTTCTGGATTTATGTGTGATATCTAAGTACCCCGTTGATGATGGTTTGAATGAATATCCCGTTGATTGTGGTCTCACTGGTCCCGGAAGCACATTCCTCTGGACACCAGCCCAGGACAGTGACCCTAAACTGCCTCAGTAGCTACAGAAAGCGCATTCCTGTGGACTCGGCGATTCCGGAATCCGGACAGCACAATTCTTCTAAATGGCCCAGGTGGTCTCAGATACTGTGTTTGTTGATTCAGTGATTCTTAAATACTTTAGGTAACTAGCTTGCCCAATTGTTGCTTCTGTAAAAAATGCTTTTCACAAAACAGGTTCCTCAGTCCAGACCCAACGATGTAATCAATACCTTTGTGATATGCCGCCAGGATAAGTGGGATGTGATGAGCTGTTCAGGGCTGCAAAGTCTGGAGCGCTTTTGCTCCAGACCTCATATACCCCCAGCCATTAATAAATGACTGCGTAGTTGGAATTTTTGAGGCGTCCTTTGTAAGATGAGGGTACACTACAACAAGAGTACAGCAGGGAGCTGTGGGTCGAGGAAATTGTACATACAGCAAGAGTACAGGCATCTTCTGGTCACCTGACCTCGGGGCTCAGCCCATGGCTGTGGGTGCCAGGTCCTCAACAGACCTTCAGTTCCCACAGGTTCCTGCAGGGGACTCTTCTATAGGAATAATCTCAGGGCCTCACAGTATTGGAGCCTCTGAGGTAGTGGGGTCTTGGGAGGGTCCAGCCTCTCTTCTTGGCGGTCCTTGGACTTGGGGACCTTGAAAAGATCCCAAGTCCATAATCCTAAATCCAGGTCAAGGGTCAGATGAGTGACACCTGATTTTGGCAACCAGTGGAATTGTGGGTGATAGAGCCTTCCGTGCATAGGCTCCAGAATGTGTAAAGGCTTGAAGTGAAGACTAAGCTCCTTCAGGGAGAGCAGGTGTCCATGTTTTAAAAATAGGAACTGGAAACAATGAGAAAGGGATCAAGTCCAGAGGAGCTTTGTGACAACTTGGGTTTCTGTTCTGCCGGGGGTGGGATCATTGGGGTAATGGGAGCAGTAGAGCAGGTGATGTGTCCCAGGTCTCATTAGACTCCCTGTGACTGCAGCATGATGCATAAATGGGTGTGAGGACGGTGGTAGGAAGACTACAATGGAAGCTGCTCTGAGGGCCTTGGTGAGTGTCATGGTAATGGGAGCACAGTGGTGGTTGTGGATGTGGAAGAAGCAGTTGCATTATGGATCAGGGATTTAGGTGTGTACATCTGGATTTTCTAATTTTGAGGATTGGACACAGAGGTAAGAATGAGAGATGATGTAAAGGTTTGGATTTAGCACCTGCAGGTATGAAAGTACCACCAACTGACATAGAGAAATTCATAGTGGGAAGTCATGTCTATGAGGAATATGGAATCTTTCATTTTTTCTTATTAGGGTAGGAGATATTTCAGAGATCAGTTCATGACCTTCTGGAAGTCTGAGGAGTAGTTCCAGATGACGACGACTTAAAAAAATAGTAAAGTGTATGGACCAAGAAGGAGTTGTAGATCACCTTTTTTTTTTTTTAATTTTTTATTTCATTGGAGGTAGAAGAGTAATTAAGAAAGGTGAGACTGTGTCTGGTGAATATTTACTTGTCAAGCACTCACCAGGATTTCTTGTGGCCCTCTGTTTAGCCTGGCATGTTACATCCAGTTTGGTTGATTTCCTTATGGATACTGAGTGCATGTGATTCTCAATAGGTGAGGTGGGGAAAAAAAAAAAACAATTTTGGAGGGAGGCCTTCATACCAGAAATGAAGGCTGTGTCTTGGTGTAGGCAATCAGAGTCAGGTTAGTGCTTGATACTGTTTGAACTTACCATGCATCCTCTGGAACACACACGCTGAGTAATGGCTAAGATCAAGGAGATGTCTATGGGAGCTGGGGCTATGGGAGTGCAGGTGTGTGAGAGAGGTTTGGGAGGACTGATGTGCTCTCGGAGAGGGTGTGTGAATTCATGGTCACAGATGTCTGATAATGACATGGAGGGATTGAGATTGAGTCTATTTCTGTGATAACTGGATGTGATAACCTGTGTAATTTAAGGTAATTCCTGAAAAGATGGGTGTTGTGGTGCTGCATTCCAGGTCCAGAATTTAGGTGACATATAGGTGCAGACCTGCCTGTTGTAGTTAGGCGGATACAGTCATCAATAGGAATGTGATAGCATACATCAGTGTTTCCTGGACATGAAAATCTCTACTGGCTTGGGGAAGGGAGAAAGATAAGAGAGAAATACATTTCAGAGGAAGTGAGTTAGAATGCTGAAAAGAAGGGGATTAGGAACATTGCCTTTTCTTTATTGGGTGTATGTGTGGTGTTTGAATTTGTGACTCTGGGAATGAAGTGCATACAAAGAATTATGTGGAACAAGAAATGTAAAGTGTTGGCCTCAGCACCCTGGGATTGGGTTGGAAAGGGTGAAGAATGATGCCATGTTTTTCGTTGTCGTGGAGGGAGAATGTGTTCAACAATAAGAATATTGCCCCACAGACCAGTGTCAAATCACTCACATTTCTCTTTACGGCCAACATGTATCCGTACCCCATGTTGGTGACACTCATTGTGTTGACCCTAATGTGAGGCCCTAGGTCAGGTATAATCAATCTGGACATCTCCTGTGTTGAAGAGGGAAGACACAGTATGACTAGGAATATAAGGATAGTGACTCTGGTGGATCCTCTTGATGTGCAGTGTGGAGGGAGCATGGACATGGAGAGTGGGAAGTATGGGGAAAGTAAGAGCATAGGAGAGAAGCTGATCATGGACTGAACTGTTCCCTTTTGACAGGACATGGACTTTGAGGACGTGGCCATTGCCTTCTCTCAGGAGGAGTGGGGGCTCCTCGATGAGGCTCAGAGACTTCTGTACTGCGACATGATGCTGGAAGTGTTTGCACTTGTCTCATCTGTAGGTAAGAGCTTCACATTGAACCAGTGTCCTGAGGTGATTGTCTCTCTTCCTTTATTCTCAAAACATAGCTTTCTCTCTCCCGTAGCCAGACTCCTAGTTCTGCCATTTTCTGCCCCGGTCTTGTCGAATGTGCTGTCGCTGCTGGAGCTGAGCTGTGTGGAGAGCCCTGACCAACGGACTCCGGGAACATCCATAACCCCCATTGCCTCAAAAAGTGCAGCAAGTGTCTGGGAATCGGGAGTCATACAGGCAGCTTAATGGGATCCGTCTTCCTCTTCCTCTCCCTGGGAGGGTGAAAATATCCACATTTATTCCCTTTTCCCCCCTTCCTCTGGAGCCTCGGTTTACCTCTCTGTTGACACAGAGTTTGCCGACTGCTGCTATAGGGAAAGGTGCTTTGTGACAGCTTGAGCCAGGTTATGTTCTTCACTAAAATGAACCCTGGGCTATTCTTGTAAAATTATTTTCCGGTTGCTTGTAATATTACCTTAGGTGAGGACGATTGCAGGCTAAATTGCTCTGGGGCAGAGACGGCTGCTCTCCTCCATTGTCTTTCATTAATTCTTGGAATATTTAGGGTTTATGTATTGGAAGAGTAGAAATTCAGGGAGAAACCTGGTTTCCTCACAGAGTGAACATGAAAAATGGTCTCAGAGGAGGTCTGGCCTTGCAGAGTGACAACTGGCAGGAGGGTACACCATAATGGTGGTGGTCAAATGGTACCAGGAACCAGCTAATTTCCAACAGTGTTTAGGGGCAGGTGCCACTGGCTACACCCTTTTCTATCTTCTGTTTCCCGGAGTTGACTTCCCTTTCATCTGTGACTTCCTGGCGTTTGGCTATCTTAACCTTTGTCACCTTTTTTTGCATCACTGTCTCTCTATTGCTCGCTGTGCAGTATTCTCCTACATGGACCTGCACATGTGTTCTGAGGTGCACATGCATACTTAAGTAGTCCTGGAACACCTTCTACTCATTTATTGAATTTCACTTGGAATAAGTTATAACCAACCATCTGCAAAACTTGCCCCTGTCATCAGCAGACCAGCCCCGCTGAGCACACATAGCAGAAGATGGAGTTGGAGATGAATCTTCTCTTCCATGTGGTCCTTGTCATGCATGTGTCATGTGAGGTCTTCCCTATTTTGTGACCTTCAGAGGCCCAGTTCTTCACAGCAGTTTCTTTTATTAATCTTTCCTGAACATCTCTTATTTTCAGACAGTTGCACCGAAACCATCTGTTATGTGCAATACACTTTAGCAATGGGACTTCCCCTATCACCACCGTCAACAGTCAGTTTCTCCTCATTTCTCTCTTTTCAGGTTGCTGGCATAAAACAGATGATGAGGAGGTCTGTCCTGAGCAGAGCATGTCTGTACAAGGAGTGTCACGGGTCAGGGCTTCTAAGACAGCTCCAGCAACCCAGTGTAAGCGGTGTGTCTCAGTGTTCAAAGATATTCTGCACCTGACTGAGTCACAAGCAGCTGTCTTTGAGCAGAAAGCCGCCTTCAGTGATGTTCGTTTGAGAGACTTCTGTTGTATTGCAAACCCTCTCCAGCAACAGAGGGAAGCCAGTGGAGAGAAGCCCTGGAAAGAAGCTTTGGACAGGGCCTCGTTTGTGACCACGTGCGGCTTCTACTTATCAGGGCTGCCTTCAAGCATTACGGAGGTTGTTCAAGACTTCCCAGCCATCTCAGAGCCTCTCCAGCACCAGGCCCCTCTCACCACTGAAGAACAACATGGTGGCAGTGAGATTTCACAGGACTTTCTTGGTGGAAAAAGTCCTCAACATACTTGTAACTGTGAAAAATTTAGCAGCGACAACAAGAGAGCCGTTCAGCATCAGGATGCTTGCTCTGGAGAAGTGAAATATGAGTGCGAAAACTGTGGGAAAGTTTTTAAACGAATATCTTACCTCAATCAACATGGGAGAATTCACACTGGAGTCAAGCCCTATGAGTGTGCTGATTGTGGAAAGTCCTTTGCTCGAAGGTCCGGCCTCACTGTACACATCAGAGTTCACACAGGAGAAAAGCCATATCAGTGTAGTGATTGTGGAAAGTTTTTCAGGAAAAGAACTCACCTCACTGAACACCAATATATTCACACTGGAGAAAAACCCTATGAGTGTGCTGATTGTGGGAAATCTTTCAAGAGCCCTAATAGGGTCCTTAGCCACAAGAAAGTTCACACTGGAGAAAAACCATATGAGTGTAGTGATTGTGGAAAGTCCTTCAAGAGAAGCTCTCACCTCACTGAACACCACCATATTCACACTGGAGAAAAACCCTATGAGTGTACTGATTGTCCAAAGTCCTTCAGTAGAAGATATTACCTCTCTCAACACAAGAAAATTCACACTGGAGAAAAACCTTTTGGATGTAGTGATTGTGGGACATTCTTTAGGCAACGGTCTGCGCTCATTCAACACCAGAGATTGCATAGTGGAGAAAAGCCCTATGAGTGTAGTGATTGTGGGAAGTTCTTTAGGCAACAGTCTTCCCTCATTCAACACCGGAGAGTGCATAGTGGAGTCAAGTCATATGAGTGTAGTGATTGTGGGAAGTTATTTAGACAACAATGTCACCTTATTGTACACCTCAGAGTTCATACTGGAGAAAACCCCTTTTAGTGCAGTGATTGTGGAAAGTCCTATGCAAAAAAGTTCGCTCATGGACCACCACAGAATTCACACTGGAGAAAAGCCATATGCATGTAGTAAATGTGGGAAATTTTTTTCCCCCCCAGGAAATATAGCCTTGTTAGACATCTGAGAGTTCACATTGGAGAAAAGGCTTAACTGTGCAGGGGGTGGTTTATCTTTCTCTACAATGCTGAAGGAGACTTAAATCCATTTACCTTGTTGTAAACCCCTCTGTTCTTTACGTACACTGTGCGGAATTCCTCATAAGTTCGAGGTACTAGTGAGGCTTGAAGGAGCTGAGTTGCATTTGCCAACTCTGAAGACTTCTCTCTCATAGATTTCATTGCAAGTATTTGTGGCTGAAGGGACCTCTACCACCTTGCTCACCTGAGCAGTGTGCATCAGTCATGACCCTTGGGTGGTCGGCGGAAATGAATTCTGTGTTCTCCCTTGTGCTTAAGTGAATTATGAATAGCCCTAGTAGGATCTTCATTCTTTTCTCTCTGACTGGGAAATGCACCTGACCCTGGATTTGTCCAGAGCCCCCCATCCACAGCTATGAAGAGTTACCTCTTTCAACAACAATGTTGGTCTCTCATTTTGTCGTGATGAACTGTTTCAGGATCTGCTTCACCAACCTGCAAACCACTTGGCTCTGGTTTATGATGTTTTTGTAAAGGCCTTTTTGCTTTTGTATCTTTAATTTTGTTGGTTCTATTCCCTGCCTGGGATGATTTGCAAGGACAGTTGTGACCTGTCAGCATGAAGAGTTAACAGATATTATTGGGATTTCTGTGCTTCAGAAGGAACAGCAGAATGGTAGAAAATCATTCCTTGCCCAATTTTGACTTATTTTGCATTATCGCCCAGTGCCATGAAATAAAGGCCACTTAAGTTTGCATTTCTATTTTGCAGGTTTGATTTACAATACCACATTGTAGCTGGTGTAGGTGACACCCAGCCACTGTGTTTTTCTGTCATCTCCTACCCTTCCACACTCGCTCTAAAAACAAAAAAAAAGGACCGACAACCTTGCTTTCTGAGAAGGCGCTTCAGCCTTCACCACCCACCATTCCTCACTCTCCTGCCTTCATCTGGGTGGTTCCCCTTGTAGTTGGCCATGTTGTGTCCTGCCCAGGAGCTCTCAGAGGGGAGCCTGAGGCAGGCCCCTGGGAGGGATTGTAGTTCTGAGTCTGCTTCAGAGGACCTGGCCTGGGGTCTTCTGTCTCCATCCAGATGTTTCTCTGCTCTCCATCCAGATGTTTCTCTGCTCTCTCCATCTCCAAGCACCTGAAAGAAGCCCACTTGATCCTTTTGGCCCCAAATTAGTTCACCTTCTGGAATTCCAGCCCCTGGCCAGCCCACACTCACATCCCTGAGGCCCACTGGTGGTGTTTGGGTCTGTTTTATGAATTTTGGATTTTATTAAAAACTAGTGGCCTTGCTGAGACTGGTTTGGCTGAGTGGATAGAGCGTCGGATTGCAGACTGGAGGGTCCCAGGTTCGATTCCGGTCAAGGGCATGTACCTTGGCTGCGGGCACATCCCCAGTAGGGGGCATGCAAGAGGCGGCTGATTGATGTTTCTCTCTCATCGATGTTTCTGACTTTCTAGCTCTCTCCCTTCCGCTCTGTAAAAAATCAATAAAATATATTTAAAAAAACTAGTGGCCTGGTGCGTGAAATTTGTGCTCTGGGGGTGGGTGATCCCTCAGCCCAACCTTCCCCTCTCACATACTGGGATCCCTTACCAGATGTCTAACTGATGGCTCACCCACAGCCTGCCCAAGGCCTGCCTAAGGGCAGGCTGTGGGTGAGCCATCAGTTGCAGAATTTTAAAAAGCCATCTGTAAAACACTGTGTGGTTCCGGAGTTTTTCATTATGGATTGGGTTCACCAAGAAGACCATGTTGCAGTGTAAAGCGGAGAATCTTGGTGGAAATGCAAGCGCCCCTGTAGTGGCGTGGGCTCCGGTTATCGGGGCTCCCAAACCTGTTGCCTAATACAGCTGGTTTGTCTGCTAAAGAAAACACTCTGCTCTTGTAGTCTTTTCTACATTTTTGTCATAAGCATCTCTTTAGACAAGACTTCTTTAATGTGTTCCTTCCTTTCCTCCAAAAGAGGGATGATCGGTTATTTCAAGGAGCAGCAGAGGGTCGGGGAGGAGGCAATGAGGACCTAGGTCCTTGTAATCACCAGAGAGCTCTGAACTCACTGTGTCCCCATTCAGCATCCCTTGGGTGGCCTCAGTGTATCTGTTAGCTTGGTGTAAAGAATATGTGACTCCCCCGCCTGCCATGGAAACTTCCACACACCATTCCACAGATATCATGATTAAGTCCAGACAGAGGCCACAGACTGGCATTTGCCTTTGTTTCTCCTTCTTGTGTTTGCCAGGCGCTTTAAAACGGATGGGGATAGATGGGAGGGTGGGCAGCTTGGTATGTGAGAAAGCTGTGTCAGGGGTAGATGCTTGGGGATTTCAGAAGATAATCCTGTGGAGGGAAGAGCAGAGGAAATGGAAAAGTCTGTGTCATGTTAAGCTTCTCCTGGACACAAAGTCTTTGATCCTGTGATGTGTCTGACGGTAATTTTCTGCATTTCTGGGTGAGATAGGATATGAGTGAACAGATTCAGGGAGCTGTTGTTCCTTAGTGAGTTTTTCTGTCCCATTTTCACTGAATTGACCAATAATCTGAGCTCTGTGGTGAACATGTTGGGGCTGTGACCTGGGTTTAGGCGAAATGTGAATTAAAGCTGTGAACTAAGAAGAAGAAAAAAAAAACACTGCCACCACTGCACCTCGCTGCCTGGCCGCTTCTGCTTCCTGCTTCTGCGCTCAGTACTTCAAACTCTCTCCTACAGTGGGTCTGGGACCAGAACTACATTTCCCAGAATTCCTGGTACTCCCAATGCCCTGCAGAACCAAGAGAACTGTGCATTTTCTACACCCGGTGGTGGCCAGCGGGGTCTCCGCACACCCCAGAGACTGGCAGCAGCCCCCAACTCCCATCGTGGGTGCTGGGCTGGGGGGCATGCAGGGACCCCGGTGCTCATTTGCATGTGATTCAGTCACCATAAGTGTAAGGAGGGCCAGACCTTAAGTACTGTGTGGGTAGAGCTTATAGCATGGTGGTTGCTTTCACTGCATTGCAGCCACACCCCAGCTGGTCTCACCCGCTGTGTGCTGGATATCCCCTGCCCCACCCCCTGCCCTGATTGGCTGGCAGTGTAGCAGAGGTACGGTCAATTTGCATGTTACTCTTTTTTTTTTTTTTTTAAGATAGGATAAAGCCCTCCCCTCCTGCAGTCCTGAAGGTCACAGTGCTGCTGCAGGAAACGGTAATATGCATTTTCACTGGTGAGGACATTCTGCAACACATGGCTTTCCAGATGGTGAGCCTTGTTCTCCACTTGATTCCACCTTGGGGTCGAAGGATTCATTGTGGTTGATGTTCCCACCTCCCTGTGTTTGGCCTGTGGAGAGGAAACGCCTGCTTCTGAAATGAGGTGCTAATCCTGGGCTCTGGGGTAGAGTGTGATGCTTGGGTTTGTGTTTGAGGGAGCCAACCCTTGGGTTGGCAAGGGTGTTTTCCTGTGGGCACATGCGTGAGTGGGCTGAGGGAAGGCTGTAGTGATGAGAACTTGAATCTGGTTGAATCAACTGGGATCACCCAAGAAGAGGCAACAGATAAGAAGAAGGTCCAAGGGTATGGACACTATGGAGCTCTGGAAGTGCAAAATCCCCTGCATGAGGGAAGTGGCATTCTAGTGGGGTGCAGTCCACAAGAGACTGGGCCAGGATAGCGAGCGCCGGTGGCAGGTGCTCAGAGAGAAGGAGCAGTCAAGGGGGGTCTCCCTGAGGAAGTGTAGGAAGGGTTGACAGGGTCCAGGTGGGTGGCCTGTGGGGAGCATGGCCTGCCCATTTGAAAGCTAAAGGTCATGGTGGCTGGTTTAGACAACGAGGATTAGAAAGCAGCGTCCTGGCTGGAGTGTAGCTGCTATGGGAGGACTTGCCCTGGTCAGGTGGCCTCTCAGTTTGCCGGAAGGGCTGCCATGCCATATGTTCAGCAAAACCATTGTCCAGAGGGTAACGTGCCATACTGAATGCAGAGAGTCCAGTGGCACAAACATTTGTGTTTATTTTTTTATTAACCTGTTTCAAACTTTATTCCCAAGCTTCTTCAGCTTCATTAGCTGCAAAGAATGATTTATGTGTAAGCAAAACTGAAAAGACCTGCCATGTCCAGGGGCATTTGGCTAAAAAATATTAAGAGATGTAGATTTTTATCAGATCCATAAACAAAATTTGAAAAGGCAGTCATAATATAAAATAGCAACTCCCAGACATTTCTTCAAGTTTATCTTCTTCAGAAGTTGACTCAATTCAGTTTGCTTCATTCTCGGAAGCCTTATCAGAATTCTCCACAAGATCTGGAACTTCATCCTCCTCCTCCTCTCCAGTAGCCAGTGGCGCTTTTCCATCCACAGACTGTTTGGGCCGAGCTTCAGCCAGTCTCCTTACACTGGTCAGACTGTCTGCACCAAGCTGGTTTGAGATGCTGGGTAGCATTTCTGTCAGCTGCTTTGTCTCAGCATGGCCTGTAATGGTGACAGTGGTCGCTGCCAGAGATGCCTAAACTTGAGGGTTGTTGAAGTGGATCACTGTTCCTTGGTTTATAAACATATTTACCTCTTCAGTACCAGAAACATTGTGTACCCCGAACTTCTTTAAGGAGAACTGAAGTTTTTTTTTGTCATCTGCTGTAGCTGTTCTGTGAACTACCTTCTTCTTTCTACGAGCGGTTCCTTTCCCACCCGTGCACACTTGTGCCTGCAGTTTGGCGAGTTTCTCTTGGTTCATCATAGTTTCCTTCATCTTGTTGGAGAGGACACGGGGCCGCGCGGGGGACTAGGGCAGACCACCTGAAAATAAGCGCACACACGAGGGGACTCAAGATGGCAGCTAGAGCCATTTGTGCTTATTTATGTATCTGTAGCCCGAGCTGGTTTGGCTCAGCCTGTGGACGGAATGATCCCATGTTTGATTCCAGGTCAGAACCCATGCCTGGGTTTCAGGGTGAATTTTCAGTGTGGGGCAACCTGGAGGCAGCCAATCAATGATTCTCATGTTTTCTTTCTTTTTTTTTTAAACATATTTTATTGATTTTTTTACAGAGAGGAAAGGAAAGGGATAGAAAGTCAGAAACATCGATGAGAGAGAAACATTGATCAGCTGCCTCTTGCACACCCTATACTGGGGATGTGCCTGCAGCCCGGGTACATGCCCTTGACCAGAATTGAACCCAGGACCTTTCAGTCCACAGGCCGACGCTCTATCTACTGAGCCAGACCAGTCTCGGCGATTCTCATGTTTTCTTTTCAAAAAATATTTTTAGCGATTTCAGGGGGAAAGAGGGGATACAGAAACATCAATGATGAGAGAAAGTCATCATGGGGATCCAGCCTGCAACCTGGACATGTGCCCTTGACTGGAATACAACCCGAGACCCTTCACTCCACAGGCTATTGCTCTATTTACTGAGCCATAACAGCTAAGGCTCATTATTGATGTTCCTATCTCTCTTTCCTATGCAGAATGAGAGGAAATCCACGATCGCCACTGGTGTGAACCCCAGCATTTTTACTCTTGAGGCGAACATTTCAGAGAGGCAGGCAGCATCCACAAAACCTTTAGGTCATTTTCACTTCCCATGACCTCAGCCACAGAAAGCCGGATGGGGGTCCCGAGAATGTCTGTTCACAAAGATCCCATGGGCCAAGGCGCTGGATCCTTTGTGGGTGACAGAAGAGGCGTGCTTTCCAATCCAATTTACTGCAGTCTTTCCCACTCACCATGAACACAGGGTTTCTGTCCCCATGGTGGTCCCACCTAACCCTCCCAGCCTTACTCCAAATGCAATACATGGAGAGCAGTTCCTGCAACATTGCTGCTGACAGGTCATACATACTGTGACCAGGGAACATCATTCATATAGTCCACAGAAGCACAGCAAAGGCCCCGTCTTCAGAGTGCCCTTTGACCTCACCCATAATCCGGGCATCAGGCTGCACATTCAAACCACAGTCGTGCAATCACAGTCTCAGGCAGCGATGCAAAATCAGCCGGTATTGGACAACGAGTGACTTTCTGCCATCATGCTCTCCCTTGCACAGCACGAAAAGTTTGGATCCCAACATCTGTTCAGCACTCCATGCTGCCAGGTCACAACTGTGCTTTCAAATCCTCGCAGGCAGTAAAGAGAAGCAACAAAATTAAAGGTTCAAAATCAAAACTGCTTTTATTAATGTCACAGTTTAAGATTGTATATGTCTCTCTCTATATATATACAGAGAGAGAGAGAGAGAGAGATTGCTTTCAGAGACGAGGGGAGAAGGAGAAAGATAGAACCATCAGCTGAAATCGGTTTGGCTCAGTGGATAGAGTGTCAGACTGCTGACTGAAAGATCCCGGGTTCGATTCCTTTCAAGGGCATTTACCTTGGCTGCGTGCACATCCCCAGTAGGGGGCGTGCAAGGGGCAGCTGATCGATGTTTCTCATCGATGTTTCTGACTTTCTATCCCTCTCCCTTCTGCTCTGTAAAAAAATCAACAAAATAGCTGAGACCGGTTTGGCTCAGTGGACAGAGCGTTGGACTGTGGACTGGGTCCCGGGTTCGATTCTGGCAAGGGCATGTACCTTGGCTGCGGGCACATCCCCAGTGGGGGGCGTGCAGGAGGCGGCTGATCGATGTCTCTCTCTCATTGACGTTTCTGACTTTGTATCCCTCTCCCTTCCGCTCTGTAAAAAATCAATAGAATATATTAAAAAAAATCATCAAAATATATTTTTTAAAAAGAGATATAGAACCATCAATGATGAGAGAGAATCATTGATCTGCTGCCTCCTGCACACCCTCTACAGGGAATCAAGTCCCAACCAGGCATGTGCCTTTCATTGGTATCGAACCCAGGACCCTCTCAGTCCTGGAGACCAGGGAAGGGGCTGCATCCCTTGGCCACTCGCTGCCCATCCCCTGCTCCCTGGGTTGTCTCCAAGAGAGCCCTTCCACCTCATAAAAAGTCTTTTGTTGTTTTTAGAAAGAAGAAGGGGAGAGAGAGAGAGAAAACCCCGGTGACTCGAGAGGAGCCCTGGTCTGCCGCCCACTGGACACGGGTCCTGCGACCCATGCACGCGCCTGACCAGTGATCAAACCTGGTCTCCCGGTTCATAAGTCGGTGTCCAACCACTGAGAGACCCAGCTGAGCTCAGTTATGTTTTTAAATAAAATGTATTTTATTGTTGATAGTGTTGCAGATGTCTCCCATGTCCCCGTGTCTCTGTTCATGGGGGATCTCTCCCACTCCCCCTCCCCTGGGAGCTCTGTCCGTCTGTCCCAGGAACCAGCCTCGGGTCCCATCTCCTCCTTCCCCAGCGCCACTGGCAGCCACCCTTTCACTCACAGAGGACGCGGCTGGGCTGTGGGAGAAAACTACATCACCCAGAAGGCAATGCGCACGCTTCCACACAGTTAAGAGCGTTTTTTATTACCATGCTTCCGGTTAGGGCGGGACTTCCGGTGCATTCTCCCGGAGCTTGTTTTTTGACTTCCCTTAACGGTCCTGCTGGGTTCAGCGGGTCTGAGGAGGCGCGGGAGGCAGATTCCCCGCTGGGCATTGCGGTCTGAGGCCTGTGGAGCCGCGACCTTCGGGATCGGGGCGTCCGAGCCTCCTCTCCGCCGACAGCGTCCCCTCAGCGTCCCCCCGTCGGCCCTCCCGCCTCGGGGCCGGCGCCGCTCAGGCCCCGCAGCCCGGGCCGTAGCGCCCAGAGCAGTGAGTGCCCGTGGGGGACACAGGGGGTGAGGGGGGAGGAGGGCGACCGGCTGCGATGCCACCGGGGAGGCCGTGGGGGGACGGAGCGGGAGGCGGGAAGAGCCAGGCCCGGTCTGTGTGTAAAGGCGACAGAGAGGAGGAGAGGCGGTTTCCGGTTTCCGGGAGGAGTTGACTCTCCTCCTCAGGGGACGGGGCTGGGGGAGTGAAATACGGGAGCGATCACCTCGGGTACAAACCGCTGTGTGGACTCTGTCCTTGTTTGTTTGCTAAAACGATAGGAAGTTACTGTGATTTTTCTGGATTTATGTGTGATATCTAAGTACCCCGTTGATGATGGTTTGAGTGAATATCCCATTGATTGTGGTCTCACTGGTCCTGGAAGCACAGGACAATGACCCTAAGTTGCCTCAGTAGCTACAGAAAGCGCATTCCTGTGGACTGGGCGATTCCGGAATCCGGACAGCACAGTTCTTCTAAATGGCCCAGGTGGTCTCAGAGATACTGTGTTTCTGTTGATTCAGTGACTCTTAAATACCTTAGGTAAACTAGCTTGCCCAATTTTTGCTTCTATAAAAAAAAAATGCTTTTACAGGGGGGAAGGCTGGGGAGGGTGGGGGAGGCAGATGCTGGGGGAGATCAGCCGAAGGACTTGTGTGCATGCACATGAGCATAAGCAATGGATGAAAGACACTGGGGCGGGGAGGGGAGGAGGGGGGGACATGTGCTGGGGGGTAGGGGAGGCTGGGGGGAGGATATTGGGGGGGGAAAGGGAAAAATATACTACTATTAAATATAAGTTATACTGTAAAAAGAATAATAATGCTTTTAACGAAACAGGTTCCTCATTCCAGACCCAGAGATGTAATCAAGACCTTTGTGATATGCCGCCAGGATAAGTGGGATGTGTTGAGCTGTTCAGGGCTGCAAAGTCTGCAG
Source organism: Antrozous pallidus (assembly GCA_027563665.1). NCBI lineage: Eukaryota > Metazoa > Chordata > Mammalia > Chiroptera > Vespertilionidae > Antrozous > Antrozous pallidus. The sequence continues at coordinate 1,228,693 of CM050525.1, read as the reverse complement.
CGCTTTTGCTCCAGACCTCATATGCCCCCAGCCTTTAATAAATGGCTGCATAGTTGGAATTTTTGAGGCGTCCTTTGTAAGATGGGGCTACACTACAACAAGAGGACAGCAGGGAGCTGTGGGAGGAGGAAACTGTACATACAGCAAGAGTGCAGGCATCTTCTGGTCACCTGACCTCGGGCCTGAGTCCATGGCTGTGGGTGCCAGGCCCTCAACAGACCTTCAGTTCCCACAGGTTCCTGCAGGTGCAGAGGCGCTTAGGGGACTGGTCTGTGGGGCTGAACTCAAGGCCTCACAGTATTGGAGCTTCTGAGGTAGTGGGGTCTTGGAACTGTCTAGACTCTCTTCTTGGGGGTCCTTGGACTTGGAGACCTTCAAAAGACACCAAGTCCATAATCCTAAATCCAGGTTAAGGGTCAGATGAGTGGCACCTAATTGTGGCATCCAGTGGTATTATGGGTGGTAGGACCTTCCATGCATAGGCTCTAGAATGTGTTAAGGCTTGAAGTGAAGACTAAGCTCTTTCAGGGAGAGCAGGTGTCTGTGTTTCAAAAATAGGGACTGGGAACAGTGGAACTGGATGGAAGTCCAGAGGAGCTTTGTGACAACTTGGGTTTCTGTTCTGCTGGTGGTGGGATCATTGGGGTAATGGGAGCAATAGAGCAGGTGATGTGTCCCAGGTCTCATTAGACTCCCTGTGACTGCAGCATGATGCATAAATGGGTGTGAGGACGGTGGTAGGAAGACTACAATAGAAGCTGCTGTGATGGTCTTGGTGAGTTTGATGGTACCTGGAGCACAGTGGTGGTTGAGGATGCAGAAGAAGCAGTTGCATTATGGATCAGTGACTTAGGTGTGGCCAGCTGGATTTTTTAATTTTGAGGATTGGACACAGAGGTAAGAATGAGAGATGATGTAAAGGTTTGGATTTAGCACCTGCAGGTATGAAAGTACCATCAACTGACATAGAGAAATTCATAGTGGGAAAAGCAATGTCCATGAGGAATATGGAATCTTTCATTTTTTCTTATTAGGGTAGGAGACATTTCAGAGATCAGTTCATGACCTTCTGGAAGTCTGAGGAGGGAGGCCTTCATAACAGAACTGAAGGCTGTGCCTTCGTGTGGACAGTCAGTCAGGTTAGCGCTTGATACAGTTTGAACTTGCCATGCATCCTCTGGAACACACATGCTGAGTAATTGCTAAGGTCAAGGAGATGTCTGTGAGAGCTAGGGCTCTGGGAGGGCAGGTGTGGGAGAGTTGAGGGAGGAGTGATGTGCTCTTGGAGAGGGTGTGTGAGTTCATGGCCACAGGTTTCTGATAATGACATAGAGGGACTGAGGTGGCGTCTATTTCTGGTGATAGCTGGATGTAGTAACGTGTAATTTTAGGGTAATTCCTGAAAAGACAGGTGTTGTAGCACTGCATTCCAGGTCCCGAATTTAGGTGACATATAGATGCACACCTGCCTGTTGTAATTGGGCGGATACAGTCATCAATAGGAATGTGATAGCATACATCAGTGTTTCCTGGACATGAAAATCTCTACTGGCTTGGGGAAGGGAGAAGGATAAGAGAGAAATACATTTCAGAGGAAGTGAGTTAGAATGTTGAAAAGAAGGGGATTGGGAACATTTCCTCCACCTTCATTGCCTATATGTGTTGTGTTTGAAGTTGTGACTCTGGTAATGAAGCTGTATGAGAGAAGTGCATACAAAGAATCATGTGGAACAAGTAGTGCATAGTGTTGGCCTCAGCACCCTGGGATTGGGTTGGAAAGGGTTAAAAGTGATGCCATGATTTTTGGGATCATGGAGGGAGAATGTGTTCGACAACAAGGATATTGCCCCACAGATCAGTGTCAAATCACTCACATTTCTCTTTATGCCCAACATGTATCCGTATCCCATGTTGGTGACACTCATTGTGTTGACCCTAATGTGAAGCCCTAGGTTAGGTATAATCAATCTGGGCATCTCCTGTGTTGAAGAGGGAAGACACAGTATGACTAGAAATATAAGGAGAGTGACTCTGGTCACTCTTGGTGTGCAGAGTGGAGGGAGCAGGTGGACATGGAGAGTGGGAAGTATGGGGAAAGTAAGAGCATAGGAGAGAAGCTGATCATGGACTGAACTGTCCCCTTTTGACAGGACATGGACTCTGAGGACGTGGCCATTGCCTTCTCTCAGGAGGAGTGGGGGCTCCTCGATGAGGCTCAGAGACTTCTGTACTGCGACGTGATGCTGGAAGTGTTTGCACTTGTCTCATCTGTAGGTAAGAGCTTCACATTGAACCAGTGTCCTGAGGTGAAGGCCTCTCTTTCTTTATTCTCAAAACATAGCTTTCTCTCTCCCGTAGCCAGACTCCTAGTTCTGCCGTTTTCTGCCCCAGTCTTGTCGAATGTGCTGTGGCTGCTGGAGCTGCGCTGTGTGGAGAGCCCTGACCAACAGACTCCGGGAACATCCATAACACCCATTGCCTCAAAAAGTGCAGCAAGTGTCTGGGAATCGGGAGTCGTACAGGCAGCTTAATGGGTTCCATCTTCCTCTTCCTCTCCCTGAGAGGGTGAAAATATCCACATTTATTCCCTTTTCCCCCCTTCCTCTGGAGCCTCGGTTTGCTGCTCTGTTGACACAGAGTTTGCCTGCCACTGCTCTAGGGAAAGGTGCTTTTTGAAAGCCTGTGCCAGGTTATGTTCTTCACTAAAATGAGCCATGGGCTATTCTTCTTCTTCTTTTTTTTATTTTTTGTAAATACAAGGAATTTATTTCATTTTTTTGCTGACATACTATGAGGCAAAACAAACTGGACACCGTACAAAATAACTTTATAAAATATCATTCACATATTTTATCAGATTTACAGCATTCTGTGCATGGTAGGGGTTACGTAAGGAGGTGAAAAAACACTATGCCGAATTTTTAGTATTAGTTTATATACACACAGTAAGAAACAAAACAAATAACTGTTAGGGTTTCCATGAATTTATTGCAAAAATAGTGCAAACTACTTAACCTAGGAAGCTGTAAAACAAAGTTGAAAGGACCCAGCTAAGCTTAGACACGACCGAGGGGCTCAGCATCTCAGCCTGGAGCTCTCTCCGCCGCTTTAGCTTTTGTCCATCACGACCATGCCCCACCTGTCTGGTTCAGGGTTCGAGCAGGGAGTGGAGATGCAGAGCCTGGCTCTCTGGAGAGGCCGCCGCCCGCTGCCCGGGCCAGCCACTCCTCCAGGGTCATGCTGCTCACTCAGCGGCGCCCGCGGGCGAGGTCTGACGTTGACAGCGTGAGGGACGCCGCCATGGCCAAGTCTGACCTGAGCAACGACTTACTTAACCTCTGCATGGCACGGAGAACGGATCCGGGACGCGGCGGGCACGGGGAGGACAGGAGCGCCCTCCCACCGACACCCTCTCTCGGGCGTGTCGGGGAGAGTGTGATCCCACTTGCGGGCCACCTTTGAACCTGATGGTGAAGTTAAAAAAGAAAGAGGAAAAGTCATGGTATTCCCTACGAGGGTCATTCTAAGGCTTCTCCCAACAGTCTCTTAGGGTCCGAAAAGCATAAATCTGAACAAAACAGTAAGAGCAAAACAAAACGCTACACGGAAAAGCTAAATAAACAAAATGCAGCACATGCAGGTTCTGTATCTTGAGGTACCTATAGAAGTTCAGCCACCTGCCCAGGTACTCCTGTTAGTACAACGCCTCCGCCAGCCACTCGCAGGGCAGCTATTATTACCGAGAAAGTGCAACGGGCTCATCCTTCCGTGCAGCATAAAGGGGGACTCGCTCACTAAGCAGCCCCGGGAGCCCGGACGGGGGTTTCACACGAAAGACATTTACCCAGAATCGCCCTGTTTTTTGAGATCCTGCAGCAGAAAGCCGCCCAGGTCCATCAACATGGGCTAGTCTTGTAAGACTCTTCTTCAGTTGTTTGTAATATTACCTTACCTGAGTGAGCATTATTGTGGGCCAAATTGGTCTGAGCCAGAGCTGGCTGCTCTCCTCCTTTGTCTTTCATTAATTCTTGGAATATTTAGGGTTAATGCATTGGAAGAGTAGAAATTCAGGGGGAAACCTGGTTTCCTCACGGGGTGAACATGAAAAATGGCCGTGCTGAGTGACAACACCATAATGGTTGCGGGCAATTGGTACAAGGAACCAGCTAATTTCCAACAGTGTTTAGGGGCAGGTGCCACTGGCTACACCCCTTTTCTACCTTCTGTTTCCCATAGTTGTCATTGTTGCTGACTTGCCTTTCATCTGTGACTTGCTGGCGTTTGGCTATCTTAACCTTTGTAACCCTTTTGCATCACTGCCCCTATGCAGTATTCTCCTACATGGACCTGCACATGTGTTTTGAGGTGCACGCATGCTTAAGTAGTCCTGGAACACCTTCTACTCATTTATTGAATTTCACATGGAATAAGACATAACCAACCTTCTTCACAGCTTGCCCCCATCATCAGCAGACCAGCCCCGCTGAGCACTGTTAGCAGAAGATGGAGTTGGAGATGCATCTTCTCTTCCATGTCGTCCTTGTCATGCGTGTGTCATGTCTCTGGTGAGGTCTTCCCTATTTTGTGACCTTCAGAGGCCCAGTTCTTCACAGCAGTTTCTTTTATTAATCTTTCTTGAACATCTCTTATTTTCAGACAATTGCACTGAGACCATGTATTATGTGCAATACACTTTAGCAATGGGACTTCCCCTATCACCACCGTCAACAGTCAGTTTCCCCTCATTTCTCTCTTTTCAGGTTGCTGGCATAAAACAGATGAGGAGGAGGTCTGTCCTGAGCAGAGCATGTCTGTACAAGGAGTGTCACAGATCCGGGCTTCCAAGACAGCTCCAGCAACCCAGTGTAAGCATCTGTGTAAGCGCTGTGTCTCAGTGTTCAAAGATATTCTGCACCTGACTGAGTCACAAGCAGCTGTCTTTGAGCAGAAAGCCGCCTTCAGTGATGCATCTGAGAGAGACTTCTGTTGTATTGCAAACCCTCTCCAGCAACAGAAGGAAGCCAGTGGAGAGAAGCCCTGGAAAGAAGCTTTGGACAGGGCCTCGTTTGTGACCACGTGCGGCTTCTACTTATCAGGGCTGCCTTCAAGCATTACGGAGGTTGTTCAAGACTTCCCAGCCATCTCAGAGCCTCTCCAGCACCAGGCCCCTCTCACCACTGAAGAGGGACATGGTAGCAGTGAGATTTCACAGGACTTTCTTGGTGGAAAAAGTCCTCAACATACTTGTAACTGTGGAAAATTTGGCAGCCCCAACCAGAGAGTTGTTCAGCATCAGGATGCCTGCTCTGGAGAAGTAAAATATGAGTGTGAAAACTGTGGGAAAGTTTTTAAACGAATATCTAACCTCATTCGACATGGGAAAATTCACACTAGAGAAAAGCCCTATGAGTGTGCTGATTGTGGGAAATCTTTTAAGAGCACTAATAGTCTCCTTAACCACAAGAAAGTTCACACTGGAGAAAAACCATATGAGTGTATTGATTGTGGAAAGTCCTTCAGGAGAATCTCTCACCTCACTGAACACTACCATATTCACACTGGAGAAAAACCCTATGAGTGTATTGTTTGTCTGAAGGCCTTCAGGACAAGCTTTCACCTCTCTCAACACAAGAGAATTCACAGTGAAGAAAAGCCTTTCGAATGCAGTGATTGTGGGAAGTTCTTTAGGCAACAGTCTACGCTCATTCACCACCAGAGAGTGCATAGTGGAGAAAAGCCATATGAGTGTAGTGATTGTGGGAAGTTATTTAGACGAAAGTATAACCTTATTGTACACCACAGAGTTCATACTGGAGAAAAGCCTTTTGAGTGTAATGATTGTGGAAAGTCCTATGCAGAAAGATGTTCGCTCATGGACCACCACAAAATTCACACTGGAGAAAAGCCATATGCATGTAGTAAATGTGGGAAATGTTTTCACAGGAAATATAACCTTATTAGACATCTGAGAGTTCACATTAGAGAAAGGCCTTAACTGTGCAGGGAATGTTTTGTCTTTCTCTACAATGCCGAAGGAGATGTAAATCCATTTACCTGAGTGTAAACCCCTCTGTTCTTTACGTACACTGTGCGGAATTCCTCATAAGTTCGAGGTACTAGTGAGTCTCGAAGGAGCTGCATTGCATTTGCCAACTCTGAGGACTCCTCCCTCATGGATTTCATTGCGAGTGTTTGTGGCTGAAGGGACCTCTACCACCTTGCTCACCTGAGCAGTGTGCATCAGTCATGACCCACGCGTGTTCGGTGGAAATGAATTCTGTGTTCTCCCTTGTGCTTAAGTGAATTATGAATAGTCCTAGTAGGATCTTCATTCCTTTCTCTCTGACTGGGAAATGCACCTGACCCAGGTTTCGTCCAGAGCACCTGTCCTCGGCTATGAAGAGCTACCTCTTTCAGCAACATTGTGGTTCTTGCATTATGAACTATGATGAAGTGTTTCAGGCTCCAATTCACCAACCTGCAAACATCTTGTGTTCCTCTGCTCTGGTTTATGATCTTTTGATAAAGGGATTTTTTCTTTCCAACCTTTTATTTTCTTGTTTGTTTTAACTCACTGCGATGGTGGACAGGAAAGTAGTCCTCTGTCAGCATGGAGAGGTGAACGGATATGGTGAGCTCTGGGAGAGCACAGCGTGATTTCAGAACAGCACTCTCTGTCCAATATTGGCTTATTTTGTGTTGCCGACCGAGTCCTTGAGAGAAATTCTGCGTGACGTTGTGGTTCTAATTTGCAGCTGGTGCCTCTGTTACTAGTGATGTCGTGGTCATCTAGAAACGGAGGCCCTTGTAGTGCTTCTTGGAACAATATGAATTTTATTCTCTATTCACGGCATTTATTACACCACTCTCGGCAATGTTTCAGGGATTGTTAACCACATACTGTAAAGCAGCCGTGTGCTATAATGTATAAAATTTCTTGTTGTTTTATTGATGGATTCTTAAGCTGTGCAAAAGCTTTTTATTTTGATGGAGTCCCATTTTGTTTATTTTCTCTTTAGCTTCCATTGCCCTCGGAGCAGTAGCTCTGAAGAAGTTCTTGCAGCATATGTCTGAGATTTTTCTCCCTGTAGATTCCTCTAATGTTTTTATGGTTTCCCATCTTATGTTTAAGTCTTGTATCCATTTTGAGTTTATTTTTGTGTATGGTGTAAGTTGGTGCTGTAGTTTCACTTTTTTGCATATATCTGTCCAATTTTCCTAGTACCATTTATTGAAGAGACTGTCTTGACTCCATTTTATGTTCATGCCTCCTTTGTCAAATATAAATTGAGCATAGTGGTTTGGGTTGATATTTGGATTCTCTATTCTATTCCATTGGTCTATATGTCTGTTCTTGTGCCAGTACCAGGCTGTTTTGAGAACAGTAGCTTTGTAATACAGCGTGAAATCTGGTATTGAAATCCCCCTGACATTGTGCTTCTTTCTCAGGATTGCTGTGGCTATTCAGGGTGTTTTTTTTTATTCCAGATGAATTTTTGGAGAGTTCTTTCTAGGCCTGTGAAATATGCCATTGGTATTTTAATGGGGAGTGCATTAAATTTATAGATTGCTTTGGGTAGTGTGGACATTTTAATGATGTTGATTCTCCCAATCCATGAACATGGTATGTTCTTCCACCCGTTTACATCTTCCTCTGTCTCTTTTTTTAGTGTCCTGTAGTTTTCTGTGAATAGGTCTTTTACCTCCTTAGTTAAGTTTATTCCTAGGTATCTTAATTTTTTTGGTGTGATGGTAAATGGGATTACTTTTTTAGTCTCTCTGTAAGTTCACTATTAGTGTATAAAAATGCCATAGATTTCTTGGCCTTAATTTTGTAGCCTGCTTCGTTGCTGAACTCATTTATTAAGTCTATTAGTGTTTTTTTTTATGGAGTCTTTCGGTTTTTTATGTACAATATCATGTCATCTCCAAATAAGGACAGCTTTACTTCTTCTTTTCCAATTTTGATGCCTTCTATATCTTCTTGTCTAATAGCAATGGCTAATACTTCCAGTACTATGTAGAACAGGTGTGGTGAGAGTGGGCATCTCTGTCTTGTTCCTGTCCTTAGGGGAAATGGTTGTAGTTTTTGCCCATTGAGTATGATGGTGGTGGGTTTATCATTTATGGCTTTTATTATGTGGAGGTATGATCCTTCTATTCCTACCGTGTTGAGAGTTTTTATAAAGAAAGGGTGTTGGATTTTGTCAGATGCCTTTTCTGCACCAATTGATATGACTATGTGATTTTTATCTCTCAATTTGTTTATATGATGTATCACATTTATTGATTTGTGGATATTGTACCATCCTTGCATTCCTGGGATAAATCCTACTTGGTCGTGGTGTATGATCTTTCTGATTTACTGCGGGATCCAATTTGCTAGAATTTTATTGAGGATTTTGGCATCTATATTCATGAGGGATATTGGCCTGTAATTCTCTTTCATTGTGTCGCCTTTATCTGGTTTTGGTATTAGGGTGATGCTGGCTTCATACAAGGAGTTTGGAAGTGTTCCATCCTCTTGAATTTTCTAAAATAGTCTGAGGAGGATAGGTTTTAATTCTTCCTTGAATGTTTGGTAAAACTCCCCTGTGAAGCCTCTGGCCTTGGGCTTTTGTTACCTGGAAGCTTTTTGATGACTGCTTTAATTTCTTCCATATTTATTGGTCTATTGAGCTGTTTAGATTCTTCCTGATTGAGTTTTGGGAGGTTATATTTTTCTAGAAATATATCCATTTCCTCCAGGTTGTCCAGTTTGTTGGAGTAGAGTTGTTCATAGTATTTTTTAACAATCCTTTGTATTTCAGTGGGGTCTGTTGTTATTTCACCTCTTTCATTTCTGATTTTATTTATTAGGGTTCTCTCTCTTTTCTTCTTGGTGAGTCTGGCTAGAGGTACATCAATCTTGTTTAACCTTTCAAAGAACCTGCTCTTGGTTTTGTTGATCTTCCGTATTGTTTCTTTGGTCTCTATGTCTTTTATCTCTGCTCTGATCTTTACTATTTCCTTCCTTCTGCTTACACTGGGCTTTTCTTGTTGCTCTTTTTCTTTTTCCTTTTTTAAAATATTTTAATCTTTATTGTTCAGTTTATTAATTACATTGTCCCCCCCCCTTTTCCCCTATAGCTCCCCACCACCCGGTTCTCATCCCACTCTCCGTCATCACCTCCCCCCGCACTGTCCTCTCCCATAGGTGCATGATTTTTATCCAGTCTCTTGCTGTACCTCCCACACCCCTTTTCTCCCCAAGAATTGTCAGTCCATTGCCTCTCTATGCCCATTATTCTATTGTATTCACCAGTTTATCCTGTTCATCCGATTTTTATATTCATTTGTTGATAGATGTGTATTTGTTGTGCATAATTTATATTTTTACCTTTTTCTTCTTCCTCTTCTTAAAGAATATCAGTGTTTCATATAATATTGGTTTGGTGGTGATGAATTCCTTTAGCTTTTTCTTAGCTGTGAAGCACTTTATTTGACCTTCCATTCTGAATGATAGCTTTGTTGAATAGAGTAATCTTGGTTGTAGATTCTTGTATTCATCACTTTGAATATTTGTTGCCACTCCCGTCTGGCCTGCATCGTTTCTGTTGAGAAATCCGCTGACAATCGTATGGGTGCTTCCTTATAGGTAACTGTTTTTCTCTTGCTGCTTTTAATATTCTCTCTTTGTCTTTTGCTCTTGGCATTTTAATTATGATGTGCCTTGGTGTGGTCCTCTTAGGGTTCCTATATATTGGGGTTCGGTGCACTTCTTGGACTCCTAAGTCAATTTCTTCCCACCAGATGTGGGAAGTTTTCCATCACAATTTTTTCAAATAGGTTTTCATTTTCTGGCACCCCTATAATTTGGATGTTGGTATGCTTGAGGTTGTCCCAGAGGCCCCTTACACTATCTTCAATTTTTTGGATTCTTTTGGTTTCTTGCTTTTCCAGCTGAGTGGATTTTACCTCTTTGTATTTCAAATTTTTAACTTGGTTCTTGCGGTCCTCTATATTGCTTTTAGGTCTTTGTATAATATTTTTTATTTCAGTCAGTGTATGCTTAATTTCTGGTTGGTCCTTTTTCATATCCTTGAGGGTCTCATTCATATCCTCGTAGGTCTCCTTCATTTCCTCGTAGGTCTCATTCATGTCCTCATAGGTCTTGTTCATTTTTTTGTAGGTCTTGGCCTTTTCTAGGAGCCTCTTGAAAAGCCTTATAACCGTGGTTTTGAATTCTATGTCCAGTCGTTTTTTTCCCTCCATTTCTTTCACATCTGATTTCTTTCCATGTCTCTGCATGGTGGCTGCTTTCCTGAGTTGGTTGATTAGCTATGTGTGGTAGATGTCCTGTAAGGGACAGTGGCTCAGCCTCCCCAGTTACCTGAGGTGGATATGGGTTGCATGGTCTTGTTGAAGTTAAGCCTAGATTATTGTTGTTAGCACTAGGAGGGTTTGACCTCCAGACCAATTGGCTATGAGGTTCAGCCATGCTCAGGTTGGATGGGCGGAGTCTCCAGGCCAAGCAGGCAGTGTCAGCTCCGCCCTATGCGGCCCTGGGACTCTGTGCCGGGGGGCAATGGCTGCCAGCACCTCTGAGAGAGAGCTGCTGCCTAGCTCTACACGCTGCCGGAGAATTCAGCCTCTCCCCAAATGAGTCTGCACACCCAACGTCTCATCCAGGGTCATAAAACAATGCAGTCTGTTGGTTTCCCAAATGAGAGAATAAGTCACGAGTCATCTCTGCGTGGTCACGCAGCTGTGCTGTTCCCAAGTTCACGCGCACTCTGCACAAGCTCACCCTCCACAAGCTTGCAGACCCCTGCAGCAACCGAGTTTCGGCGTGCCTCCCCACTGTCCAGTTTTTACCCCATATGATTGTGGGTTCCCTGGACTTCGCCTGATGCTGGGGAATCAGTGCAGTGGGATGTCTTTGTCTCCCCTGTTCGACAAAACCGGCCGGTTTTCAGCTGCCTGCCCTATCTGCTGGCGTGCACGGCTCCAAACCTCTCTCTGCACGTATCTTCAACGCATGTTTTTGCAATAGGATTGTAGAGCTATGAACTTCCCTCTCAGAACTGCTTTCACTGTGTCCCATAGATTTTGGATTGTTGTGCTATCACTGTCATTTGTTTCCATGATGTTTTCTATGTCTTCCTTAATCTCTCTGGTAACCCAGTCATTGGTTAATAACATGCTGTTTAGTCTTCATGTGTTTGATTTCTTTGGATTGTTTTTATTGTAGTTACTTTTCAGCTTTATGCCACTGTGATCAGAGAATATGCTTGATACGATTTCTATCTTCTTGAATTTGGAGAGACTTTGCCTATGACCCAACATATGGTCTATCTTTGAGAATGACCCATGGGCACTTGAAAAGAATGTATATTCTGTGGCTTTGGGGTGAAATGATCTGAAGATGTCAATTCCATCTGGTCTAGTGAGTCATTTAGGATTGATGTTTCTTTGCTGATTTTTTGTTTAGAGGATTTGTCCAATGGTGATAGTGAGGTTTAGAGGATTTGTCCAATGGTGATAGTGAGTATTAAAGTCTCCTAATATTATTGTATTGCTGTCTATCTCTCCCTTGATATCATCCAGGAGTTGTTTTTTTTTTAAATATATTTTTGTCCTATATTGGGTGTATATGTGTTTACCAGAGTTATTTCTTCTTGTTGCATTGCTCCCTTTAGTATTATGAATTGGCCTTCCTTATCTCTTGTTATGTCCTTCACTTTGAGATCTAATTTGTCGAATATAAGTATTGTCCCCAGCTTTTTTTCCATTTCCATTTGCCTGAAGAACCTTTTTCCATCCTTTCACCCTCAGTCTGTGTGCGTCTTTTTTTCGGGGGTGGCTTTCTTGTAGACAGCAGATATATGGGTCGTGTTTTCTTATCCAGTCCATTACCCTATGTCTTTTGATTGGATCATTTAAACCATTTACATTTAAAGTTATTATTGATAAGTACTTATATGTTGCCATTTTTGTTCTTTACTCCTGTGTTCCTTCCTCGCTTCCTATTTCTTTTTACAACAGACCTTTTAGCATTTCTTGCATTGCTGGTTTAGTGGTAATGAATTCCCTTAGTCCTTTTTTGTCTGTGAAGCTCCTGATTTGACCTTCAATTTTTATTGATAGCCAAGTAAACTTACAAAATAATTCTTTTAATGTTTGGCAGCAATTTAAAAGAGTATAGGAAGGAATTAATCCCTTTCAGAAGGAATCAAGGCACTGGGAAGGCACTCGAGCATTCTATATTGGCCCCTCTTGCCCTTTTTGCCAAGAGGGACCCTCTTCTTACAATCCATGTACACACAGCTGTTGCCTGAGCTTTCAGTTCAAGCTGTGGCTGAAGCCTCTGGGCAGCTGGCACCAATGATCTGTCTCTCACCCAATGGTGTGAGCTGGGCCTTCTCTGGAGAAGAAACCTGGGTCCCCCGAGATATTTGATCAGTACCGGGACCCCACCAGCAAGTGAGGGGACCCCAAGGCAGGTGTTGGACGTGGAGGCCACGGGGGCATAGACTACAAAGGAGACAAGACTGAACCTCACATCACCCTGTTTGGCCCCGGAGGATGGTTGGTTAGCCAGAGACGGGTAAGATTCCTCAGGGAAGGAACAACCTAAGACAGGCACAGTCGCAGAGGGGCCAACAGTTGAGAACTAAAAGGTCAATAGTGGTGGGGCACAGACCCTCACCTACAAACTTTGCAGGGGCCTGAACTCTCACCCCTTCTGAGGGAGGTCTCCTGCCCCCATGGCTGATTTGCCTCCCACGCACAGTTCAGATTGGGACCCAGGTTGCAGACAGAGACTCGACCAGCAATAGCTGCTCTATATCTAAATGCAGTCTAGTACCAGGAATGCTCAGGGCCTATTCAAGAATGCAAATAATCCCTTACACTAATATTTACAGGGTAAACTAAGATTTTTGCTTGAGTATTAAAATTGTCACTAAAATAGTAATCTAGTTTTCAGATTAATTTAAATTGGCCAAGTGAAATAAGTGAATACTCAAGAAAATTTAAGTGTACTGGACAAAAAGCTGTCCCTAAAACATTAACTAAAATATCTACTAGTAGTTCATCTCACTGTAAAATTGCCTAACATCCAAACAACCTAAAGCAGTCATATTTGTGTGCAAAAATTAAAATTTAAAATTACCAAGACTGCAATCTAAAATTTCCAAAAGCCCCCAATAATCAATAAAGGGGGGGGGATAGTGGTGTAATATCATGTAAGGAAAAATATCCTGTAAGTAAAATACATCTAGAAAATTCTTACTCCAGAAAAGTAATTTCCATTTGTAATGTCAACAGCAGGACACCCATGAAAAACACACATTGTGTCAAAATAAGCCAAAGGAAAATCATTTAGGCAAAAATAAAAAGAATCCCAAGTCTAATTTGCAGTGAGGATCCCTTAGTTAACTTTTGGTCAGAGAACAACTCCAAGACCATGTGGGTTCCTGTGACAGTGAAGAACTGACGGGTCTGTTCCAGCCACAAGGACGGTCCAGAGATGGGGGACACTGACGACACCTTGGCATGCTAGCAGTCGGCAGCTGTGCATGGCTGCAGGCGGCCCAGGACCAAACCGAAGATGATGGAACTTGCATTTCCACCATGTGTCCACCATCTGGATTCCATTGCTGACATGTACACATAAAGAACTATTTGACATTGAAACTGGGACTCAGAACAGTTGGACATTGAAACTGAGACTCGAACATTTTTTGCTCTTATACGTTTATTTCTAGTATGCAGAGGCAAGATATTTTTGAAGAAAAGAAATGGGGTAGTGGTTGATATAGAGGCAGGGAGGCATTGAACAGGCTGTCAAGCTACAGGGGGAAGGCTGGGGAGGGTTGGGGGCGGATGCTGGGGGAGATCAACTGAAGGACTTGTATGCATGCATATGAGCATAACCAATGGATGCAAGACACTGGGGCGGGCGGGGGGGCAGGTGGGGACATGTGCTGGGGGTAGGGGAGGCTGGGTGGAGGACAATGGAGGGGGAAAAGGGAAAACATGTACTACTATTAAATCTAAGTTCTACAGCAAAAAAAATAAAAAATATAAAAAATAAAAATGTATGAAATTTCATAGGCTGGTGTCATTTCCTGTAAGACTGAGGTTTACATTGAACTACAATTAGGAGAGAAACACTGTGTTCATAGGGAGTGGGGAAAACGGGTAAATTAGATGAAAGGGCCTCTTCTCAGCGTTATCCACAAATGGTCAGCGGGCTGTGGCTTGTGTTGACCTCTGTGTGCAGACATTCTCTGGACCTCCACCCCTGTTTCCTGTGGCTGAAGTAATTGGCAGGAAGAATAATGTCATGATTGTTTGGATTCCCCTCGCCCATCTGGGGTGTTCACCTCAGGGTTTGCTCATCAGGCAAGACCTCAGAGCTGGAGGAAGGATGAGGCTGTAATCAGTCCCACGATGTGTCTCTTGTAATGCCCGTTGATTCAGATGGCAGTAGTCTTCACTGCTTGACAATATTTGCTGCCATCGAGGCAAGGCCGGTCCTGTCAGGAAAGAGAGGGTAGAGACCCTATAGGGTTGACATTTTAGTTTTCTAACAAGACAGGGATATCGTGGTCTTTATTGGAAAGTATTTTAAGGCTTTATTTTGGTATCTTTATAACTAAAACGTAACAACATGCACTTTGCTCATGTGTACTATTTTGTGAGCTTGGACACAGGGATCAAGCTTTATTTTTTATTTATTTTTAAATATATATTTTATTGATTTTTTACAGAGCAGAAGGGAGAGGGATAGAAAGTCAGAAACATCGATGAGAGAGAGAGACATCGATCAGCTGCCTCCTGCACGCCCCCCACTGGAGATGTGCCCGCAGTCAAGGTACATGCCCTTGTTGGAATCGAACCCGGGACCCTTCAGTCCACAGTCTGACGCTCTATCCACTGAGCTAAACCGGTCTCGGCTTTATTTTATTTTTTAAATATATTTTATTGATTTTTTTACAGAGCAGAAGGGAGAAGGATAGAAAGTCAGAAACATCGATGAGAGAGAAACATCGATCAGCTGCCTCCTGCACGTGCCCTACTGGGGATGTGCCCGCAGCCAAGGTACATGCCCTTGCCTGGAATCGAACCTGGAACCTTCAGTCCGCAGGCCGATGCTCTATCCACTGAGCCAAACTGGTTTCGGCAGGGCCTCACACTCTTGTGGCCTCTGAGATAGTGGTGTCCTGGGACTGTCCTGCCCTTGGGGGACCTAGGGACATAAAAACAGACACAAATCCCAGAATCCTAAATTCATGAGTAGGGTTGTACGAAGTGGTTCGTGTTTCTGGCAAACTGGAATGAATGGGATGTGGGAGGTTCTTCCAGGCATAGCTTCCAGAAGTGGCAGAGGCTTGGTTGGCATGAAGAGAGGTGGTTCAGGAACCTGCAGGAATGCTTTTCCTTTCATGGGAACAGGTAACAACGGGAGAGGGCAGCATGGTTGTCTGTCTGCAGGTGATGTGGGCAGCGGGAGATTTGGAGAAATGGAGGCAGGCACTCTGACTGAGGTCTCATTAGACTCCCCTGTTGGCTGCCGCATGGAGAACAATGTGGGTGAGAGGGAGGTGGGGTGGTAGTCTGGGAGAGTGTGATGGTGACTGGCCCATGATGGTGGCCATGGAGATGGAAGACACAGTTGGATCCTGGATTGGTATTTTCGGTGTGGGCACCTGGATTTTCTAATTTTGAGGTTAAGAGAGAGAGAAGAGTCAGTGATGAGATGGAGGTTTGTATTTAGCATCCGGAGATAAGGAAGCACTATCACCTGGCATGAAGAAATTCATAGCGGGAAGGTTTATGTTCATTGCAGATAAACACAAAACATTTATTTTGGCCCAATAGGGTATGACATATTTCAGAGAGCAGTTAAAGAGCATCTGGAGCTCTGAGGAGTTGTTCACGAGGAAGACTACTCAAAAGGAGTGGAGACTGCCTGCCCTGACCGGTGTGGCTTAGTCGGCCTGCGGAATCAAGGGTCCCAGGTTCGATTCTGGTCAAGGGCATGTACCTTGTTTGCAGGCACATTCCTATGAGGGGGTGTGCAGGAGGGAGCTGACGGATGTTTCAAACTCTCTATCCCTCTCCCTTCCTCTCTGTAAAAAAAAATCAATAAAATATATTTTAAAAAAAGAGTGAAGTCTGCATGGACCAGAGAGGAGTTGCAGATCATCGTTATATTTTAAAAAAATATATATTTTATTGATTTTTTACAGAGCGGAAGGGAGAGGGATAGAAAGTCAGAAACATCGATGAGAGAGAAACATCGGTCAGCTGCCTCTTGCATGCCCCCTACTGGGGATGTGCCCGCAGCCAAGGTACATGCCCTTGCTGGAATCGAACCCAGGACCCTTCAGTCCGCAGTCCGATGCTCTATCCACTGAGCCAAACCGGTCTCGGCCATTGTGTCATTTTAATTGGAGGCCCCAGCACAATTGAAACAAGTTGAGATTGGGGCTGGCGCATATTTACTTCTTAAACACACACCAGGAATTTTTTTTGTGTGTGTGACCCTGGATGTGGCCCGGGGTGTTGCATTCAGTTCGGTTGACGTGCCTAGGGGCATGAATGGCCATCTGTGAGATTCGCCAGGCATGGAGTAGAGGGCCATCGGCCATGAGACTTGAGTGGTGAGGGCTGTGACTGGTGATGGGTGATCACGTGTGGCCTGGTGGAGAAGGGCTCTCCCTACCTAAGACGTTATCTGGTTCTCAGTAGGCGGGGTTGAAGGGAGACACAATCATGGGGTGAGGGCCTTCATAGCAGCACCAAGGCTGTGCCTTGCGTGTGGGCTATCAGAATTGGGATAGTGTTTCAGTCCCTTTGAATTTGCAAAGCATTCTCTGCACCACACATGCTGACTAATGACTAAGACCGAGGAGATGATTATGGGGGGCTGTGGATGAGGGAGCGCAGGTGTGAGGGAGGGGTGGGAGGAAGAGTGATGTGCCCTTGGAGAGAGAGTGTGAATTCATGGCACTACATGTTGCAATAAAGGTGAATAAGGAAGGAGTGAGCCCATTTTTGGTGGTTACTGGATGATGATATGATAGAATATGATGTGATATGAGGAATTGTAATGTAACTGTCTGAAAATAGGCGGTGTTGTGGTGCTGCCTGCCAGGTCCAGAGCTTAGGGGGTGGTATAGATGCACACCTTCCTCTTGTTGTCGAGGGCTGACACATTGATCCCTGGGAATGAGCCAGCGTATACTGGCATCACCTGGGCTTGAAGATTTCCAGCGGAATGGGGGAAGGGAGACGGAAAGAGAGAGAGACATACATTACAGAGACCGTGAATTAGACATTTTGGAAGAGAAGGTGGTTAGGAAATAAAGTGTTCTCGCCACAGCAAACTTGTGTTACCTTTGAAGGAGCGTCCCTGGAAATGAAGCTGTGTGAGGGAAGTGTGGCTCAAAGAACTATGATGAGCAGGCAGTGCCAAGCGATAGCCTCAACCCCACGGTGCGAGAGTTAGAAGGGCGAAGCATGATGCCATGTTTTCTCATGTCTCTGAGGGAGAATCTGGGTGATAGCGAGGTTTATTGCCTGACAAAATAAATGATAAATCATTCACATTTTCCTTATGGCCAGCAACTCTCTCTACCCTGTGTTAGTGACACCCACGGTGTTGACAACAGGCAGTGCGGCCTACAAGCGAGGCCCAAAGCTCAGGTATCTGCTCTCTGTTCAACTGCCTTTATTGTTGTGGGAAGACACAGTATCAGTAGGAATATAAGGAGAAGGGTGACTCTGATGGGCCTCAAGGCCCGGTGTCTTGTCTGATGAAGGGTAAAGGGAGCAGTTGGATGTGGAGGGTGGGAAGTATGAAGAACTTGAAATCCCAAGAGAGAATCTAATCATGGACTGAACTGTCCCCATTACGACAGGATATGAACGTGGAGGGCGTGGCCATCGCCTTCTCCCAGGAGGAGTGGGGGCTCTCTGATGAGGCTCAGACTTCTGCACTGCGACGCGATGCCGGAAGTGTTTGGTCTTGTCTCATCTGCAGGTTAGACCTTCACGTTTCTCCCAGTGTCCTGAGGTGATATCGACTCTTCCTTTATTCCCCAAACGTAGCTTTCTCTCCACCACGGCCAGACCATGGGCTCTGCTGATTTCCCCCACTGTCCTTTCTTTTAAAAATATTTTATTGTTTAAAATATTACATAAATTAGTACATTTATCTCTTTTTACCCCCCCCCCCCCATTGACCTTTCCCTTGCCTCCCCTACCCCCTGTCGCATGCCCTCAGCCCACCCCCCCACCCCCATTGTCCTTTCGAATGGGCTGAGGCTGCCAGAGGTGAGCTGTGTGGAGCATCCCTCACACCCATTGCTTCAGAAAGTGCAAGAAGTGTCTGGGAATCAGGAGTCTAGCAGTGAGCTTAATGGGACCCACTTTGAACTTTCTCTGCCTGGGGGGGGTGAGGATGTCCACATGGCCTCCACTTTCTGCACCATTCCTCCAGGTAAGGCTCTTTGCGGCTGCCTGATTTTACAGAAGAGGAAGGGAGAGGGACAGAAAGTTAGAAATGTCAATCAACGAGAGAGAAACCTTGACCAGTTGCCTCCCTCTACTCTGCCCCCACAGCTTCACCGCATTCTTGCGTATGTCATTGGCTATGCAAATACATAGATACATTTTTAAAAATATTTTCATTGATTTTAGAGAGAGGAGGGGAGAGGGAGACTTGAAAACATCAACCGCTGCTGAAATTGGTTTGGCTCAGTGGATGGAGCATCGGCCTACTGAAGGGTCCCAAGTTCGATTCTGATGAAGGGCACACGCCCAGGTTGCGGCTCATCCCCAGGAGGAGGCATGCAGGAGGCAGCAGGTCAATGATTCTCTCTCATCATTGATGTTTCTATCTCTCTATCCCTGTTCCTCCTCTATGAAATCAATAAAGAAATATATATATATATATTAAATATATTTTATTGATTTCTTACAGAAGCAGAAGAGAGAGGGATAGAAAGTCAGAAACATCAATGAGAGACATCGATCAGCTGCCTCTTGCACACCCCCTACTGGGGATGTGCCCGCAGCCAAGGTACATGCCCTTGCCGGACAGTCCCCAGTCCGACGCTCTATCCACTGAGCCAAACCAGTCTCGGCCTAAAGAAATATATTCTTAAAAAATATATCAACTGCTGTTCTAGAGAATGACTGATTTGCTGCCTCCTGTACATACCCCCACCCCAACACACACTCACAGTGGGTAATGAGCCCACAATGCACATGTGTGTCTGACCAGGAAAAGAACTGTGACCTCCTGGTTCATAGGTTGACAGACAACCACTAAGCCACACCAGTTGCGCTGTATTATTAAAACATTTAAAAATATATATCTTATTGATTTTTCCACAGAGAGAAAGGGGGAGGGACAGAGAGTTAGAAACATCGATGAATCAGCTGCCTCCTCTGCACACCCCCCCCCCACTGGGGATGTAACCACAACCAAGGTACACCTGCCCTTGACCGGAATGGAACCCGGGACCCTTCAGTCTGCAGGCCAACGCTCTACCACTGAGCCCAACCGATTTCAGCAAAACATTTTTTTAAAAATTAATCTGAAATAGTTTCTTTTCCTAAAATTTTTAAAGTATATATTTTCCATTTTATTTTATTTTTTAAAATATAAATATATATATGTATATATATTTTAATACATTTTATTGATTTTTCATGGAGAGGAAGGGAGAGGGACAGAAAGTCAGAAACATCAATGGGAGAGAGACATCGATCAGCTGCCTCTTGCACACCTCCACCTGGGGATGTGCCCGCAGCCAAGGTACATCATGCCCTTGACTGGAATCGAACCCGGGACCCTTCAATCCCCAGGCCGATGCTCTATCCACTGAGCCAAACCGGTCTCGGCTATATTTTTTTTAATTGTTGATGGTATTACAGATGTCTCCCATGTCCCCGTGTCTCTGTTCACGGGGGATCTCTCCCAGTCCCCCTCCCCTGGGAGGTCTGTCCGTCTGTCCCAGGGAACCAGCCTCTGGTCCCATCTCCTCCTCCCCCAGCGCCACTGGCAGCACCACAACACCTTGTTCCTCACGTTCCTGGGCTCGAAAGCGAGCCCTCTCCTGGGGCGGTTGAGAAAACTACATTACCCAGAAAGCAACGCGCAACAAAGGGCCTCCGCTTCCGGTTAGGCCGGGACTTCCGGCGTCCTCCTGCTGGCGGACATTTTGCCTTACGTTCACGGACTCGTGGGCTTCAGCTGCCGGGTGCTGAGTGGGAGGAGACGTGGGAGGCAGCGTCCGCGCCGGGCAGGGCGTGTCTGAGGCTGATTGACCCCCTCCCCCCACCCCGAACCGGCGGGATCGGGGCGTCCGAGCCTCCTCTCCGCCGACAGCGTCCCCTCAGCGTCCCCCCATCGGCCCTCCGGCCTCGGGGCCGGCGCCGCTCAGGCCCCGCAGCCCAGGTCGCAGCGCCCAGAGCAGTGAGTGCCCGTGAGGGACACAGGGGGTGAGGGGGCAGGAGGGCGACGGGCTGCGATGCCGCCGGGGAGGCCGTGGTGGACGGACCGGGAGGCGGGGAGAGCCAGGCCCGGTCTGTGTGTAAAGGCGACAGAGAGGAGGAGAGGCGGCTTCCGGTTTCCGGTTACTCTCCTCAGGGGACGGGGCTGGGGGTGGCTGTGAACCACATTGGGATGCGGGCATCTCTGGTCACGTGACCTCGGACCCGAGCCCCTGGGTCCTGGCGGTGGGTGCCCGGCCCTCAACACACCTTCAGTTCCCACAGGTTCCTGCGGGTGCAGAGCCGCTCAGGGGGCTGGTCCGTGGGGCTGATGTCAGGGCCTCACACTATCGGGGCCTCTGAGATAGCGGGGTCCTGGGACTGTCCAGCTCCTCCTCCTCCTCCTCCTGCCCTGGGACCTGCAGACACTCAGCCCGGAGTCCTAAAGGCACGACTCGGACTTCATGGAGTCGACCTGTTTTGGGCAACGGGTGGATGGATGAGATGTGGGGGGTTCCTCCCAGGTTTAGGGACCAGAAAGTGCAAAAGGCTTGTTGTGCAGAATGAGCTCGTTTAGGAATCAGCAAGTATCTCTCTCTCTCTCTCTTTATTTTTAAAATATATTTTATTGTGTTTTCTTTTTACAGAGAGGAAAGGAGAGAAATAGAAACATCGATGAGAGAGAAACATCGATGAGCCGCCTCCTGCACACCCCCCTACTGGGGATGTGCCCGCAACCAAGGTACATGCCCTTGACGGGAATGGAACCTGGGACCTTTTAGTTCCTAGGCTGATGCTCTATCCACTGAGCCAAACTAGTTAGGGCTCTTCAAAAAAAAAAAACACAAAAAAACCCCCCCAACTTTGATTGATTTTAGATATAGAAAGGAAGGGAGAAGGAGGAAAATAGAGAAACATCAGTGTGCAAGAAACCAGGATCAGTAGTCACCCGCTGGACACCTGCTGGAGATCCAGCCTTCCTTCCAGGCCTGTGGCCTAACCAGGACTATCACCTGCCACTTCTCAGTGCTTGGGAAGATGTGCAACCCATTGAGAGTCGCATGAACCAGGGCTGTCCGTCACTTCGATGTAGGGAGGGATCCGTGGGCATGATGATGATGGTATTAGTAGTTCACACGGACAGGGTGAGCTGAGGGCTGGTTTCCTGCGGGGACCCCCGTTTGTGGTAGGTGTGTGTCACAACACAGCAAAGGGACAGAGTGGTCATGTAGAGTGTTGGGGCGAGAGAATGGTTTCCTAATTGGCCAAGGCCTTTCAAAATGTGAGTGGGGGTGAGATATATTGGAAGAGTAATTCCAACAAGATGAGAACGCCTCAATTTTGTTGTGACCCTTGGTGTGGCCTGGAGTGTTGACGTCAGTCAGTGGATAGAGTGTTGGCCCGCAGGTTAAGTGTCCCAGGTTCTATTCCAGTCAAGGGCACACGCCTGGGTTGTGGGCTCAGTCTCCATTAGGGGGCGTGCAGGAGGCAGCTGATCAAAGATTCTCTCTCATCACTGATGTTTCCCTCTCCCTATCTGAAATTAGTAAAAATAAGAATTTTTAAAAATAAAGCCAAATAGTATAGGATTGTGTATATTCCCTCATAGCCTGCTCTTTCCCTTAATAACGTGATATTTGTATGTTAAAAGTAAAAACTTTGACAGCTGGAGTGACAAAGTTGGTTTAGCATGGCCCCATGCACAGCAGGTTGCATAAGCCTAGTTTCCGGGCTGAATGTCCAGGTGTGGGTGGGAGGCAAGCAGGAGGCAGGCAGCCAATCCGTATGTGTCTCTCCTTGTCTTTTCCTCTCTCTCTAAAAGTCACGTGAAAAGAATTTTAAAATTTTAGTCTTTAGGAATAATTTAAATTCTTAGCTTCATGAAATGTGTGCAAATAACAGGTCAGTTGCAGACAACACTCCCCAGAAATCAGCCTCCAAAACCTAACCTGGTCATTTCCCAGTGACACTTGGGTTGGCAACCACCAGTATTTGCAAAGGTTATGGAGTAACTGGGATCCTAATTCCACCCACAAGACCTCAAACAACATACACTGTTACCCAAAGGGCCATGTGCCTAACCATGGCTGGGTTTTAGCCAATGAAAGCCCAGAACAGGAGGCGCCTTATCCATGTGTACATGGTTTAGGGCGGGGCTTCCAGCGTCTTTACCTGGTGGTCATTTTATCCTCTTTGCTCTGTTCACAGAGACAGAGGCTTTCGGGAGCCAGGTCTCCAGTAGGACCAGGCGTCAGAGGCAGCACCCCCGCTGTGAAGTGGTCTGTCTGAGGCTTGTTGAGCCACAATATGCGGGATTGGGGGCTCCCTGCCTCCCAGACTCCTCTCTGCTTACAGAGTTCAACTCAGCGCTACCCCCATTTAACCCTCCAGCCTCAGGTGCGGGGCCCCTGTCTGGTCCAGCAGCACAGGTAGCTGTGATTCTCTGTGAGTGACGGAAGGTGTGATGGAAAGAGTGTGACAGGCTGCAGTGCCATTGTGTAAGGACTTGGTGGTGGGACCGAGCTGGAGGATTCTAGAAACCTGGTTGTGTTTGTGTCTGAAGGCAACAAAGAAGATGAGGGGAAGTTTTGCTTGAGATTTTTTACTCTCATTCTCAGGATGCTGGGACGATCAATGGCTTTGCCAAAAAAAAAAAAAAAAAAAAAAGGCTCGTTGTATGATGTAGGATTCTAAACATTTCCCAAAGCTACTTGGAGGAAGAACAGACAGAGAGAGAGGACAGTTAGGGACAGGAAGGAGAAGTCCTATAAAAGGTAATGAACCTGTCAAGAATTTGCACTGAGGACTGGGGCCTTGAGGGAATGCAGCTAACTCCAGGTTACCTACCCTGGAGGCTGGGCGATAGTTCTCAGCACCCTGAGCCCATGGATTCTGGGGGTGGGTTCTGGGCTCTCAACAGACCTCTCTCTCTTTCCACAGATTCCTGCAAATGCAGAGTCGCTTAGGGGAACTGGTTTCTGGGGCTTATTTCAGGGCCTCACACTCTTGTGGCCCCTGAGATAGTGGGGTTCTGGGGCTGTCCACCTACTCTTCTCATCCTTGGACCTGGGGGAACTTGTAGAAACACCAAGCCCAGCATTCTAAGTCCAGGACTAGGGTCATGTGAGTGGTCTCTGATTTTGGAACCAGTAGAATTGGATGTGAACAGCCCCCTCCATGCATATGTCCCAGAATGTGCAAAGGCTTGGAGTGAAGACCGAGCTGATTCAGGGAGCGGCAGATGTTCCTTTTTTAAAATTAGGAACTGGTAATGATGGGACAGGAGTCGGGGCTAGAAGAGCATTATGGCAACTTGGTTGTCTCTTCTGCAGGTGAGGGGATCATTGGGGTAATTGGAGCAGCAGAGGCAGGTGATGTGAGCCAAGTCTCATTAGATGCCCTGTGGCTGCAGCATGATGAACAACATGGGTGAGAGGGAGGTGGTGGAAAGACTAG
Source organism: Antrozous pallidus (assembly GCA_027563665.1). Lineage (NCBI taxonomy): Eukaryota > Metazoa > Chordata > Mammalia > Chiroptera > Vespertilionidae > Antrozous > Antrozous pallidus. The sequence continues at coordinate 1,204,741 of CM050525.1, read as the reverse complement.
GGCAGAAGCTGCTGTGATGGTCTTGATGAGTGTGATGGCACCTGGCCCATGATGATGGTTGTGGATGTGGAATACGCAGTTGGATTTGGGATCAGTGGATATTCTAATTTGGAGGATGAGAGAGAAGTAAGAGTCAGATGACGTGAATGTTTGGATTTAGCAGCTGAAGGAATGGAAGCACCAACTACTGAGGTGGAAAAATTCATAGTAGGAAAATTAATGTTCCTTGGGAATACACAATCTTTTATTTTTGGCCTCTTAGGATATGAGATACTTCTTAAGAGTGGTTCCAGAGCATCTGGAATTCTGAGGAGTAATTCAAGATGAAGACTACTTTAAAATATAGTGAAGCCTTTATGGACCAGGTAGGAGTTCAACTTTCTTTGATTAGGGATGTAAAGGTAATTCAAATAAACTTAGACTGTGACTGATACATACTTATTTCTTAAACACTCACCAGGATTTTGTTGTGAGCCTTGGTGAGGCCCGGGGTCTTGTAGTCAGCCTGATGGACTTGCTTATGGGTATGAGTGGTCATCGGAGAGACTCACTGAGCATGTGGTAGAGGGCCATAGGCGATGGGACTTGAGTGAGGAAGGCTGTGATTGGAGAATGTAGCACCTGTAGAGATGGGCTCTGGATATCGGGGATCTGGTGTGGTTCTCAATAGGTGACGTTGAAGCAAAAACTTTCTGGGAGGTAGGCCAGACTCAAGGCTGCCTCTCTGAGTGTGGACTAAGTGGGGGTAGTACCTCATCCATCTTTAACTGGCCAGGCATTCTGTGGGCCACTCATGCTGAGTAGTAAGTAAAAGGCCGGGGAGATGACTCCGGGGGCTGTGGCGGAGGGAGTGCAGGTGAGAGAGGTGTGGGAGAAAGAGGGACGAGCCCTGTGAGAGGGAATGTGAATTCACGGCTGCGGGGGCCCTGACATTGACATAGAGGGAAGGGAGGCTGAGTCCATTTCCGGTGGCATCTGGGTAATATGATATGGCGAATGTTAGGGTAATCCCTGAAAAGAGGGTGTGTTGTGCTACATTCCTGGTCCAGAGCTTCGGTGTCGTATATGTGCACACCTGCCTGCTGTTGTTGAGGGCTGTTACAGTGATCAATAGAATGAGGTGACAGTGTACATTAGGCACCTGGGCTTGAAAATCTCTGCTAGAGGGACAATATAGAGGGTAAGAGAGAAATAGGGTACAGAGGAGATGAACTGTGATTTTGGAAAAGAAGGTGATTAGGAAACTCCCATCCTGGTGATGGCATATTTGTGTTATGTGTGACATTGAGCCTCTGAGAAGAAGCTGTGAGAGATGTGAGGTTCAAGCATTATGTGCAGCAGGTAGTGCACAGTGATGGCCTCAGCACCTTGGATTTGGGATTGAAAGGGTGAAGTGTGAATGCATGGCTTTGGCTGTCTTGCAGGGACAATCTGGGGACGACATGGATGAATAGTGCCTGAGAGGACCAGTATCAAATCACTCACACTCTCTCTATGGCCAACATTTATCCCTAGCCTTGTTGGTCACACCCACTGTTGTTGACAGGAGGCACTGTGGCCTGTGGCCTAATGAGAGGCCCTGGGTTCAGATATAATGTATTTGCTCATGGGTCTTTATTGTTGGGGGAAGACACAGTATCAGTAGGAACCTTACGGAGAGGGTTTTCTGGATGGGACCAAGGCCTGGTACCTACTCTGATGTAGGTAGTAGAGGAAGAGGATGGATGTGGGTGGTGGGGAGGATGATGAACATAACATCTTAGGGGAGAAGCTGACCATGGACTGAACTGTCTCCATTGTGACAGGAGATGAACTTTGAGGACGTGGCCATTGTCTTCTCTCAGGAGGAGTGGGGGCTCCTTGATGAGGCTCAGAGACTTCTGTTTTGCGATGTGATGCTGGAAGTGTTTGCAATTATATCATCTGTAGGTAAGAGCTTCTCATATGTTCTGGTGTCCTGAGGTGATGTCTGTGCTTCCTTTGTTCTCCCAATGTAGCTTTCTGTCTCTGGAAGCCAGACCATGGGCTCTGCTGATGCCCCCACATTCTCGTCCAATGTGCTGTGGCTGCCAGCTGAGGCCTGTGTGGAGAGCCCTGAGCAATGGACTCACCAAACATTCCTAAGAACCATTACCTCCAAAATTGCAGTAATGTCTGAGAATCAGGAAATCTGCAGACAGCTTCATGGGTCCCATGTCGCTGTTCAAGTCCGTGGGAGGGTGTCTGACTGTCTACATCCGTGGCTTCTGCTTCTGCCCCCTCCCCTAGCCGAAGGTTCTTTATGACAGCCTGTGCCAGGTTTTGATCGTATCTCGAACCATGGATATACTTGTAAGACCCTGCTTCAGTTGTTGTTTGTAATATGTCCTTCCTAAATACTGTTGCTCGCTGAATTGGTCTGGGCTTGTGCTGGCTGCTCACCGCCATTGTCTTTCATCAGTACTCAGAGTATTTAGGTTGTAAGGATTTGTACAGTAAAAGGTGCATGGAGAACCCGGTGTGTTCACAGGGTGAATATGCAAGATGGTCTCAGAGGAAGCCTAGCCGTGCTAAGTGGGAACTAGGAGCTCGGTATTACTACGGTGTGGTAATCCTTTTCATGTCCTGTATGTCCAGGGTTCCCATGTCAGAGTTCAGGATCTAGAGAAGGCTGCACACAAATGAAGGAGACTGGAAAAGCATCAATTTTGAGAATAATGAGGGTCAGGTGGGAGTCCACCTCTAGGGGAAGGACACCACAGCACTGGCCTTGCTATCCCCTTTTATTAAGACTATGTGTTACATCCATGTCCTTTTTAGGTCAGGAAATTCCAACAATGAGTCAATCAGGAAGAATTAACATAAGACTCAAAGTGGCAGCTGCTTCAGCTCCCAGTGTCTCACCTAAGCAGTGAGTGAAGAGTCCAGACTTACAGAGCTGTTCAGGCTGACCAGGTCTCCTGCATAAGGGCTTTTTTTCAGGTCACACCAGGAACCTGCTCTTACCCAGTTGTTTAGGAGAAGGTGCCGCTGGTCCCATCTCATTTTTACCTTTGCTTTCCCCTATTTGACACTTTGCTGACTTGTCATTTCATCAGTGACTTCCTGCTTTCTGGCTTCTATCATCGTTGCAGCAGTTTTATGTCACTTGTCCCGCTGCGCTGCTCCCTCTTGCAGTATTTTCCAACATGTGCCTCCACGTATGTTATGAGGTGCGCACGCTTGCTCAAGTAGTTGTCCAACAGCAGCTACTCATTCATGGACTTGTACTTGGAGAAGATGTAACCAGTCTACTGCACAGCTTGCCCGTGTCGCCAGCAAACAAGCCCTGCTGAAGGCTGTTAGCAGAAGAATGTGCTGGAGATCCTGCTTCTCTTCCATGTACTACTTGTCATATTTGAGTCATATCTCTAATTGGGGCTTCCCTGTTTTGTGATCTTCAGTCGCCCAGAACTTCTCAGCAGCCTCTTATCGATCCTTGTTGCAGATTTTTTATTTTCAGGCAGTTAGTTGCATGAAACCAATATACTAGGTGGACCAGTTAATAATGCAGATTTTTTTCAATAGATGGACTTACACATATGTTGATATAATGTGATTTGGTATGTATGCTGTTTTGTTGTATTGACAGCAAGCTTCAAAACTACATATGTCACATTTTCTGACTGTGTTAACATAGATATTTTTATGCTTAAGAAATATCGAATTTCGTGGGCGCCCCTCCACCCCCCCAAATAAGCATTTGTGAGAAGTTTTAATTCATTACTCTGTCTTGAAGAAAAAGTTTTGGGAAGCTTATGGTGAACATGTTCCATGCCAAGATACTTGTGAATGCTGATTTAAATGCTTTTAGAAGTGATTATTTTGATGTGAAAGACAAAGAATGTCCAGGTCAACCGAAGTTCGAAGATTAAGAATTACAAGCATTATTGGATGAAGATACATGTTAAACTCAAAAAAACTTGCAGAAAGAAGCAAATAATTTCCAGTCTTTTATAAACAATGAGAAAGATTTTAAAAGAAGGAGAATGGGTTTCACATCAACTGAACAAAAGACAAAACCGAGAAGTCATCAGTAAAATGTTGCCTCAACAGCACCAAAGAAAGTCTTTTTTTGCATCATATTGTGAATGGCGATGAAAAGTGGATTTATTTTGGATATCCCAAATGCATAAAATCATGAATTGATTCAGGTCAGCCATCAACATTGACCGCAGGACCAAATTGCTTTGGAAAGAAGACAATGCTCTGCGTTTGGTGGGATCAGGAAGGTGATGTGTATTATATGAGCTTCCGAAACCAGATGAAACCGTTCATACTGATTGGTTCCAATAATAAGTAATCAGTTTGAACCACACTATGATCGTGAAACGACCGGAATGTTCCAGAAGACACAGCAAGTAATTTTGCTTCATGATAACCGCCATCACATCCTTCAAAACCAGTTCAATGCACGTGAAAAGATCTTTCCTGGGAAGTATTAACCCACCCGTTGTATTCACCAGACCTTGCTCCTTCAGATGACCACTTGTGGTGCTCAGCTCCCTGTTCCTAGCGCTGCCACAGAGGTGGGAGAGGCGCCTGCGACCACAGCTGCTCTGGACGGCTGTGAGCTTGGCTGCTGGCCGAGCAGTGCTTCCCCTGTGGGAGCGCTCTGAGCACCAGGGGGCAGCTCCTTTCTTGAGTGTCTGCCCCCTGGTGGTCAGTGCGCATCATAATGACCAGTCGTTCCACCCTAATGGTTGCTTAGGCTTTTATTTATATAGATATCTGTATGAACAAAATATTTACGAGACCCACGTGTCCTATTCTAGCTTCCCCTCATTCACTTTCATCAAGTTTTTTTGTTGTTGGTGGTGGTTTTTTGTGTTTTTTTTTTTTTAATTTCTCTATCCCCAGGCACGTTAGTGGGTTATTTCACTTACAATCCCAGATGTATCTGGCCTTGCCCGGATAGCTCAGTTGGTCAGAGCATTATCTCAATAACATCGAGGTTGCAGTTTCCATCCCTGGTTGGGCAATATACAAGAGACAAGCAAATAATACGTAAAAAAATAGTGGAGTAACAAATTGATGTTTCTCCCTCCCTATTTTTTTTTTTCTCTCTCTCTCTCAAATCAATATATTTGTCTTATTCACCCACTCAGTCCACACACACGTAAACACCAGTGCACCCTGGGGTCCTGTTGAACCGGCAGCCGGGCGTCTCCCGCGGGCAGAGCACGCAGCGGTGGAGAGAACAGGAGGGGAGGCGCTGGTGCTTTCAGTGAGGAGGGGGAGGAACCGGGGCTGCACTGTACAGCCACCCACAGGGGATGCTGGCGTCTGTGCTCCCTGAGACTAGAACAGGCTCCCTGAGGGAAAGCTCCGGGCCTGCACATGCCCCTTGTGGTCCCTGCACCTTCCAGCGGGGGGGGGGGGGGGGGGGTTTGAGCCTGGGCTATTGCACCTTCAGGGGGTTGAGGGGCTCAAGTTCCTCTCAGGCGTCAGGGCTGGGAGCAGCACTGGCAGCTGGACAGGGGGGTGTGGGCAGAAAAACTCAGTGCAGTTACCACGGGGAGTTGGTGCTGGGCCGTGTGTGTGGCTCTGAGGCCCTCTCTAGTCCCAGTCCAGGCTGTGGCCGCTCTGTTCCCTTGGGTTGTGGTTAGCGGGAAACGGAGCAAGCGATAGGTCATTCCCTGGGAGCTCGCGTGCGCTCCACGGAAGCTGGTGGCCCAGGCAGGGCCAGCCTAGTCCCTTGCTGATGATGTGCTCCAGCCATTGACCTTCCCCGGGGAGAGAGAGGAGTTCTCTCTCTGCGGAATGGCTTCTTGCCCAGCACGATGGGTCACTGGGTGCTGAACCACATGGTCCTGTCGGGGATTGCCAGTCTGGAGAAGTTTAGCGACTATAGAAATTTGTAGATACTGATTCATGTAGGGAGGGAAGGTGGCCCTGACCATTCCTTAGTGGGTAAACATCCACCCCGGCCTTGGCCAGTGTGCTCAGTGGTGAGCATCAGCCCGCTCACCTGCAAGGTGGCACATTCGATTCCAGGTCAAGGACATGTACCTGGGTTGCACGTTCAGTACCTGGCGCCCCCTAACTCCTGTAGAGGAGGCAAGTAGTCAGTCTCTCTCATTTTCCCACCCCATTACAGTATCCCCAAATCCTGGGGAAATGTTCTTGGGTGAGGAACAGCAGCAAGAAGAATTATCCACCCCTCCTGCGCTGAGCTGGACCCTCCACTGCGCAGCCCACCCTCCTAACACTTTCTGTCTTTGACAGATGGGAGCCCAAGGCCTGTAAAGCCCTGTGTCTGCCTGAGGGGCGTTGGCCAGGGCACTTCTCTCCCCATCCAGGGGTCTCTTCATCCTGCTCTTCTTCCCCTTCCCCAGGCTGAGCCCCTTCTGCCCCTGCTCTTCCAAACCTGGGTTATTCCCATGGGGATCATCCCAGAGGTGGATGAATTGAAGGAACATTTCATAGAACCCCAATTTGAGCGAAGGTGGGGAACTGGGGGAGGACTCTGGATCTCTGGAAAGGAATGAGGGGGTTGGTGCCTTATGGAGGAGAGCTGAGGGGGAAAAATCCTAGACCCTCAGGAGTCTCCCTCAGGAATGAGGTACTGGGTACTCCTGGAGAGGGCTTGGCAGTCCTGGGGACCCCCGGTCCCTGGAGAGCAGGCCACTCCCCTGCCTGTGGGAAAGAAAGCAAGGCAGACACCGAATAGAGGAAGGTGCCTGGAGCTGCTCAGAGCATCACTCCAGGGTCCCCGGGCCCTGGTCATCTGGGCTTGCATGGCCACCTGGGAGCACTGGGCCGGGAAGGAGAACTATGCCCCGTTCCCTCCAATGGCGATGACGGGATATGTGGAGGGACTGCATTTAGCACAAGTTCATACATACACAATAGGAATGGAAACCACAGGGTCACTGTCGATGTTAATGGCGGAATGTTGACCATCGGCCCCACCTGCCGGGGCACTCACCTGGGCCACGCAAAAGGTCCAGAGACTTGGCGGCAGGCTAGTGACTGATGTTAATGTAAAATTACTTAGATGCTGGATGCTTCCCAGTCTTCCACCTTCCCAGTCAACACACTTAACATGCAGGTCTTCGCCTCCACCACGGTGGGGAGAACTGAGGGGGCAGCCAGGAATTGACGGAGGTCACGCTCAACCGTCAGTCGCTCTTAGCTCCCTAGCGTTAGCTAGTTGAGCACCATCCCAGGCATAGAACAGCTGCCAGTTCGCTTAGTGGTGAGGACACAAGCCTGGTGAGTGTGTGGGAGGCCAGGAGGAATTTGCTGCCAATGCCATCTGACCAAACTCTGTTGTTGGAAGTAAGAATTTGGGGATATTGGGGGCCAGGCGGCTGCCCATCTCTAGTGGAAGGACTGGACCGGGCTCTGGCCTGGCTCTCTGGCCTGGCTATCCCTTTTCCTAAGACTCTAGGATCCGCCCATAGCCTTTAGGCAGGAAATCCCAATAACGGAAATAAACAAAAAGCAAAGAGAGGTGGAGGCTGCTTCAGTTAACAGTGTTTTAGCTCTGACCTTTCGGAGCAATTAAGGTTGTTTGCCAGCCTTCGGGGCTTCCTGTCCGCATTTTTCTATTAGACCAGGATTGGTCCCCGGCACATCAGGCCTCTAGTTAAAAAATAAAGCCAGTAGGATAGGATTGTATATGTTTTCTCACAGCCTGCTGTTTCTCTTAATAATGTGATGTTTGTACGTTAATAAAACCTCTGAGAGCTGGAGTGACTTAGTTGGTTGAGCGTTGCCACGTGCACAGGAAAGTTGCGAGTTTGATTCTGGGTGAGGCCACCAGCCTGGTTCCTTGGCTGAGTGCCCGGTGGGTGGGTGGGAGGCCAGCAGGAGGAATCCGATCAGGGTTTCTCTCTCCTTGTCTTTCCCTTTCTCTCTAAAAGTCACCTTAAAAGAAGTTTGAAATTAGTCGTCAGGAATAAGTTAAATAATACTTTTCACCTCAAGGAGTAAGTATTGAGAGCTTCACAGAATCGGAAATGTGTGCCAATAACAGAACCGTGTCAGACAACACTCCCCAGAAACCAGCCTCCCAAACCTAAAGTGGTCATTTCCCAGTGACACTTGGGTTCACAACCACCAATATTTGCAAAGGTCAGGGAGAGACCGGCATCCTAATTCCACCTATAAGGCCTCAAACAGTATACACTATTACCCATAGGGCCATGCGCCTAACCATGGCTAGTTTTAGCCAATGAAAGCCCAAAACAGGTGCATAATCCAACTGAATGTGGTTTAGGGTGGGACTCTCGTGGTCTGAACCCGGCGGTCATTTGAACCTCTGTGGTGTGCTCACAGAGACAGAGGTTTAAGAGCCAGGTCTCCAGTAGGACCAGGCATCAGAGGCAGCACCTCACAGTTAAGTGGTCGGTCTGAGGCCTGTTGAGCCACAGTTGGTGGGATTGAAGTCTCTGTGCCTCCCAGACTCCTCTCTGCTTACAGAGTTCAATTCAGTGTCACCCCATTTAACCCCCCAGCCTCGGGTGCAGGCGCCTGTCAGGTCCTGCAGCCCCGGGTCCCAACATCAGAACTATGAGTCTCTCGGGGGTGACACAGGTTGTGACGGGGAAAAGGGTGACGGGCTGTAATCCCACCATTTAAGGACATGATGGGGTGACTGAGCTGGGAGCATTGGAGTAGCCCAAGCAACTTTTCTGTTTGAAGGCAACAAAATGATGAGGCAAAGATTTGTGAATTTTTTAACTATTATTCTCAGGACTCTGGGGCTGTTGATCCTGTCGGGGAAAAAAACACACCCCCAAGTCATTATCTGAGGTAGGATTCTAAACATTTCCCAAAGATTCTCAGAGGAAGACCAGACTAGAAGGGAGAAGATAGCAGTTGTGGACAAGAAGGAGCAGTACTTTGACAGATAATGTAACTAGCAAGAGTGTGCATTGAGGATTCCGCCGTGAGGTAATGCGGGCATCTCCAGGTCGCCTGGCCTGGACCGGGGCAGGAGCACTCGGCAGCCTGAGCCCGTGGATGCTGACGGTGGTTGCCAGACTCTCAGCAGACTCTTGGCTTTCCACAGATTGCTGCAGGTGCAGAATTGCTTTAGGGTTCCTGGTTGGTGGATCTTATTTCAGGACCTCACACTCTTGTGGCTCCTGAGGTGGCAGTGGGGTCTGTGACTGCCCAGCCACTCTTCTAGCCCTGGGACTTGGGGACCTTACAGAGACGCCAAGCCCAGAATCTGAAGTCCAGGTCTTGGGTCATATGAGTAGTGGTCCTTGATTTTAGAAATGGATGTGATAGGCCCTTCCATGAATAACTTCCAGAATGTGGAGTAAAGACAGCTCATTTAGGAACTAGCAGATGTATATATATATATATATATTTTAAAATAGAAACTGGTAACAATGGGACAGGAGCTGGGGCTAGAAGAGCATTATGACAACTTGAGTTTCTGTTATCTTTTAAAAAAAATTTTTTTTTTTAATTGCTTTTTTACAGAGAGGAAGGGAGAGAAATAGAGTGAGAAACATTGATGAGAGAGAAACATCGGTCAACTGTCTCTTGCACACCCTCCACTGGGGATGTGCCCTCAACCAAGGTACATGCCCTTGACCAGAATCAAACCTGGGGTCTTCCAGTCCTCAGGCCACCGCTCTATCCACTGAGCCAACCCGGTTAGGGCTTGGGTTTCTGTTCTGCTGGTGATGGGATCATTGGGGTCATTTGAGCAGTGGAGGGCCGGTAGTCTGTCCCAGTTCTCATTAGATGCCCCGTGGCTGCAGTGTGATGCACAGCATGGGTGAGCGGGAGGCGGTGGAAAGACGAGGACAGGACCTGCCATGATGGTCTCGGTGAGTGTGATGGCGCCTGGCCCATGATGGTGGCTGTGCAGATGGGATAAGCAGTTGGATTTGGGATCAGTGGTTTAGGTGTGGCCACCTGGATTTTCTAATATTTTTGGATGAAAGAGGGAAGAGTCAGAGATGACGTGAAGGTTTGGATTTACCGGCTGAAGGAGTGCTTGCATTCCTGTGTGTCGAGAAATAGAACAGTGACCTACCAGTTTATAGATGCATAACCCTCACCCACACCATCTGCGCTATATTCTTTCTGCAATATTTTTTTAAATGTATTTTTTATTGTTGAAGGTGTTACACATGTTTCTCATTTTCCCGGTGTATACGTTCTTTGGAGGATGTCTTCCAGGCTCCCCCCTCTACCATGGGAGGTCTGTCTGTCCTGGTTAACCAGGCCTCTGGGCCCATCTCCTCCTTCCCCAGGGACACAGGTGGCAGGCACCACAACAGTTGATTCCTCAAGTTCCTGGGCTGGAAAGCTAGCCCTCTCAGGGGCGGGTGAGAAAACTACATTACCCAGAAAGCCATGCGCATACATCAGCAGAGATAGACTTCCGGTGTCTGCTTAGCCTGTTAAGGCGGGACTTCCTGCTTCCTCCTAGTGGAGATTCTCTGAAGCTCAGCCTTCAGCTCCCCTGGAGGAGAGCAGCAGGGGGCAGCGCCCCTGCCTTTCAGGGGGCGTCTGGGGCCTATGGGGCCGCGACCTTCGGGATCGGGGCGTCCGAGCCTCCTCTCCACCTACAGCGTCCCCTCAGCCCGGGTCGCAGCGCCCAGAGCAGTGAGTGCCCGTGGGGGACACAGGGGGGGAGGGGGGAGGAGGGCGACCGGCTGCGATGCCACCGGGGAGGCCGTGGGGGACTGAGCGGGAGGCGGGAAGAGCCAGGCCCGGTCTGTGTGTGAAGGCCACAGAGAGGAGGAGAGGTGGTTTCCGGTTTCCGGTTTCCGGTTTCCGGGAGGAGTTGACTCTTCCTCAGGGGACGGGGCTGGGGAGTGAAATACGGGAGCGATCACCTCAGGTACAAACCGCTGTGTGGACTCTGTCCTTGTTTGTTTGCTAAAACAATAGGAAGTTACTGTGATTTTTCTGGATTTATGTGTGGTATCTAAGTACCCCGTTGATGATGGTTTGAGTGAATACCCCGTTGATTGTGGTCTCACTGGTCCCGGAAGCACATTCCTCTGGGCACCAGCCCAGGACAGTGACCCTGAATCGCCTCAGTAGCTACAGTTTGTGTCTAAAGGCGACAAAGGATGAGCCCCGTTTCACGTGGGGAGTTCTAGTTTCCTCCTCAGGGCTATGGGGCCGTTGATGGTGTGAACAAAGGAGGGATGCTGGCTGAGGCAGGGTTCTCAGATTTACCAGAAACAGCCCTGAGGAAGCAGAGAGAGGACAGCAGGGAGGGGTCGGGGAAGGCGGATCCTGTGGGAGATGAGGTAACCAGCAGGTTGTGCTCTGAGGGCTGAGCCCTGAGGCCATGCAGGGTTCTGGAGGTGCCCCGACCCCGGGGCTGGGCCAGGGTCCTGAGCATCCTGAGCCCCTGGGTCCTGGCGGTGGGTGCCAGGCCCTCCTCAACACACCAGGTTCGCACAGGTTCCTGCAGGTGCAGAGCCGCTCAGGGGGGTGGTTTCTGGAGCTGATGTCAGAGCCTCACTTACTTTTTTCTGAGGTTGTGGGGTCCTGGGGATGTCCAGCCACTCTCCCAGCCCTTGGACGTGGGGGAATTAAACTCACACTGAGCCCAGTTTTCTAAGGCTATCACTAGGGATTTATGAACTGGACATGTTTTTGGCAGCCATTGTAATGAGTTGTGGGAGGTCCTTCCAGGCATGGGGAACAGAATGGGCCAACGCTCGGACTGAAGAGTGATCTGTTTCAGGAACCAGAACATATAATTGATTTTAAACTTAGAAAGGAAGGAATTGAATGAGACAGAGAAAATTCTATGAGCAAGAAACAAGGGTCAGTTGCCCCCTGCTGGGGATCCAGCCCACCACGCAGGCATGTGACCTGACCAGGACTGGAACTTGCCATGTCCCAGTGCAGGGGTAGATGCTCAACCACTGAGACGCATCTGTCAGGGCTGTAGATCACTTTAATACAGGGAATCGAGGTCAGGATAATGATGGTCTTAGTAGCTCAGAGGATCAGTGTGACTAACCCTGAGGACTGGGTTTACTGGTGGGGCCCCCATTTGGGGGGGGTTGGGTGTCACAACACAGCACAGGGAGAGGTGGCCATGTAGAATATCGGGGATGGATAATGGTTTCCCAGCGGCCAAGATCTTTAAAAGATGACTGGACCTGAGATGAATTGGAGCTGGAAGAGTATTCGCACAAGATGAAACTAAACACTCACCAGGATTTTGCTGTGACCCTTCCTGTGGCCTGGGCGTTGCAGTCAGGATTAACTTTGAAGCTTGAGTGGTCATCGGAGAGACTCACTGAGCATGTGGTAGAGGGCCATAGGCGATGGGACTTGAGTGAGGAAGGCTGTGAGTGGAGAATGTAGCACCTATAGAGATGGGCTCTAGATATCGGGGATCTGGTGTGGTTCTTAATAGGTGATGTTGAAGCATAAACTTTCTGGGAGGTAGGCCTTCAGGCAGGACTCAAGGCTGCCTCTCTGAGTGTGGACTAAGTGGGGGTAGTACCTCATCCATCTTGAACTGGCCAGGCATTCTGTGGGCCACACATGCTGAGTAGTAAGTAAAAGGCCGGGGAGATGACTCCAGGGGCTGTGGCGGAAGGAGTGCAGGTGAGAGAGGTGTGGGAAAAAGGGGGATGAGCCCTGTGAGAGGGAATGTGAATTCACGGCTGCGGGGGCCCTGACATTGACATAGAGGGAAGGGAGGCTGAGTCCATTTCCGGTGGTGTCTGGTAATATGATATGGCGAATGTTAGGGTAATCCCTGAAAAGAGGGTGTGTTGTGCTACATTCCTGGTCCAGAGTTTCAGTGTCGTATATGTGCACACCTGCTTGCTCTTGTTGAGAGCTGTGACAGTGATCAGTAGGATGAGGTGACAGCATACATTAGGGAACTGGGGTTGAAAATCTCTGCTAGAGGGACAATATAGAGGGTAAGAGAGAAATAGGGTACAGAGGAGATGAACTACCATTTTGAAAAAGAAGGTGATTAGGAAACCCCCATCCTGGTGATGGCATATTTGTGTTATGTGTGACATTGAGCCTCTGAGAAGAAGCTGTGAGAGATGTGAGGTTCAAGAATTATGTGCAGCAGGTAGTGCACAGTGATGGCCTCAGCACCTTGGATTTGGGATTGAAAGGGTGAAGTGTGAATGCATGGCTTTGGCTGTCTTGCAGGGACAATCTGGGGACGACATGGATGAATAGTGCCTGAGAGGACCAGTATCAAATCACTCACACTCTCTCTATGGCCAACATTTATCCCTAGCCTTGTTGGTCACACCCACTGTTGTTGACAGGAGGCACTGTGGCCTGTGGCCTAATGAGAGGCCCTGGGTTCAGATATAATGTATTTGCTCATGGGTCTTTATTGTTGGGGGAAGACACAGTATCAGTACGAACCTTATGGAGAGGGTTTTCTGGATGGGACCAAGGCCTGGTACCTACTCTGATGTAGGTAGTAGAGGAAGAGGATGGATGTGGATGGTGGGGAGGATGATGAACATAACATCTTAGGGGAGAAGCTGACCATGGACTGAACTGTCTCCATTGTGACAGGAGATGAACTTTGAGGACGTGGCCATTGCCTTCTCTCAGGAGGAGTGGGGGCTCCTTGATGAGGCTCAGAGACTTCTGTTTTGCGATGTGATGCTGGAAGTGTTTGCACTTGTATCATCTGTAGGTAAGAGCTTCTCATATGTTCTGGTGTCCTGAGGTGATGTCTGCGCTTCCTTTGTTCTCCCAGTGTAGCTTTCTCTCTCTGAAAGCCAGACCATGGGCTCTGCTGATGCCCCCGCGTTCTCGTCCCATGTGCTGTGGCTGCCAGCTGTGGCCTGTGTGGAGAGCCCTGAGCAATGGACTCACCAAACATCCCCAAGACCTGTTGCCTCCAAAAGTGCAGTTGATGTCTGAGAATCAGGAAATCTGCAGACAGTTTCATGGGTCCCATGTTGCTGTTCAAGTCCGTGGGAGGGTGTCTGACTGTCTACATCCGTGGCTTCTGCTTCTACCCCCTCCCCTAGCCGAAGGTTCTTTATGACAACCTGTGCCAGGTTATGATCATATCACGAACCATGGATGTTCTTGTAAGACCCTACTTAAATTATTTGTAATATGTCCTTCCTAAATACTATTTTTAAAAAAATGTTATTGATTTTTTTACAGAGAGGAAGGGAGAGGCATAGAGAGATAGAAACATCAGTGAGAGAGAAACGTTGATCAGCTGCCTCCTATAACCCCAACCCCGTCCTCCGCACCTGGGGATGTGCCCGCAACCAAGGTACATACCCTTGACCAGAATCGAATCTGGGACCCTTCATTCCACAGGCTGACTCTCTATCCACCAATCCAAATCGGTTAAGCCAGTGGTCGGCAAACTGCAGCTTGTGAGCCACATGCGGCTCTTTGTCCCCTTGAGTGTGGCTCTTCCACAAAATACCAAGGCCTGGGTGAGTTTATTTTCAAGAAGTGGCGTTAGAAGAAGGTTAAGTTCAAAAACTTTGGATCTCAGAAGAAATTTCAGTCATTGTCCTGTTGACATTTGGCTCTGCGGACAAATGAGTTTTCTGACCCCTGAGTTGGGGCTTTCCTAAGTATTATTGCACCCGGAATTGCTCTGGCCTCCTGCTGGCTGCTCACCTCCATTGTCTTTCACCTGTACTCGGAATGTTTAGGTTGGATGTATTTGTACAGTAGAAGGTGCACTGAGAACCCTGGTCTGTGCAAGGTGGTTTCAGAGGAAGCCTAGTCCTGCTAAGTGGCATCTAGGAGCTAGGTATGACCTAAGGGCTATTTATCGGGTCACACCAGGAACATGCTTGTATCCAATTGTTTAGGTGCGGGTGCCACAGACCACACCTCATTTCTACTTTGGTTTCCCATATATGACACTTTGCTAACCTGTCATTTCATCTGTGACTTCCTGCCTTCTGGCTTCTATCACTGTTGTGGCATTTTTATATCACTTGTTCACTGAGCTGCTCCCTCTGCAATATTTTCCAACATGTGCCTCCACATATGTTTTTTTTTAATATATATATTTTATAGATTTTTCACAGAGAGGAAGGGAAAGGGATGGAAAGTCAGAAACATAGATGAAAGAGAAACACCGATCAGTTGCTGTCTCTTGCACACCTACTACTGGGGATGTGCCCGCAACCAAGGTACATGCCCTTGACTGGAATCAAACCTGGGACCTTTCAATCCACAGGTTGATGCTCTATCCACTGAGCCAAACCGGTTTCGGCACCTCCACATATATTATAAGGTGCGCACTCTTGCTCAAATAGTCGTTCAACAATACCTACTCGTTTATTGACTTTTACTTGGAAAAGATATCACCAGTCTACTGCACAGCTTGCCCAAGTCATCAACAAACGAGCCCTGCTGAAGGCTGTTAGCAGAAGTATGTGGTGGAGATCCTGCTTCTCTTCCATGTGGTACTTGTCATAATTGAGTCATATTTTTGGTCAGGGCTTCCTTGTTTTGTGAACTTCAGTGGCCCAGAACTTCTCAGCAGCCTCTTATTGCACATATTTTATATTCAGACAATTGCATAGAACCCATGTGTTTCATATAACACACTTTTGTAATGAGACATTCCCCTGTCTCCACAGTCAACATTAACTTTCTCAGCATTTTTCTGTTTTCAGGTTGTTGGCATAAAACGAATGATGAGGAGGTCTGTTCTGAGCAGAGTGAATCTGTTGAAGGAGAGTCACAGGTCGGGGCTTCTGAGATAGCTCCAGTAACCCAGCGGACCCATTTGTGTAAGCAATGCTTCTCAGTGTTCAAAAATATTCTGCACCTGACTGAGTCACAAGCAGCAGACTTGGAGCAGAATGGCTTCTTCAGTGATGCATGTGTGAGAGACTTCTGTTGGAATTCAAACCCTCACCAGCAACAGAGTGAAGCCTCTGGAGAGAAGCCCTGGAAAGAAGCTATGGACAGGGCCTCATTTGTGACCAAGTGCAGCTTCTACTTATCTTGGGTGCTCTCAACCAGTAGGGAGGCTGGGGAAGACTTCCCAGCCATTTCAGAGCTTCACCACCAGGTCCCTCTCGACACTGAGGAGCCACACAGTGGCAGTGAGATTTCGCTGGAATTTCTCAGTGGAAATAGTCATTATGATTGGGGTGAAGTTGAAAAAGCTGCCAGCCACAACCAGAAAGTTGTTCAGCATCAAGATGTCTACTCTGAAGAAGTGAATTATGTGTGTAGCAAATGTGGGAATGTTTTTAGAGGAATTTTTAATCTTATGCAACATAACAGAGTTCACACTGGAGAACAGCCCTATGAATATAGAGATTGTGAGAAGTCCTTCAGTCAGAGATCTCACCTCACCAAACAAGACAGAGTTCTCACTGAAGAAAAGTCTTATGAGCGTAGTGAACATGGGAAGTCGTTCAGGCAAACCTCTACTGTCATTGAGCATCAGAAGGTTCATGCTGTAGAAAGAAGCTACGAGTGTACTGTTTGTGGGAAGGCCTTCCGAAAAAGATCTCACCTCATTAAACACCTCAGAATTCACACTGGAGTAAAGCCCTATGAGTGTACTGATTGCGGGAAATGCTTCAGGGAAAGCAGTACTCTCATTCAACACCAGAGAGTTCACACTGGAGAAAAGCCGTATAAATGTACTCTTTGTGGAAAGTCCTTCATACAAAGGTCTATCCTCACGAAACACCACCGAATTCACACCGGAGAAAAGCCATATGAGTGCACCGATTGTGGGAAGTCATTCAAGCAAATCTCGGCCCTCAGTGTACATCAGAGAGTCCACACTGGAGAAAAGCCTTATGAATGTAGTGATTGTGGAAAGTTCTTCAATGTGAGCTCTGCTCTCAATACACACCACAGAGTTCACACTGGAGAGAAGCCATACAAATGCAGTGATTGCGGCAAGTCATTCAGGCAAATCTCCCATCTCAGAGAGCACCAGAGAGTTCACAGTGGAGAAAAGCCATATGAGTGTAGTGATTGTGGAAAGTTCTTCACTGAAAGCACTGCTCTCAATAAACACCACAGAGTTCACACTGGAGAGAAGCCACATGAGTGTAGTGACTGTGGGAAGTCATTCAGGCGAATCTCGATTCTCACAGAGCACCAGAGAGTTCACACGGGAGAAAAGCCATATGTGTGTAGTGATTGTGGGAAGTCCTTCAGACAAAGCTCTACCTTGACACGGCACCGGAGAGTTCATACTGGAGAAAAGCCTTATGTGTGTAATGCATGTGGGAAGTCTTTTAGGTACAGTAGTCACCTCCTTTATCACAAGAGAGTTCATACTCTATAAAAGCCATGCGAGTGTCAGAATTGTGAGGATTCCTGTAAGCAGGTGTACCCTCATATGACACCACAGAGGTCAAACTGGAGAAATGCCACATCAGTGTATCTTCTTTTATAATAGGTTAGTTCATGTTTTTCACAATTTTATAGCAAGTATAAGGTTTGTAAATTGTAAACCCTTTCTTCAGGCCACACAGGTAATTTGAGGTTCAGCACTAAAGTTTATGTGATCACATAATCTTTCTTATGGCTGAGTAGTATTATGTTCTATGGATAACCACTTTGTCTATTGATCTGTCTGTGGCTTTGTTTATTTTGACATTTGAGGTTTTATAAATAAATCTGTTGGAAATATTTTTGTTCAGTTCTTTCTACAGGTAAGGTTTTACTACTTAACGAACTAATGATTTACATTGTACGATAGAACTGTGACCACACATGGCCATTTCCTTGGCCTCCCACCCACCCACAGTAATAAAAATTCCCCTTTTTCCCCAACCTGCCAGCGCATCTGATGGTTAATTTTTTTCAACTGGTAGGCCTGCATTGTGTATACTGTGGACCCATTTTCGTTTCACTAACATTTTCCAAAGAATTTTTGATGGTGAGCACTTCTTCATGCATTTATTTACACTGTCTTTATCTCCTTTTTATAATGTCTGCTCAGGGTCTTTTGTCTACGTTTACCATGAACTTATTATCCTAACCAGCAGGACAGTGCAGCAGCTAAGACTCGTGTTTGAAAATCACTCATTTCTCCGTGACTCGAGTGACTTCTTTGCTGTATGGAGCTATTGGTTTTAAATTATAGAAAGACAATTTTCTCAATTTTTAGTCTATTTGCAATTTATGGCCCATTTGTACCATACAGTTATTTTTTTTTTGGTTTTTTTAAAAAATATATTTTATTGAATTTTCACAGAGAGGAAGGGAGAGGGATAGAAAGTCCGAAACATCGACGGGAGAGAAACATCCATCAGCTGCCTCTTGCACACAATCCACCTGGGGATGTGCCCGTAGCCAAGGTACATGCCCTTGACCGGCATCGAACCCAGGACCTTTCAGTCTGCAGGCCGACGCTCTATCCACTGAGCCAAACCGGTTCGGCATACACTTACGTTTAATGTGCATTGTTAACATTCACCACCATTCATCTTTTTAAGTCTAAGCATTAAGTAGTACATTAAGTATAGGTTTGTAGTATTTGTTAATTTCCCTGGTGTAAATACTCCTGTTGCCACCATGTTCAAATTGCCAAAACGATGTCCTTGAACATGAACACAGGGAGATTTCAGTAGCACGTCATTGCAGTTTATTTCCAACATGCGGATACGGTAGCAATGAATGTAATCAAGCACAATTCTAGTAAAATGGTAAAAATTAGCTTTGTGCAGTGGCAGTGTTGTAGCCAGTGAGGTCTATCCAAGGTGCGATTATTGCCAATTGAAAAAAAAAAAAAAAGAAGTAAAGCGGCAAGTTGTTAAAGTTTTTTAAAGTTTGATGTAGGTGTAGTTGATGTAAAAAACATACGTTTTAACTACATACATGTTTTTTTTAAAAAAATGTTTTTATTAATTTCAGAGAAGGGAGAGGGAGAAATAGAAACATGATGAGGGAGAACCATTGATCCGCTGCCTCCAGCACACTGCACACTGGTTTGTCTAGCCTACAACCCGGGAATGAGTCCCGACCAAGAAGTGAACCGTAAGCTCCTGGTGTATAGGTCTGCCTTCAACCACTGAGTCGGAAAGGCCAGGCAACAATATGTATTTTTATTGACATCAAAGAGGAAGAAAGAGGTAAAAACAGTGATGAGAGAGTATCATTCTTAGGCTGCCTCCTTCGTACCTCCTGCTGGGATGGAGCCCAAAACTTGACCGTGTCTCATGACCGGGAATTGAACCCTGACCTCTCGGTTGATGCCTGAACAACACTGGACAGGCCGAAACACATTTTTGAACTTAGACTTTTGAAGTTTCCCTATACGCCTGCATCCCTGAAGCCAAATTCCCTCCTCCCCTTTTCAGTGCTTCCTAATCGGCACATGGAATTACTGATGCGAGGGGATAATCTACCTCTGTAATAGCTCATCTCATATTATTTCCACATAAAGAAAACACTGAGGAATCACCATGAATTCTAGCCTTCTATCACCGTCTTTCATCTTGGGTCGTTTATCTATGCATGCTCAGGCACATTAATGGTTATCCTATATAATAAAAGGCTAATATGCAAATTGACTTTAACAGTGGAGTGACTTGACATGCACTGACCCCCAGGGGGCAGAAGCTCAATACAGGACCTGCCCCCCTGGGGATCAGTGCACTCCCACAGGGGGAGCGCTGCTCAGTCCAAAGCCGGGCTCACAGCTGGCGAGCCCAGAGGCTGTAGTCGGAGCCTTCTCTGCCTCTGTGGCAGGACTAAAGATGTCCAACCGAGGGATTAGGCCATCCCTTTAGGGAGTGGGCCTAAGCTGTTGGTCAGACATCCCCCAAAGCATCCTGAGCTGAGGGACCTTCCCCCTGGAGTGCCCGAATTTCATGCACCAGGCCTCTAGTTTTGCTTATAACCATGATACATTTTGCCCTGGCCCCGTTGCTTCAGTTTCTGAAACCATCTCAGTATTATGCCAAGGTTGCAGGTTCCATTCCTAGTCAGGGCCCATACAAGGATCAAACCAGGAATATATAAACAGTGAAACAACAAATGGGTGTTTCCCTCTCGTCCCAATGTCCTCTCTCTCCAACCAATACCTTTGTGTCTGCTTTTCATCCAATCTGTCCACACATGGGACCTCCCACACAGATGGGAACCCCTTCACGAACCAGCTAGCACGGCTCTCTTGAGGGCAGAGCACACAGAGAGGGAGAGAACAGGAGGGCAGGGGCCCCTGCTGTCAGTGTGGAGAGTGGGGACTGGGGCTGAGCCGCACAGTCACCCTCAGGGAATGATGGGCTCTGTGCTCCCTGAGACTAAAACCAAAGGAGCTGGAGAAGCTCTGGGTCTGGACATGACCCTTGTGGCCTCTGCCTTCCAGCGAGGGGTTGAGACTGGACTATTTTGGACTCGGGTGGTTGAGGAGCCCAGATTCCTTCTAGGTGTATGGGAGCAGCCCCTACTCCTTTGGGCCCCCAAATCGGTTCACCTTTGGGAAGTGTGGCAAGCTGGCACGGCCATGGCATACTCGGCCTCAGGGCACCTTATGTACCACGCCAGCTCAGCCAGGTTCAGTGACCCTGAGAGGGGGTGGCTGAAAGGCTTAAAAAAAAGAGAAGAGAATGAAAGCTGGGTCTAGGTGGGACTCTGTAGCACCAACGACCACAAGCCATAAAAAGAAAAAATGGCCGAACCGGTTTGGCTCAGTGGGTAGAGCGTCGGCCTGCGTACTGAAGGGTCCCGGTTCAATTCCGGTCAGGGGCGTGTGCCTTGGTTGCAGCCACATCCCCAGTGTGGGGTGTGCAAGAGGCAGCTGATCGATGTTTCTCTCCCATCGATGTTCCTGACTTTCTATCCCTCTCCCTGCCTCGCTGTGAAAAATCAATAAAATATATTTAAATAAATAAATATATATATATTTTTTAAAATGTTTTTTTAATTCTTTAAAGTATTGCAAATAGTAGTACATATGTTTCCTTTCCATGCCTTTATTTTATAGCAGATGCCAGGACGCAAAGTAAGGGTGTGGTCAAGATTTTTTAAAATATATATATATTTTATTGATTTTTCACAGAGAAGAAGGGAGAAGGATAGAAAGTCAGAAACATCGATGAGAGAGAAACATCGACCAGCTGCCTCTTGCACACCCCCTACTGGGGATGTGCCCGCAGCCAAGGTACATGCCCTCGACCAGAGTCGAACCTGGGACCTTTCAGTCTGCAGACCGACGCTCTATCCACTGAGCCAAACCGGTTTCTGGCAAGATGTTTACACCATTCCCGTGGGTTTCGATCCTACTCAACTACATGCAGCTGCTCAGGCTTTGTTTCCATGCAGCCTACATCACTCAGGCACCTGGGGCCGTGTGTTCGGACCATAGGGTCAAGCTCACAACCACAGCTGCCCTCCAGGCCGGAGCTTGCACGTGGCCACGGGAGGGACTGTGCCCTCTTGTCGGTCCAAGTCTTGAAGCTGTCCACACACTGTAGCTGCGTCCCACAGGGAAGTCCTACCTCTCACCCACACCCCTGAGCCCCACAGGCTTCGTTTGAATCTCTCATTTTTGCACATCAAGTTCCCACTTGGATTTCTTTAAAAGTTCCGCCCGCCAGCCAGTCCTGGCGGTCGCATGGGTTCTCCAGGAAATGGCACTGTGTGTTTTCCATGGGGAGGACCTTGTGCAATACAAGTGTACCCAGAAGGCCATGCTACCGCCCGCCTTGGGCGATGGCTTGCAGGTGGTCTTTCCACCTCAAGTTTGGCCTGTGCGGAGAAAAGCCTTGCTCCCCACGTGAGGTGATGGATGGCCAGACTCCGTGGGGCATATACTATGGGATGTGAAGTTGAGGGGTCAGAGAGGTTGGGACCTGGAATAGGATGGGTGAGGGTTTCCTGCCAACAGGGGAATGTCCAGTGTGTGCGTGAGAGTGTGTGTGTGTGTGTGTGTGTCCCTCAGAGTATTGTCCCTCTCTACAGTGTTTACCTAGACATAAGCCGGGCACCCGAGTGCTCTGTACCTGTGTGTTTCTGTGTTTGTGTTACCTGCATGTTTCCCTCTGAGTATGTGCACCCCAACAACAGGCAACTGCATAGGCCCCTGGTCGGCAAACTGTGGCTTGCGAGCCGCTTGCGGCTCTTTGGCCCCTTGAGCGTGGCTCTTCCGCACAATAGCGGGCCTGGGCGAGTCTGTTTGGAAGAAGTGGCGTTAGAAGAAGTTTACGTTTAAAAAATTTGGCTCTCCAAAGAAATGTCAATGGTACTGTTAGTATTTTGCTCTGTTGGCTAATGAGCTTGCCGACCACTGATACAGGCAAACTCCAGACAGGCGGTGTAGAGGGCAACATGTGCTGCTTCTCCAACCCCAGCTGAGCCCCTTCTGCTGCTGCTCTTTCAAGCCTCTGGTTTCCCCCTGGAGGTCCCATCACAGGCACCAGGGATAGATGAAGAAAAGGGTCAGTTTGCCCCGGCTGCTTTGGCTCCGTGGATAGAGCTTTGGCCTGTGGACTGAAGGGTCCCAGGTTCGATTCCGGTCAAGGGCACATGCCTGGGTTTCGGGCTCGATCCCCGGTTGGGTGACATGCAGGAGGCAGCCGGTCAATGATTCTCTCTCATCATTGATGTTTCTATCTCTCTCTCTCTTTTCCTTCCTCTCTGAAATCAATAAAAATATATTTTAAAAAAATGTGGGTGGGGGTGGGGGTGAGGAGGAAGATGGGGAAAGACCGATGGCAGACTAGAGTTCTCGAGTGTGCATGGGGAATGTTTGTGAAGGACACTAGGCTTCCTGGAAGAGCTGGGGCATCCGGGTCCCTTGGGAAGGAATGAGTGGATGGGTGCATGTGGGGGAATCTGAGGGGGAAGACTTCTAGGCTCCTAACCCCAGCTAGTCATGAGGAAGTGGACATCCCTGGAGAGGGGTGTTCCTTGCCCATGTGGACTCTAGGCTGACCCCCAACGGAGGAAGGTGCCTGGGTCTACTCAGAGCGTTACTTCTGAGACTTCTGGGCTCTAGTCTTCTACTGGGTGTGCATGGCAGCCCTGGACACGGGCCAGGAGGGAGAATTAGGTCCAGTATTTGCTGCACTTGTGGGTGAGGAGAACTATCGAGGGGCCTTAGAGCACAGGTTGCTACCCAGGACAAACGGAAAGTACGGGATCACCAGTGATGTTCCTGGCAGCATGTTCCACCATCAGCCACACCCGATGGAGCACTCACCTGGGCCATGCAAACCATAAAGAGACTTGGAAGCCGAGGAGTGACAGATGTTAATGTGAACGAACATGGATGCTGGGATGCTTGCAGACCCGTAGCCTTCTCAGTCAACTCTGTTGACCTGTGGGTCTTCAACAGGATCGTAGTGGAGGGACTGAGGAAGCAAGCAAGTTACCCAAGGTCACACTCAGAAGTGGCTTCGGAGTTTGCTTGTCGAAGACATTTGACCAAATCCCTCCTTGGAAGTTCACTCTTTTACTCTTTTAAAAAATTTTTAATAAATCTTTATTGTTCAGATTATTACAATTACTCCTCTTTTTTCTTTTTTTTAAAATATATTTTATTGATTTTTTACAGAGCAGAAGGGAGAGGGATAGAAAGTCAGAAACATCGATGAGAGAGAAATATCGATCAGCCGCCTCTTGCACGCCCCCTACTGGGGATGTGCCCACAGCCAAGGTACATGCCCTCGACCGGAATCGAACCCGGGACCCTTCAGTCCGCAGTCTGACGCTCTACCACTGAGTCAAACCGGTCTTGGCTGTTCCTCTTTTTCCCCCCCATAGCTCCCCTCCACGGGGTTCCTACTCCACCCTCTGCCATTACCTCCCCACCACTGTCCTCATCCATAGGTGTACAATTTTTGTCCAGTCTCTTCCCCCCGTCACCCTTTTTCCCCTCAGAATTATCAGTCTACTCCCTTTCTAGGCCCCTGATTCTATTCTATTCACCAGTTTATTCTGTTCATCAGATTTTTCATTCACTTGATTTTTAGATTCACTTGTTGATAGATCTACATTTGTTGTTCGTAATTTTTATCTTTACCTTCTTCATCCTCTTCTTAAAGAACACTTTTCAAAAAAAAAAAAAGGAATATTTTTGAGCATTTCATATAACACTCCTGTCACTTTTTAAAAGAAATATATTTTTATTGATTTTTTACAGACAGGAAGGGAGAGGGATAGAAAGTCAGAAACATTGATGAGAGAGAAACATCAACCTGCTGCCTCTTGCACACCCCCTACTGGGGATGTGTCCCCCTTGACCGGAATCGAACCTGGGACCTTTCAGTCCACAGGACGAGGCTCTATCCACTGAGCCAAACCGGTTTTGGCTTCTTCCACTCTTGCTGGTGACATTTTTGGGCAGCTTGGCGACCAAGTCCACCCGGATGAGGAGAAAGCAAACCATCTGGGCTGACTACCACTGTAATTTCCTACCAAATCCCACTCTTCTCCTTGGGCCCCTGCACAGCCTCCAAAGAGGCTGGCACCATGTGTTGTCCTAAATGGGGTCTGTCAAGAACGTCAGTTTTGGCACTGTGCTCTCCAACGCCTGCTCCACCTCCAGCTCGCCAAGCTCCAGCCTAAGGAGAAGAGTGGGTAAGTAAAGAGGTCTCTCTGTACCATGGCTCATACCAAGGAGTCTGCAGGCAAATCGACCTGGGGCAAAGGCCTGAGGAAACAACTGGCTACGAGAGCGCCCTCCACTGGAGGGGTGAAGAACCCTCATCGTTACAGGCCCAGGTTCGGTGGCACTTGGTGAAATTAGACGTTATCTGAAGTCCTCTGAACTTCTGGTTTGCAAACTTGCCTTCCAGCGTCTGGTGCAAAAAATCTCTCAGGACTTCAAAACAGACTCGGGCTTCCAAAGTGCAGCGATTGGTGCTTCGCAGGAGGCAAGGGAGGCCTGTCTGGTTGGCCTTTTTAAAGACACCCACCTGTGTACTATCCATGACAAACGTGTAACAATTATCCCAAAAGACACCCGGCGAGCTCGCCACATACATGGAGAACATGCTTAAGAATCCACTATGATGGAAAACTTTTAATTGTTTTTAAAAAATTTCTCTTCCCTTTATTGGTAGTTCTGGACGTTAGTTTTTGTTTTTGTTTTTTTCCATCATCTCAAAAGGTAGCTAAGTATATGAATGCAAGTTGAAAATAGGGGACAGAAATCAGGTATTGGCAGTTTTCCATTTTCATTTTTGTGTGAATTTTTTAAATATAAATGCGGGGCTGAAACCGGTTTGGCTCAGTGGATAGAGCATCGGCCTGCGGACTGAAAGTTCCCAGCTTCAATTCTGGTCAAGAGCATGTACCTTGGTTGTGAGCACATCCCCAGTAGGGAATGTGCAAGAGGCAGCTGATGGATGTTTTTCTCTCATTGATGTTTCTGACTTTCTATCCCTCTAATTTCATTTCTGTGAAAAATCAATAAAATATATATATTTTAAAAATATATAAATCCGGGGACATAAAGCATTAATGCAAGTGAAATGTTTCAATGAACAAGTTTTAGCAGTTCAACTTTATAACAATATAAATAAGCCTGTTAAATTTTTCTGAACAAATGTCAGCATTTGGAATTTTTATTATTTATTTATTTATTTATTTATTTATTTTTTAAAATATATTTTATTTCTTTTTCACAGATAGGAAAGGAGAGGGATAGAAAGTCAGAAACATCGATGGGAGACATCAATCAGCTGCCCCTTGCACACCCCCTGCTGGGGATGTGCCCGCAGCCAAGGTACATGCCCTTGACCGGAATCGAACCTGGGACCTTTCAGTCTGCAGGCCAATGCTCTATCCACTGAGCCAAACCGGTTCGGCTGGAATTTTTAAAACAAGTAAATTTCTTATTGATGTCAACTAAATGGTGTTTGTAGCATTTTTAACAATATAGTAGATTTCATCCATTAACTATACTTTTCTAACTTAGTTGTCTTACATGCAAGTGCATGTTTTTTAAAAATATATATATTTTATTGATTTTTTACAGAGAGGAAAGAAGAGAGGAAGTCAGAAACATCGATGAGAGAGAAACATCACTCAGCTGCCTCCTGCACACCCCTACTGGGAATGTGCCCACAACCAAGGTACATGCCCTTGACCATTATCGAACCCGGGACCCTTCAGTCCAAAGGCCGACACTCTATCCAATGAGCTAAACCGGTTTAGGCGCCAATGGGCTTCTTGATGTCCTTGCACCCCCACCAGTTATTTCCCTGTTGGAAAAAGCAGATGGAGAGGACACGGGAGCCGCTGCCTACAGCAAACTGGTTCTCGTTGGGGGCCCAGCAGATCCGCAGGGTGACAAGGGTGGGCTTCCAGGTGCGGCCCTTCAGTGTCTGCACATACGCCTTCCAGTCCGTGGCGCAGGTCACACAATGCGGTTCCTTCCTCTCAGGGGCCCGGTCCCTGCCTGTCACCTGCCCGTGGTCCTCCTTGAGCTCATGCACCTTGACTCACTTGGCTCCACAGTTCTCAAGGTTGTTGGGGCAAAAGGCAACCTGTGTGCAGTCCCTGTTCCAGGCATGGCAGCTGATGAGCTCCATCCAGGCAGCTGTGGCAGGCCATGGCTTCTCAGCTCCTAAGGGGCTCCCAGCCGCGGATGCTTTGGGCTAAAGTATTTTTTTAATATATATATTATATATATATATATATATTAACAGAGGAAGGGAGAGGGATAGAGGGAAACATCGATGAGAGAGAAACAATCATCAGCTGCTCCTGCACACCCCTCACTAGAGATGTCCTTGCAACAGAGGTACATGCCCTTGACCAGAATCGAACCTGGGACCCTTCAGTCTGCAGGCCGACGCCCTCTCCACTGAGCCAAACCGGTTAGGGCTGGGCTAAAGTATTTTTTTTAAAACAAAAACAAAAAATATATACTTTCTTAAAAAAACATATATTTTTATTGATTTTTCACATAGAGGAAAGGAGAGGGATAGAAAGTCAGGAAACATCGATGAGAGAAACATCTATCAGCTGCCTCTTGCACACTCCCTACCGGGATTGTGCCCGCAGCCCAGATACATGCCCTTGACTGGAATCGAACCTGGGACCTTCCAGTCCCCAGGCCAAAGCTCTATCCACTGAGCCAAACCGGTTTCGGCTACTTTTTATTGTTGATAGTATTCCAGATGCCTCCCATATATATATTCTTTGGTGGATCTGTCCGTATGGACCAGACAAGCAGACCTCCAGTACCATCTCCTCCTCCAGCACCACTTGCCGGGCCTCCACACCCATTCTCACCAAGGGCATCCGCTGAGAGGAGCCCTCCTCCGGGCCTTTGCAAAAACTACATGACCCAGAAAGCACTGCACCGGACCCAGCCGGGTTAGGTGTGTTTCCGTACCTGGATATCCGGTTAAGGAGGGACTTCCTGTTTCCTTCCACCTGGCTGCCATTTTGGCCTCTTCTGTGGGCTCACAGACTCAAGGAGCTTCAGTGCAGCTGGTGGCGAGTAGGAAGCGGTGTGGGAGCCTCCTCTCCGCCGACAGCGTCCCCTCAGCGTCCCCCCGTCGGCCCTCCCGCCTCGGGGCCGGCGCCGCTCAGGCCCCGCAGCCCGGGTCGCAGCGCCCAGAGCAGTGAGTGCCCGTGGGGGACACAGGGGGTGAGGGGGGAGGAGGCCGTGGGGGACGGACCGGGAGGCGGGAGAGCCAGGCCCGGTCTGTGTGTAAAGGCGACAGAGAGGAGGAGAGGCGGCTTCCGGTTTCCGGTTTCCGGTTACTCTCCTCAGGGGACGGGGCTGGGGGTGGCTGTGAACAACACTGGGATACAGGCATCTCTGGTCACGTGACCTCGGACCTGAGCCCCTGGGTCCTGGCGGTGGGTGCCGGGCCCTCAACACTTTCAGTTCCCACAGGTTCCTGCGGGTGCAGAGCCGCTCAGGGGGCTGGGTTGGCCTCACACTGTTGTGGCGTCTGAGGCTGTGGGGTTCCTGTGACTGCCCTGCCCTTCTTCTCGGTGGACCTTAGAGCTGGGGACCTTGTAGGGACATCACGTTCAGAATCTACGTCCAGGTCAAGGGTCATATGAGTAGTATCCGATTTTTTTTTTCAAATATGTTATTGATTTTTCGCAGAAAGGAAGGGAGGGGATAGAAAGTCAGACTCATCGATGAGAGAGAAACATCGATCAGCCGCCTCCTGCACACCCTCCATTGTGGACGTGCCGGCAACTAAGGCATATGCCCTTGACCAGAATCGAACCTGGGACCCTTCAGTCCGGAGACCGACGCTCTATCCACTGAGGCAAAGAGGTTTCGGGGAGTAGTATCTAATTTTGACAGTGGAATTGTTTGTGATAGGTCCCTCCATTGCATGGGTTCCAGAATGTGCCATGGCTTGAAGTGAAGACTAATCTGATTGAGGGACCAGTAGGTGTCCTTTTTTTTTTTTTTTTCAGGTGTCCATTTAAAAAATATATATATTTTATTGATTTTTTTTTTACAGAGAGGAAGAAAGAGAGATAGAGAGCCAGAAACTTCGATGGGAGAGAAACATCGATCAGCTGCCTCCTGCACACCCCCTACTGGGGAATGTGCCTAAAACCAAGGCACATTCCATTGCCCGGAATCGAACCTGGGACCCTTGAGTGTGCAGGCCAATGTTTTATCCACTGAGCCTAACAGGTCGGGACAAAGGTGTCCTTTTTTTAAAAAAAATAGGGACTGGAAACAGTGGGACAGGAATCAAGTCCAGAGGAGCTTTGTGACAACTTGGGTTTCTGTTCTGCTGGTGGTGGGATCATTGGGGGTAATGAGAGCAGTAGAGCAGGTGATGTGTCCCAGGTCTCATTAGACTCCCTGTGACTGCAGCATGATGTGGGTGTGAGGACGATGGTAGGAAGACTACAGTAGAAGCTGCTCTGATGGCCTTGGTGAGTGTGCTGGTAACTGGAGCACAGTGGTGGTTGTGGATGTGGATGAATCAGTTCCATCATGGATTCGTGATTCAGGTATAGTGACCTGGATTTTCTAATTTTGAGGATTAGAGAGAGGGGTAAGAATCAGAGATGATGTAAAGGTTTGGATTTAGCACCTGATGTATCAAAGCAACTGACATTCATAGTGGGAAAATCATAGTGGGAAAAGTAATGTTCACGAGGAATATAAAATCTTTTATTTTTTCCTATTAAGGTATGAAATATTTCAGAGACCAATTCATGACCATCTGGATCTCTGGAGTAGTTCAAGATGAAGACTACTTAAAGAAATAGTAAAGACTGGAGCAGGGAGGAGTTGTAGATCACATTTTTATTTTATTGGAAGAAGAAGAGTAATTGAAAAAAGGTGAGACTGTGGCTGGTGCGTATTTACTTGTTGAACACTCACCAGGATTTCTTGTGACCCTTTGTGTGTCCTGGTGCCTTGCATCCAGTTTGGTTGATTTGCTTATGAGCCTGATTGGGCATCTGTGAGACTCACTGGCCATGGGGTAGAGAGCCATAGGCAGCTGGACTTGAGTACTGAAGGGTGTGAGTGGAGAAGGGACATCAATTTCAGCAGCAGTAGAGGTGAGATCTGGATAACTGAGATCTGATATGGTTCTCAGTAGGTGAGGTGGAAGGAAAAAACAAGTTTGGATGGAGGCCTTCATAGCAGAACTGAAGGCTGTGTCTTGGGTGTGGGCATTCAGAGTCAGGTTAGTACATGGTACTGTTTGAACTTGCCATGCATTCCCTGAAACACACACGCTGAGTAATGACTAAGACCAAGGAGATGTCTATGGGAGCTGGGGCTACGGGAGTGCAGGTGTGAGGGAGGTGTGGGAGAAGGAGTGATGTGTTCTTGTCCAGGGAGTGTGAATTCTTGGCCACAGATCCCTGATATTGTCATAGAGAGAAGGAACATTGAATCCATTTCTGGTGATAACTGGATGCTAACAACATGGGCAGTTTTAGGGTAACTCCTCAAAAGATGGGTGTTGTTGGGCTAATGCTGGGATCAATAGGAATAGGATAGCGTACATCAGTATCTGGGTTTGAAAATCTCTACTGGCTTGGGGAGGGGAGAAGGGTAAGAGAGAAATAAATTACAGAGGCGGTGAATTAGAAGGTTAAAAAGAAGGTGATTAGGAATATCCCCGCCTATTCCTGGCGTATGTGTGTTGTCTTTGAAGCTGTTACTCCGGGAATGAAGCTTTATGAGAAAAATGCATACAAAGAATTATGTGGAACAGTAGTGCAAAGTGTTGGCCTCAGCAACCTAGGATTGGAATCAAAGGGGTGACGAGTGATGCTTGTTTTTCGGGGTCTTGGAAGGAGAATGTGCTGGACAACAAGGATATTGCCTCACACGTCCAGTGTCAAATCACTCACATCTCTCTCTGTGGCCAACATTTATCCATACCTTATGTTGGTGACACCCATTGCGTTGAGTGTAAATGTGTCGCCCTGAGATCAGGTATAATCAATGGGCATCTGTTCTGTTGCTGTGGGAACATACAGTCTCAGTAGGAATATAAGGAGGGAGTGATTCTGGAGGATGCAAGGTCTTCTGTCTTCTGTGATGGCTGAGCAGAGGGAGCAGATGGATATGGAGAGTGGGATGTAAGATGAAAGTAAAAACGTAGGAGAGAAGCTGATCATGAACTGAACTGTCCCCCTTATGACAGGATATGAACTTTGAGGACGTGGCCATTGCCTTCTCCCAAGAGGAGTGGGGGCTCCTTGATGAGGCTCAGAGACTTCTGTACTGCGACGTGATGCTGGAAGTGTTTGCACTTGTCTCATCTGTAGGTAAGAGCTTCATCTTGTCCCAGTGTCCTGATGTGATGCCCTCTCTTCCTTTATTCTCAAAACATAGCTTTTCCTCTCCCACAGCCAGACCATATGCTCTTCTATTTTATTCTATTATCCTGTCTCGTGTGCAGTAGCTGAGAGTGCTGAGTAATTTGGAGAGACCTGAGCAAAGGACTTTATGAATATCCCTCACACCCATAGCCTCGGATAGGGCAGGAAGTGTCTGGTAGTCAGGATTATTGCAAACAGCTTATTGGGCCCAGCTTGTACTTTCTGTCTCTGGGAGGGTGTCTGTGTCCACATCCATGGCTTCCACTTTGGCACCATTCCTTCAGCTAAAGGCTCTTGGTGACTGACTCTGCCAGGTTATGGTCTTTACTTGCATGAATCATGGACAGTTCTTGAAAGTCCTTCTTTCATTGTAATATTCTATTCCCTGAATACGATTGCATGCTGCCCTGCTTTAGGCCAGTGATGCGTACTCACCGCTGTTGTCTGTCAGTAAGCCTCACAATATTAGTGTTTTATGTGACTGTACAGAAGAAGCTATGAGGAGAGCCCTGTTGTTTTCACAGGTTGAACACACAGCATGATCTAAATGGTTGCCTGGCTCTGCTGAGTTCCAGCTTGCGGGAACTATGACATAAGGGTGCTGTTTAGATCATACCGGGAACCTGCTCATGTCCAACAGAGTTTAGATTGAGGTGCCACTGGCAACAGCTCATTTCTCCCTTTTCATTTCCTTGCTTGACACTTTGCTGGCTTATCTTTTAATCTGCGCCTTCCTGGTTTCTGGCTACCTTCACATTTTTGCCCCTTTTCCATCTCCCGTTGCTCTGAACTGCTCTCTCTGCAGTATTCTCTAATAATAACCTGCGTATGTGTTATGTGGTGCACAGAGGAGCTTCTTTAGACCTTGACACGAGCTTCTCATTTCTTGAATTTTACGGGGAATAAGATATAAGCAACCTTCTGCACAGCTGGCCCGTGTTACCAGCAGACAAGCCCTGCTGAACACTGTTAGCAGAAGATGGAGCACTGGATCCAGCTTCTGTTCCATGTGGTGCTTGCATGTTTTTTTTTTTCATACTTTGTATGATATCTTTTCTGTGTGATGATCTTCAGAGGCCCAGATCTTCGCAGCGGCATCTTATCAATCCTTCCTACAGATGTTACCCTCAGAGAGTTGCATGGACCCAAGACGTTATGTGGAACACACTTTTGTAATGAGACTTCCCTCTTTTACCACAGTTGATATTCATTTCATCACTTTATTTCTGTTTTTAGGTTGTTTGCATAAAACAGATGATGCAGAGGTCTGTTCTGAGCAGAATGTATCTGTACAAGAGGAGTCACAGGTTAGTGCCTCTAAGACAGCCCCAGCAACCCAGAGGATCCATCTCTGTCGAAGGTGTTTCTCTGTGTTCAAAGATGTTCTGCATCTGACTTTCTCAGAAGCAGCAAACTTTGAGCAGAAAGCCTTCTTCAGTGACACATGTGTGAGAGACTTCTGTTTTGGTTCAAATTCTCATCAACAACAGAGGAAAGCCAGTGGAGAGAGACCCTGGAAAGAAGCTGTGGACAGGGTCTCATTTGTGAGCAGATTCAGCTTCTCCTTATCAGGGCTGCTTTCAATCAGTGGGGAGGTTGGGGAAGACTTCCCAGCCACGTCAGAGCTTCTCCAGCACCAGGCCCCTCTCCCCACTGAGGAGTCACATAGTGGCAGTGAGATTTCAGAGGAATTTCTCAATAAAAAAAGGCCTCACCAATGGGATGAATGTGAAAAAGCTGCCAGCCACACCCAGAAACTTGTTCAACATCAGGATGTCTGCTCTGGACAAGTGAAATATGAGTGTAATACATGTGGGAAAGTATTTTCATGTATCTTTAACCTCAATAGTCATAAGAGAGTTCACATTGGAGAGAAGTCCTATCAGTGTACTGACTGTGGGAAGCTGTTCAGTCAGAGATCTTCCCTCAGTAAACATCACAGATTTCACACTGGAAAAAGGCCTTACAAATGCAGTGAATGTGGAAAATCATTTGGGTGGAATTATGACCTCTCTATCCACAAGAGAGTTCACACTGGAGAAAAGCCTTACAAATGCAGTGAATGTGGAAAATCATTTAGTCGCAGTTCTGTCCTCGTTACCCACCAGAGAATTCACACTGGAGAAAAGCCATATTATTGTACAGATTGTGGGATGTCCTTTCGTCAGTACCCTAACTTCAGTAGACACCGTAAAATTCATACTGAAGAAAAACCTTATGAGTGCAGTGAATGTGGGAAGTCGTTCCATCGTAGATCTTCCCTCACAAAACACAACAGAGTTCACACTGGACAAAAACCGTATAAGTGTAGTGAATGTGGGAAATCTTTTAAGGAAAGTACACACCTCGTTATGCACAAGAGAGTTCACACTGGAGAAAAGCCGCATCAATGTAGTGATTGTGGGAAGTGCTTCAGTCAAAGCTCTGGCCTCATTCAACACCGCAGAGTTCACACTGGAGAAAAACCTTATGAGTGTAATGATTGTGGGAAGTGCTTCAGTCAAAGCTCTAGCCTCATTCAACACCTCAGAGTTCACAGTGGATAAAAACCTTGAGTATAGGGATTGTGGGAAGTGTTTTAGTCCAAGTTGTAATGTCATTAAATACCTCAGAGTTCACAGTGGTGAAAGATCGTAGAGTGTCAATGTTTGTCAGAAGTCATTTGTGCAAATCTCTACTCTCATAGAGCACCAGAGAATTTACATTGAAGAAGAGCTTTAAATGTGCAGGGAATGTTTTACTTTGTGCAGAAGAACAACACCAAAGGAGAAGCTTTTATCACCATTTACGTGAATGCAAACCTCTTTATCAGCACATACACTCTGCTAGATGCCTCCTAAGTTTCAGGTATAAATGGCACTTGCAGAAACTGGATCCCACTTGCTAACCTACTTAGGACTACAATCTGATTGATGTCACTGGGAGTATTTGTGTGGAAGCTCTTTTACCCCTACCACCTGCCTCACCTGAGGAGTGTGCATCACTGACAACCCTTGCATGCTCTGATTCTATTCTCTCCCTGGGATGATTGAAAGGAAATCAGTGTTCTGTGAGCATGGAGAGGTGAACAGTATGATGCGATCTCAAACTTACTGTGCTTTGGAAGGCACAGCTCGAAGGCAGAAAATCATGCTGTTCAATATTGGCTGATTTTATATTGCAGAACAAGGACTTGAGAGCAAGTGTGCATGACCTTGTGGTTCTAATGTGCTGTCTGGAGCCTTTTTTATTGTAGAGGTCAGTGGTCACCCTGAACAGGTGGCCTTTATTGTGCTCCTGTGAACAATATGAATTATATTCTCTGTTCACAGTGTGTATTACATAATTGTCAGCAGCGTTTAGGGGAACTACTGTCCACATGCTCCAAAGAGGCCGTGTGTCATGATGTATGTGATTTCATAGGCTGGTGTCATTTGTTGTAAGACTCTTAGGTGGAATTAGTATTGGGACATAAACACTGTTTTCATAGTCATGGCAGACAGTGCAGTAAAATTAGATGAAAAGTGCCTCTTCTGGACATAAGTCTACATTATTCCAGGGCCTGTGGCTTGTATGATATTTGAACACATTCTGAGGACCTCTGTCACTATTTCCTGTAACTGGAGTCAGTGGCATACAAAATAATGTTGTATCTTTTTTGGATTCCCCTAGCCCCATGGTCGGCAAACTGCAGATCTCGAGCCACATGCAGCTCTTTGGCCCCTTACGCGTGGCTCTTCGTGAAATACCACGGCCCAGTCGAGTCTATTTTAAAGAAGTGGCATTAGAAGAAGTTTAAGTTTAAAAAATTTGGCTCTTAGCGAAACTGTTTTGGCTCAGTGGATAGAGCATCGGCTTACGGACTCAAGGGTCCCAGGTTCAATTCCCATCAAGTGCTTGTACCTTGGTTGCGGGCACATCCCCAGCAGAAGGGTGTGCAGGAGGCAGCTGATCCATGTTTCTCTCTCATTGATGTTTCTAAATCTCCATCCCTCCTCTGTGAAAAATCAATAAAATATATTTTAAAATAAATTGGTTCTCAAAAGGAATTTCAATCGTTGTACTGTTGATATTTGGCTCTGTTGACTAATGAGTTTGCCCTAGCCTCTCTAGGTTGTTCAGCTCAAGGTTGTAGCTCAACAGGAAAGAACTCAAAGCTAGAGGAAGGGTAATGCTATAATCAGCCCCAGGATGTATCTTTTATAACCGGTCAGCAATTTTTGTTCCAATAGCAATAGTTTTCCCTACTTGACAGCATTTGCTGCCACTGAGGCAAGGATGCTCCCCCAGCAAATGAGAACTGACATGCAACAAAGTTCTCAGGTGTGCTATTTGGTGAACCCCAACCTAGAGATGAAGCTGTGAAATTGTCACATGTGACATAAACCCACCTGTAACTCATACACAGGGTGGGGAAACGATAGGCTCACGGTTGTATGTTTGCAAAACACAGATTATTCTTTTAAAACTATTTTAGAAAATACCTTCATTCTTGGTTGGTGAGAGATGAAGAGAGGGAGAGAGAGAGATAAACAGATCTGCTGCCTCCTGCATGCCCACTATTGGGGTTCCATTTGGTGATGTGTGCTGACCTGGAATCAAACCACAGACCTTTTAGTGAATCGGATGATACCCAAGCAGAATTTATTCCTGTATTATTATCATCATTAATTATTGTATTATTTTTCATACCAGCAACTCTAAAGCTTTTTGCCACATTCTTTATTATTTTCCTAATACCCTCTTATAATCACTCTTTCTGCCTTTCTGAGCCTTCCATGCAATCCTGGATTTTCCTTTTTTGACAATAGAATCCTATCTAATAACCTAATAAAAGAGTAACATGCAAATTGACTGTACCTTTGGTCAAGCCATGCCCACAAGCCAATCAGGAGCAAATTAACTCCAATCAAGATGGCTGCAGCCAAGGAGAGAATGGCCCGGGCAGGACAGCGAGCGCATCTCTCAGTGCCCCAGCCGGCCAGCCAATGCATGCACGGATAGAGGGAATGGGCCGGCTGTTTGGTGGGAGGGGAAGAACCAGGGAAATGGGTTTTTCCAGTTTCTGATGCTGATGGAGCCCTATGGGTGCTGGGCTCCTCCACCTGCTGTCCCCAGTCGCAGCCCAGCAGGCTCCTGCCTGCAGTCCAGAAGTGACCAGCATGGCCCATGGTGGTGGGCGGGGGGCGGGGGTGTCCAGCAGGCACAGTGTAGGCATCAATAGACTGCCGCTGAAGCTACCTCCTTCACCCAAACACACTCGCAAGTAGCATGGTCCAAGGGGGCAACTCCTGAGGTGCCTCTCCCATGGCAGCGAAAGTGCACCATGCCAGGAGGGAAGCCAGACCTGAAAGCCCAAGACCTCGAGTACCCAACGGCATCGTGTGCCGGAGCCCCGAGGAAGCCCCAGGATAAGCATCTCCCCAGAGTCTGTGGAAGGAGGAGAGGAACCTCTGGCTAGAGGCTGGGGTGAAGCATGCTGGTGTCTTTGCAGGCAGGACTGAGGGACACCATGCACCCCCGTCCCCATGCACGAATTTCGTGTACTGGCTTCTAGTAGTTCATATGGGTCATTTTTTAAAAAAAATACATTTTATTGATGTTTCACAGAGAGGAAGGGAGAGGGATGCAAAGTCAGACACATTGATGAGATAGAAACATTGATAAGTTACCTCCTGCACACCTCCTACTGGGGATGTGCCCTTGACTGGAATCGAACCTGGGACCCTTGTGGGTCCCAGGTCAGTGCTTTATTCAATGAGCTAAACCAGTCAGGGCTATTTTAATATTTTTAATTAATTAAGGTATTACATATGTTCAGTTGCTGTGTACAACTGAAGCCAACATATACCATATATTTATACATTTAAGCTGCATTGCTAACATTCAGAGCCACTCTTATTTACGTCTAAGCATTTATTAATACATTATATGAAGTCTAGGTTTGTAGTAGTTGTCAATTTTCTTGGCATAAAAACTCATCATGGTCTGTATTAAACTGCTCAAGTGATAGCATTGAATATGCACACATTAAGATATTTCAATAGCACAGGATTGTATTTTACTTTCAACATACTGATATAGTTGCAACAAATGTACTACTAAAGAACTTTCATAATAACAGTAAAATTGGGAAGCTTAAAATTGTAAACCTTTTTAAAAGTTTGATTTAAATACAATTGATTTAAGTCATACATTCAAAAATATTTTAAATTGATTTCATGGAGGAAGGGAGAGGAGGAGAGAGATAGAAATACCCCTGAGGAATCACTTATAGGTTGCTTCCCATACCTCCTCTCTCCCTGGGAATTGAGACTGCAAGCCATGTGCCATAACCAGGAATAGATCCCTGATTTTGGTTCATAGGTCGATGCTCAACCAATGAACCACAAAAGATGGGCTATAGTATTAAAATTTTAAATTATGTATTTTTTTGTCGTTAATAGTATTACAGGTGTCTCACATTTCCCCCTGCATATACACTGGGTCATATTATTATGATCTCTGAACGCATAATAATCTGGCCCACTCAGTGTATATCCTACATAATAAAAGGCTAATCTGCAAATTGTCACCTTGATCAGGAGTTCCACCAGCAGGCAGGTCGGCCAACCATCCATGTCCCCTCCACCTGGCCAGGCTGGCTGGCCCCCGCCTGTGCACGAAATCGTGCACCAGGCCTCTAATATATAAATACATATGTACTAAGTGGTCGGATTATTATGCCTTCAGAGATCATAAAAATCTGGCCACTCAGTGTATAATCTTTGGGAGATCCATTCCAGACCCCCCTTCGCCCTCCACTGAGAGAACTGTCAGTATGGACCAGTTCTGGTCCTCCAGCACCACTTGTGCCTTAAAAGTCAAGAGAGCCAAATATCAACACTACAATGTTTGAAATTTCTTCTGAGAGCCACATTTTTTAAACTTAAACTATATAGGTAGGTCCATTGTTATTAACTTAATCACGGTACTCCTAAGCTGGCCTTTGCTAAAAACTCAAGGGTCTAATAAAAGAGCTGCCTCTGGCTGGCAAGCCCCAGTTTGCCCACCACTGATAGGACTGTTGGCTGATATGAGCTTTCCTCGGGGCCGTGGCAAAAACTACAATACCCAGAAAGCACTGCGTCAGAGTTAAGACGGGTGAGGAGCCTGTATATCCGGTTAGGGCGGGACTTCCTGCGTCGTCGTCCTCGCGGACATTTTTAGCTCTTTTGTTGGTTCCCAGACTCGCAAGCTTTAGCGGTCGGGTGGCGGGGAGGAGGAGGAGGAGGAAG
Source organism: Antrozous pallidus (assembly GCA_027563665.1). NCBI lineage: Eukaryota > Metazoa > Chordata > Mammalia > Chiroptera > Vespertilionidae > Antrozous > Antrozous pallidus. The sequence goes on along the minus strand of CM050525.1, from coordinate 1,166,774 downwards.
AGGAAGAGGAGGAGGTGTGGGAGGTTGGAGCGTCCTGTCTCCCCGACTCCTCTCCGCCGACAGCGTCCCCTCAGCGTCCCCCCGTCGGCCCTCCCGCCTCGGGGCCGGCGCCGCTCAGGCCCCGCAGCCCGGGTCGCAGCGCCCAGAGCAGTGAGTGCCCGTGGGGGACACAGGGGGGGAGGGGGGAGCAGGGCGACGGGCTGCGATGCCGCCGGGGAGGCCGTGGGGGACGGACCGGGAACCGGGGAGAGCCAGGCCTGGTCTGTGAGTAAAGGCGACAGAGAGGAGGAGAGGCGGTTTCCGGTTTCCGGGAGGAGTGGACTCTCCTCGGGACGGGGCTGGGGGTGGCTGTGAACCACATTGGGATGCGGGCATCTCTGGTCACGTGACCTCGGGCTGAGCCCCTGGGTCCTGGCGGTAGGTGCCAGGCCCTCAACACACCTTCAGTTCCCACAGGGTCACATGAGTATCAGCTGACTTTGGCATCCAGTGGAATTGTGGGTGATAGGCCCTTCCATGCATAGGTTTCAGAACGTGCAAAGGCTGGCAGTGAAGACTAAGCTGATTGAGGTATGATCAGGAGTCCATTTTTTTTTTTTTAAAGATAGAAACTGTGGCCAAGACCGGTTTGGCTCAGTGGATAGAGCGTTGGACTGTGGACTGAAGGGTCCTAGGTTCGATTCTGGTCAAGGGCATGTACCTTGGCTGCGGGCACATCCCTAGTAGGGGGCGTGCAAGAGGCAGCTGATCGATGTTTCTCTCTCATTGATGTTTCTGACTTTCTATCCCTCTCCCTTCTGCTCTGTAAAAAATCAATAAAATATAATTAAAAAAAAAAGATAGAAACTGTGTAAAGAGTGGGACAGGAATCAAGTCCAGAGGAGCTTTGTGACAATTTGGGTTTGTCTTCTGCCGGGGATGGGATCATTGGGGTAACGGGAGCAGTAGAGCCGGTGGTGTGTCCCAGGTCTCATTAGACTTCTATGACTGCAGCATGATGCACAATATGGGTGTGAGGATAGTGGTAGAAAGACTACAATGGAGCCGAGACCGGTTTGGCTCAGTGGATAGAGCGTGGGACTGCAGACTGAAAGGTCCCGGGTTCGATTCTGGTCAAGGGCATGTACCTTGGCTTTGGGCACATCCCCAGTAGGGGGTGTGCAAGAGGCAGCTGATGGATGTTTTTCTCTCATCGATGTTTCTGACTTTCTATCCCTCTCCCTTCTGCTCTGCAAAAAAATAAATAAAATATATTTTTTTAAAAAGATTACAATGGAAGCTGCTGTGATGGACTTGGTGATTGTGATGGTAACTGGAGCACAGTGGTGGTTGTGGATGTGGAGGAAGCAGTTGCAGTATGGATCAGTGATTTAGGTGTGGCCACCTGGATTTTCTAGTTTTGAGGTTTGGGGAGAGAGGTAAGAATCAGAGATGATGTAAAGGTTTGGATTTAGTAACTGTATGAAAGCACCATCAGTTCACACAGAGAAATTAATAGTGGGAACAGTCATATTCATGAGGAATATGAAATATGTTGGTTTTTCCTATTAGGTTATGAGATATTTGAGAGACCAGTGCATGACTATTTGGAACTCTGAGGAGTAGTCCATGATGAAGACTACTTAAAAAAATAGTAAAGAGTATGGAGCAGGGAGGAGTTGAGGATTACCTTTGCATTTTTTTTTTTTAATTGGAGGTAGAAGAATAATGCAAAAAAGATCACTTGTGGCTGGTGCTTATATGTTAAACACTCACCAGGAATCTTGTGACCCTTTGTATGGTCTGGTATGTTGCATCCTGTTTGGTTGATTTGCTTATGAGCCTGTGTGGGCATCTGTTGGGCCTTGCTGGGCATGGGGTAGAGGGCCATAGGCAATGGGACTTGAGTATTGAAGGCTGTTAGTAGAGAAGGATCTGGATAACTGAGATCTGTTGTGGTTCTCAGAAGGCAATGTTGAAGGAAAAAAATAAGTTGGGGATGGAGGCCTTCATAGCAGAACTGAAGGCTGTGTCCTGAGTGTGGGTAATTAGAGTCAGGTTAGTATGAGATACAGTTTGAACTTGCCGTGCATTCTCTGGAACACACGGGCTGAGTAATGACTAAGACCATGGAGATGTCTGTGGGAGCTGGGGCTACAGGAGTACAGATGTGAGAGAGGTGTGGGAGAAGGAGTGATGTTCCCTTCAAGAGGGAGTGTGAATTATTGGCCACAGATCCCTGATACTGACATAGAGGGAATGAAATTTGAGTCCAATTCTGGCGATAACTGGATGATACAACACGGGGAATTTTAGGATAATTCCTGAAAAGACGGGGGTATTTTGGCGCTACATGCCAGGTCCAGAATTTAATTGCCATATAGGTGTCCACCTCCTGCCTGTTGTTCTTGGGCTGATACAGTGATCAATAGGAATGTGTTAGAATACATCACTATCACCTGGGCTTGAAAATCTCCACTGGCTTGGGGAAGGGAGAAGGGTAAGAGAGAAATACATTATATGGGAGGTGGGTTGGAATGTTAAAAAGAAGGTATTAGAAAATATCTCCTCCTCGACATGGCGCATATGTGTTGTCTTTGAAGTTGTGACTCTGGGAATGAAGCTGTAGGAGAGAAGTGGGATACAAAGAATTATTTGGAACAGGTAGCACAAAATGTTGGCCTCAGCATCCTAGATTGCAATCGAAAGGGTGATGACTGATGCCCTGCTTTTGGGGTCTTGGAGGGAGAATGTGTTGGACAACAAGAATATTGTCCCTCAAGACCAGTGTCAAATTGCTCACTTCTGTCTTCATGACCAGCATTTAGCTCTACCCTGTGTTGGTGACACCCATTGCATTGCGTTGAGCATAAGTGTGAGGCCCTGAGGTCAGGTATCATCAATCTGGGCATCTGCTTTATTGCTGTGGGAAGACACAGTATCAGTAGGAATATAAGGAGAGAGTGACTCTGGTGGATGCAAGGCCTGCTATCTTCTGTGATGTGCGGAGTGGAGGAATCAGATGGACATGGAGAGGGGGACATATCATAAAATTAAAGCCTAAGAGAGAAACTGATCATTGATTGAAGTTTTCCCTTATGACAGGATATGGACTTTGAGGACGTGGCCATTGCCTTCTCTCAGGAGGAGTGGGGGCTCCTCGATGAGGCTCAGAGACTTCTGTACTGCGACGTGATGCTGGAAGTGTTTGCACTGGTCTCATCTGTAGGTAAGATCTTCACCTTGTACCAATGAAGTGAGGTGATGCCCTCTCTTCCTTTATTCTCACAGCATAGCTTTTTCTCTCCCACAGCCAGGCCCCGGCTTCTGCTAATTTCTGCCCCTGTCTTGTCAAATGTGCTGTGACTGCCAGTGCTGAGCTGTGTGGAGGGTCATGACCAATGGACTCCATGAACACCCATTGCCTCAAAATGTGCAAAAAGTGTTTGGGGATCAGGAGTCTTACAGGCAGCTTAATGGGTTCCGTCTTCCTCTTCCTCTCCCTGGGAGGAGGGTGACAATATCCATATTTATTCCCTTCTTCCCCCTTCCTCTAGGGAAAAGTGCTTTATCACAGCCTGTGCCAGGTTATGTTCTTCACTTGCATAAATCTTGGGCTATTCTTGTAAGACTGTTCTTCAGTTGTTGTTTGTGATATTACCTTTGCCTAGTACTGTTGGAGGCCAGATTGCTCTGAGCTGCAGCAGGCTGCTCTCCTCCATTGTATGTCATTAATACTTGGAATATTTAGAGTTTATATATCAGTAGAGTAGAAGATTCAGGGAAAACCTGGTTTTCTCATAGGGTGGTCATGCAAGATGTTCTCAGAGGAGGTCTGGCCATGTTGAGTGACAACTGGGGGGAAGGCATGACGTTATGTTGGTTGTCAGATGGTAGAAGAAACCAGCTAATTTTCAACAGTGTTTCTGGGCAGGTGCCACAGGCTACACCCCATTTCTGCCTTCTCTTTCCCATAGTTGACACAGTGACTTGCATTTCATCTCTGACTTCCTCGTGTTCGACTACCCTCACCTTTGACACCTTTTTGCATCTGCTGTCCCTCTACGCTGCTCCCTGTGCAGTATTCTCATACATGGACCTGCACACGTGTTATGAGGTGCACATGCACGCTAAGTAGTCCTGGCCCTCGTTCGGGCATCACTTACTGGGGCTTTTGTTCCCCAGCCTTACAAAGGATTCAGCATTCTGGAGAAAGAGGCTGCGTGTGGATGATTAGAGTCTGTGGATAAAAGATATTTTTGAAAGGCACTGGGGGAGGAGGGCAGTCAGGGGAGCTTCCAGCTGAAGGAATTAGAAGGCTCTTACCTTGACCAAGGAACCTGCTTTTATTAGTACAATTTGTCTCAAGGCAAGGTGGAAATATGCACTTCAAAGAGTACGGTATCAAAAGGTACACAGAAACATTGTCAGTTTAGAGAAAAACCTACAGTTGTTCAGGTGTTTGGGCAACAGGAGGCAGTAAAATGCCCTGAGATGTCTAGCAGTTAGCAATCCTATTCAGGTTTTGCGGGGGGAGGTTTTAGGAAAATGCCTTTTAGAAATTTCCAACAGGTAAATTACATGTGACTCAACCCTGTTGAGCTCCCCAAGCTTCACCAGCCTTTTGGTAAAACTCCTGCAGCTATGACATGTTGGAATTGGTTCTCGGCAAGTGAACATGCAGAATTGCCTCAGAGGAGGTCTGGCCATGCTGAGTGACTACTGGGGGGAAAGTATGATATTATGTTGGTAGTTAGATGGTACCAGGAACCAGCTAATTTCCATCAGTGTTTAGGGGAACATGCCACAGGCTACACCCCATTTCTGGCTTCTGTTTTCCATAGTTGACACGTTGCTGACTTGCATTTCATCTCTGACTTCCTGGCGTTTGACTACCTTCATCTTTGTCACCTTTTTGCATCTCCTGTCCCTCTACGCTGCTCCCTGTGCAGTATCCTACATGGACCTGCACATGTGTTATGAGGTGCGCATGCATGCTTAAGTAGTCCTGGAACACCTGCTGCTCATTTATTGAATTTTACCTGGAATAAGACATAACCAACTTTCTGCACAATTATCCCTGTCATCAGCAGACCATCCCCGCTGAGCACTTTTAGCAGAAGACTGAGTTGGAGATGCATCTTCTCTTCCCTGTTCCTTGTCATGTGTGTGTCATGTTTTTGGTTAGGTCTTCTCTATTTTTTGACCTTCAGAAGTTCAGACCTTCACAGAATCTTCTTATATTCTTCACATCTTTTATTTTCAGACAATTGCATAGAACCCATGTTTTATGGGTTTTACCTATAGAACTTTAGCAGTGGGACTTACCGTATCACATGGTCAACATTCGTTTCCTCATTTCTCTCTTTTCAGGTTGTTGGCATAAAACAAATGATGAGGAGGTCTGTCCTAAGAAGACTATATCTATACAAGGAGAGTCACAATTCAGGGATTCTGAGACAGCTCTAGCAACTCAGAGGACCCATCTGTGTAAGCAGTGTATCTCTGTGTTCAACGATATTCTACAAGTGACTGAATCACAAGCAGTAGTCTTTGAGCAGAAAGTCTTCTTCAGTGACACATGTGTGAGAGACTTCTGTTTTAGTGCAAACCCTCACCAGCATCAGAGGGATGTCAGAGGCGAGAAGCCCTGGAAAGAAGACATGGACAGGGCCTCATTTATCAGCAGGTGCAGCTTCTACTCATCTTGGGTGCCTTCAACCAATAGGGATGTTGGGGAAGACTTCCCAGCCATCTCAAAGCTTCTCCAGCACCAGGACCCTCTCAACACTGAGGACCCACACAGTGGTAATGAGATTTTGCAGGAATATCTTAGTGGCAAATGTCTTCACCAGACTAGTAATTGTGAAAAATTAGGCAGCCACAACCGGAAAGTTGTTCAGCATCAGGGTGCCTGCTCTGGAGAAGTGAAATATGAGTGTGACAAATGTGGGAAAGTTTTTAAACGAATCTTTCACCTCATTCGACATGGAAGAATTCACACTAGAGAAAAGCCCTATGAGTGTACTGATTGTGGAAAGTCCTTTGGACAAAGATCTGATCTCATTTTACACATCAGAGTTCACACTGGAGAAAAGCCATATGAGTGTAGTGAATGCAGAAAGTGTTTCAGGCAAAGCTCTCAGCTCACTGAACACCAACGTATTCATACTGGGGAGAAACCCTATGAGTGTAGTGATTGTGGTAAATCTTTTAGGAGAAAGAGTAAGCTCCTTAACCACAAGAGAGTTCATACTGGAGAAAAACCCTATGAATGTACTGATTGTAGGAAATCTTTTAGGAGCAATAATACACTCTTTAACCACAAGAGAGTTCACACGGGAGAAAAACCCTATGAGTGTACTGATTGTGGGAAGTCTTTCATGAGAACTAGTGACCTCTCTGAACACAAGAGAATTCACACTGGTGAAAAACCTTTTGAATGTAGTGATTGTGGGAAGTTTTTTAGACGAAAATCTACCCTCACTCGACACTACAGAGTTCATACTGGAGAAAAGCCTTATGAGTGTAGTGATTGTGGAAAGTCCTTTAGACATAGACCTACGCTCATGGACCATCACAGAACTCACACTAGAGGAAAGCCCTATGAGTGTACTGATTGTTGGGAATCCTTTGGACCAAGGTCTGACCTCATTTCACACCACATAGTTCACACTGGAGAAAACCCAATATGAGTGTAGTGATTGTGCAAAGTCCTTCAGGCAAGGCTGTCAGCTCTGTACACAAGAGAATTCACAGTGGTGAAAACCTTTTGAATGTAGTGATTGTGGGAAGTTCTTTAGACGAAAGTCTAACCTTATTCAACATCATAGAACTCATACCAGAGAAAAGCCATAGGAGTGGAGTGTTTGGGGAAAGTCCTTTAGACAAAGACGTTCGCTCATGGACCACCACAGAAGTCACTGCAGAAAGGCCTCATGAGTGCAATAAATGTGGGAAATGTTTTAGCAGCAAACTTAGCCTGTTAGGCATCTGAGAGTTCACATTGGAGAAAAGCCTTAATTGTGCAGGGGATGTTTTATCTTTCTCACTCTCCCAACACTGAAGGAGACTTAAATCCACTTACCTGTGCATAAATCCCTCTGATCTGAACATACACTGTGGGAAATTCCTCATAAGTTTAAGGTACAAGTGAGGCTTGTAGGAGCTACATTGCATTTGCTAACTCGCGAAGACTCCTGATTGACGTCACTGTGAGTATTTTTGGCTGAAGTGATCTCCTCTACCACCTGCCTCACCTGAACAGTGTGCATCGGTCACCACCCCTGAGTGCTCAGCGAAGGAATTCTGTGTTCTCACTTGTGCTTGAGTAATTTATGAAGACACTGAACACTTGGCTGTATCTTCATTCCTTACTCTCTGACTAGATAATTGATCTTACCCAGGTTTCATCCAGATCCCCCATCCTCAGCTAAGAAGTGCTGCCTCTTTCAAGGAAATTGTGGTTCTCACTTTCCCCACCACCACCTTTTGGTGGTATAAGTTTATTGAATTCATAAGAAAGATTGTCAAAGTAGGAATCTGCGTGTTTTCTTTGCATACAGAACTGTTATTAAGATTTTCGCCAAAACTGGTGTGGCTCTCAGTGGATAGAGCTTTGGCCTGAGGACTGAAGGGTCCCGGGTTCGAATCCGGTCAAGGGCATGTACCTTGGCAGTGGGCACATCCCCAGTAGGGGGTGTGCAGGAAGCAGCTGATCGATGTTTCTCTCCCATTGATATTTCTAACTATCCCTCTCTCTTCCTCTCTGTAAAAAATCAATAAAATATATTAAAAAAAAAAAGATTTTCAACGAAAGGTCTCCCCAGGAAGGGCCTCTTATTAGGAGTGCTTAATGGAGAAGTTAGGTGCTCATTTCTATAAGCTGCTTCTTAGAACTAGAAAGATTGCCTGACTTGTTCTAATCTGTATGCTACATAAGGATTTATACATTCTCTAATCCTGTCTAGATGCTATTGTTCTTCCTGGTGTTTTGCTCTACGCATTTCCATTTGTCTTCTGAGTCTTTTCTTTTCTTAAATACCAGGTCGCGAACACACTAGAAAGAACAAAAAATCATTTTTTTGTGAGATGTTGGATGACCGAAGTAACTGTCAAATACATTGAATGTTCCCATGTTTGTTTCAGGTGCAGGTTGGCTCCTCTTCTATGGCTTTTCAGGTATAGGCTGGATAGTAATTGCTGACCTGAAACCTGCTATTTCTTCTTCCACTCGTGTTCTGACCATCCTGGTCAATTCCTGTTTGCGAGGTGATGACTTTGATTTCGCGCAGCATGACCTCAGATTTCTCCATTTCCCCCCCCCCTCTAATTACAGCTACATGGGTTTCCAGGTGGGTGATCTTATCGTTCATTGCCTTAAGAGATTCTACAACTCGAACAAGGATGGTGGCTGTAGACACTTCTTCTCTTGATGATGGAAGCTTGACTGGCAGGGCAAGTTGATTTAATTGATCTGGGTCATCAATTCCAAGGCTCGATGTAGAGAGGAAGCCAGAGGAATAGAGAATTAGAAACATTGATGAAAGAGATACATTGGTTAGCTGCCTCCTGCACATCCCCACTCTGTGGATGTGCCCACAACCGAGGTACATGCCCTTGACCGGAATTGAACCTGGGACCTTTCATTCCGCAGGCCGACGCTTTCGAGTTCGAAGAGCTTGTGATGTTAATGTTAAAGTTGTAAATACTTTATCCCAAGGGAAATTAGTCAAGCACTCTGAAAGTTGTTTTCACTGTTAATGTGGTATACAGGGAGATATTAGAATAAGTTTAATCACTTTATCAGTCATTATTTGCATCAATGTTGTTTTTATATCATGAGTTTTTTTTTAACTGCAGTACTTCATTTTTTTATTATTTTTTAATATATATTTTATTGATCTTTTACAGAGAGGAAGGGAGAGGGATAGAAAGTCAGAAACATCGATGAGAGAGAAACATCGATCAGCTGCCTCTTGCACCCCCCCCACTGGGGATGTGCTCGAAACCAACGTCCATGCCCTTGACCGGAATTGAACCCGGGACCCCTCAGTCCGCAGGCCGATGCTCTATCCACTGAGCCAAACCAGTTTTGGCTATCATGAGTTTTTTATTGTTATATCATTTTGTTATTATTTATTTATTATTATTTTCATATACATTGCACTCATTACCTTTTATCTGTCACACTTTTATTATAGAGAAAGGGCAAATAGCACTATTAAAATACTTCCTCTAATTAGTGCCCTTTTTTTTTTAATTGATTTTTTTTCACAGAGCAGAAAGAAACATTGATGAGAGAGAAACATCGATCAGCCGCCTCTTACACGCCCCCTACTGAGGATGTGCCCGCAACCAAGGTACATGCCCTTGACCGGAATCGAGCCCGGGACCCTTCAGTCCGCAGTCCGACGCTCTATCAACTGAGCCAAACCGGTCTCGGCAATTAATGCCCTTTTAATGTGCACTAATTTCACGCACCGGGCCACTAGTATTTTATATTGTGAACCCATACAACGATGTGACTCAATCTTCAGTAAAGTCTCTGTGGAAGATAGTTTTCTTTGGGTTATCAGCCAGTTCTTGAAGTTGTCTCACAGCTGCAACCATGGTTTCAACCGGCTAGGGAAATGCTTCATCTTCTTCAGGTATTCTTTTTCGAAAGGATCTTTCTCTTACATGCCAACTCATCCTTCACACAGTTCAGTCTCCACAAGCAAGAAAGGGTGTGTCATGGTTCTCACTTTATGCTGGGATGGATTATTTCAGGTTCCAGTTCACCAGCCTGCAAACCTCTTTCTGTCCTCTGCTCTGGCTTATGATCTTTTTATAAACTTTTTTTTTCCTACCTTTAATTTTGTTAGTTTTTTTTTTTTAATTTTTTAAATTGCTTTTTTTTTTTTTTTTTTACAGAGAGGAAGGAAGAGGGATAGAGAATTAGAAACATCGATGAGAGAGAAACATCGATCAGCTGCCTCCTACACACCCCCCTCCTGCGGATTAGCCCACAACCACAGTACATGCCCCTGACCGGAATCGAACCTGGAACCTTTCAGTCCACAGGCCAACGCTCCATCCACTGAGCCAAACCGCTTTTGGCTAATTTTGTTAGTTCTTTTATTTTATTTATTTATTTTTAAAAATATATTTTATTGATTTTTCACAGAGAGGCAGGGAGAGGAATAGAAAGTCAGAAACATCAATGAGAGAAACATCGATCGGCTGCCTCTTGCACACCCCCTACTGGGGATGTGCCTGCAGCCAAGGTACATGCCCTTGACTAGAATCGAACCTGGGACCCTCCAGTTCGCAGGCCGACGCTCTATCCACTGAGCCAAACCGGTTCTGGCTTGTTAGTTCTTTTAATTCTCTGGGATGATTGAAAGGAAAGTAGTGCTCTGTCAGCATGGTGAGGTGAACAGATATGGTGGGGGTCCCAAACCTTTTGTGCTTGGGAGAGGAGAGCACAGCGTGATTTCAGAACAGCTACTCTTTGTCCAGTATTGGCTTATTTTGTGTTGCTGACCAAGGCCTGGAGGAAAAGTCTGCATGACTCGTGGTTCTAATTTGCAGCCGTGGTGCCTCTATTATTGGTGATGTCCTGCTCACCCAGAACAGGAGGCCTTTGCGTGCTTGTGCGAGCAATATGAATTGTATTCTCTGTTTTCTCAGCGTTTATTACACAACTCTCAGCTCTGTTTCGGGGGGGGGGGGGATCCTCACCCACCTACTGTAAAGCAGCCACGTGCCATGATGGGTAAAATTTCATAGGCTGGTGTCATTGGTGGTAAGACACGGAGGGTTAGATGGAATCACAGTTGAGACGGAAACAGTGTGAGTAAAGTGAGTAAATTGGACAAAAAGTGCCTCTTCTCAGCGTTATCCACAAAACGGTCAGCGGGCTGTGGCTTGTGTTGACCTCTGTGTGCAGACATTCTCTGGACCTCCACCACTGTTTCCTGTGGCTGAAGTGATTGGCAGGGAAAATAATGTCATGGCTGTTTGGATTCCCCTCGCCCATCTAGGGTGTTCACCTCAGGGTTTGCTCATCAGGCAAGACCTCAGAGCTGGAGGAAGGATGAGGCTGTAATCAGTCCCACGATGTGTCTCTTGTAATGCCCGTTGATTCAGATGGCAGTAGTCTTCACGGCTTGACAATATTTGTTGTCATTGAGGCAAGGCCGGTCCTGCCAGGAAATTAGGAAAGAGATGGTAGAGCCCGTGTAGTGTTGACATTTTAATTTTCTGTTTTTTTAAAAAAAATATATTTTATTGATTTTTCACAGAGCGGAAGGGAGAGGGATAGAAAGTCAGAAACATGGATGAGAGAGAAACATCGATCAGCTGCCTCTTGCACGCCCCCCACTGGGGATGTGCCCACAGGCAGCCAAGGTACATGCCCTTGACCGGAATCAAACCCGGGACCCTTCAGTCCCCAGCCCGACACGCTCTATCCACTGAGCCAAACCGGTCTCGGCACATTTTAATTTTCTAACAAGGCAGGGATATATCTAGGTCTTTATGTAAAAGTATTTGCGAGGCTTTATCTTGGTATGTTTATAACTGAAAGGTAACAGAAGGTACGTTTCTCACGTGTGCTATTTGATGAGCTTGGACATAGGCATCAAGGTGTAAACCCGTTACTTGTGAAATAAACTTATCTCTCACCCACATACAGGGTTAGGTCAGCGGTTGGCGAACTCATTAGTCAAGAGAGCGAGTGGCAGTTTGCTGACCACTGGGTTAGGGCAATATAAGTCTTTTATAGATCTTTAACTTATTGACTTTTTTTCTGAAAGATGGGGAGGGAGACAGAGAATGAGAAATGGCGATATGGAAAAGATGCAGCTAACCACTGCCTCCTGCATTTGTGGTAAGACACGGAGGGTTAGATGGAATCACAGTTGAGACAGAAGCAGTGTGAGTAAAGTGAGTAAATTGGATGAAAAGTGCCTCTTCTCATCGTTACCCACAAAACGGTCAGCGGGCTGTGGTTTGTGTGACCTCTGTGTGCAGACATTCAGGCAGGAATGGGACCTGAGTCTTTATAGGGCAAGAGATGGTGCCCAACCAAATGAGGCACCGTGGCAGGGGAGAATCTTCCTGTATTATTAATTATTGTATTAATTTCCATACCAACAACTCTACACTTACTTTTGCCACATCCTATATTTTCCTACTGCCCTTTGATATTCTCCCTTTCTTGTCCCTCCACGCAGTCTTGGGTTTTCCTCCCTTTACAATAGAACAGTCCGTATCTTTCATAATTTTATAAGCACTAGAAGGTATGTAGTCTTTTACAAGTACTGATTTCTTCCCTGCTACACAGTTATTTTGGGATTCAACAATAATGTTCATGTGGATAACGTTTTTTTTTTTATTGCCTAGTAGTATTGTGTTCTATAGATACCATTTTATCTATTGGTCTATGTATGGTTTTGCTTATTTCCAGGTTTGGGGTATTATAAATAAATCTGAGAATATTTCCTTCAGTTGTCTATATAAATGTCCATTTTCTTTCTAAAACTGTTGCCACGTAGGTGAATGTTTTACATGTAAGATATGCAGAACTGACCCAGAAGAGACATTCTCTTAGCCTTGCCACTAACCCACAGTATACAAAAATTCCAGTTTTTCTGCTACCCTGCCAGCACATGCAATGGTTAACCTTTTCAAATAGTAGCCCCGAAATGAATAGAGTGTCAACTTACTGTTTTGAATTCCGTTTAGCTAATAAATTTTTATGGTGAGTGTTTTTTTCTCATGCATTTGTTTACACTGTCTTTATCTCTGTTATTAAAATGTCAGGTCAGAATCTTTTCAAATTGTTTAAATTCATGGTTTTCAGCTGCTGGGGTTCTGTGTAGCATCTAACATGTTTGTTTGAATTTCACTCATTCCTCGATGATTCCATGAATTCTCTTCCATATGGAACCATAGGCTTGGAATACTGGAAGCAAAATCGTTTCCCACAAATTAATTAACTAATTCATTTATCGTTCATTTATTTATTTTGTAAAAAGCAGGGTTTTGTTCAACAGGGTCGCCAAGACTACAGTACAGACATAATTTCTGTCTGCACTGGTGATATTACTGGCGATCCAATGAGAAATCACAGCAGTGGATCCACAGGGATTTGAGCCCAGAACTGACATCCAGATGGGGCCACTCCTAGGTCCCCTTCAGCACTTTCCCGGGGTGCGCGCAGTCTAAGCCAACGTTGTTGTGCCTGCTTCGTTAATGGCATCGCTTCAGCATGTGCAGGGTGTGCGGTGCTGGGTCACTGGGGCCCGTGCCCCATAGCTGCTTTAGCAGGAGGGTCCTGAGCAGATGATGCCTCATCTGCAGTCTCTGGTCCCCCCCAGAGAGACTTGGGGAGCGGACTCTAGTAGGGATGAGCCGGGGGGCTTCACGTCCCACGTGGTTCAGGGTTCCAGTTCAGGGTTCGGGTTCTGGAGAAGGCCGCATGCAAATGAACAAAGACTCAGAAAAACATAAATTTGGAAAAATGGGAGGGGGGGCAGGCGGCAGCCTACCTCTGGTGGAAGGACTACCCTTTGCCTTGGCCTTGCCATTCCTTTTATTCAGGTTCTGGGAACACACCCATTGCCCTTAGGCAGGAAATAAGCCGATTATCTTGTCAGGAAGGATTTACACGGTTATCTGGTGGGGAACTTGCCCTTGCCACCCTTATTTCAATTAGGGAGTGGTAAGCTCTGACCTTTCAGAGCTTCAAGGTTGACTAAGCCTTTTGGTTCCTGGCAGATTTGAACCAACAACCTCTTGGTTCCTGGTTTGATGCTCAATACCTGAGGCACACTTTGGCTGGGCATGTTTTTCACAAATTTAATCCTAAAGGCCATTAAATTTCACTTGTAAGTTATACTTTTAAATCATTCTGCATTGCCGAACCGGTTTGGTTCAGTGGATAGAGTGTCGGCCTGCAGGCTGAAAGGTCCCAGGTTCAATTCCAGTCAAGGCCATGTACCTTGGCTTCGGGCACCTCCTCAGTTGGAGGTGTGCAAGAGGCAGCTGATTGATGTTCCTCTCCCATCGATATTTCTGACTTTCTATCCCTCTCCCTTCCTCTCTGTGAAAAATCAATAAAATATATATTAAAAAAATAAATTATTCTGCATTGCTAACATTCTTCTCCATTCTTTTGTAAGTTTATGTATTCATTAGTACAATAAGTGAAATCAAGGTATTTGTCAATTTCCCTGGTGTAAAGACTCATCATTGTCAGCTTCAAAGTGTCAAATTGGCCGAAACCAGTTGCCTGCAGACTGAAAGGTTCCAGGTTCGATTCCAGTCAAAGGCATGTACTTTGGCCAAGAGCACATCCCCAGTAAGGGGTGTGCAAGAGGCAGCTGATCTCATCGATGTTTCTGACTTTCTATCCATCTCCCCCTCTTTAAAAATATATTTTAAAAAGTGTCAGAACGATGGCATTGAACATGGGCAGGATAAAATAATTCAGTAGCTTATCATGATGTGTTATTTTTTATATTTTATTAACTTTTTACAGAGAGGAAGAGAGAGGGATAGAGAATTAGAAACATCAATGAGAGAGAAACAGCGATCAGGTGTTGTGCCCACAACCAAGGTACACGCCCTTGACTGGAATGGATCCTGGGAGCCAAGTCTGCAGGCTGTCGTTCTATCCACTGAGCCAAACCGGTCAGGGCCATGGTGTTTTATTTCCAGCATACTGATAGAGTAGGAACAAATATTCTCGAGAACATTCGTTATAAACTAGTAAAACAATTGCAAAGGGGCAAGTTTTAAACATTATTTGAAACTTCGTTTTAAGTATAATTGGTTAAAGCATACATTCGAAAAAATATTGTATTTATTTCAGAGAGGGAGGGAAAGAGAGAGAGAGAAATATAAATGATGAGAGAGATTCACTGATAGGCTTCTTCCTGTACCTCCACTCTCCCTGGGAATTGCATCTGCAACCCATGCAGGTGCCCTGACCATGAATAGAACCATGACCTCCTGGTTCATAGGTCAATGGTTAACCACTGAGCCGCACCAACTGGGCTATACCATTGGGAAAAATTGTTTTAAATATATGTTTATTTTATGGTTGATAGTATTCCAGATGCCTCCCATTTCCCCTATATATAATTCTTCGGTGGATCTGTCCATATGGACCAGGTAAGCAGACCTCCAGTCCCATCTCCTCCTCCAGCACCACTTGTGGGGCCTCAACACCAATTCTCACCAAGGTCAATGGCTGGGATGAGATATAGTGTGGTCCACTGCAAAAACATACATTACGGGCAACCCGGTCCAAGCTGCTTCCTGTTCCTGAACAGAGTGATGCCTGGGACATCCTCTATAAAGACAGACCAAGGCCTTACTTTCTTTACAGGGTTTGGGAGAAAACGTGACAGCCTGTGCTCACCTTGGTGTTGTTGAGTCAATTCAATCTTTTTAAAAATCTTTTTTTTTTTTTTAATCCATGTGAGCCCTATATGCTTTGGCTCAGTGCATAGAGAGTCTGAGGAAGGAAGGGTCCTGGGTTAGATTCCAGTCAAGGGCACATGCCCTGATTACGGGCTCAATCCCCAGCAGGGGCCATGCAGGAAGCAGTAGAGTAAGGATTCTCTCTCATCATTGATGTTTCTATCTTTATTACTCTCTGAAATCAATAAAAATTATACTTAAAAAAAGGTCTATGTGAGAGAGACACATCAGCTGATTGCCTCCCACACTCCCCATGACCAGGGCATGAGGTCAAGCATGCAACTGGCAAACATGCACTTGACCTCGATCAAACCTGAGACCCTTTGGTCCAAAGGCCAATGCTCTATCCAGTGAGCCCATTGGACTAGAGCGAGTCAATTCAATCTTAACACTATTCTTTTTCTAAAAACGTTTTTTTAAATTGATTTTCTAGAGAGAGAGGGAGAAACATCAAAGATGAGAATCATTGATCAGCTGCCTCCTGCGTGCCCCCTACTGCTATCAAGCCCCCAACCTGGGCATGTGCCCTACCAGGAATTGAACCAGTGATTTGTTGGTTCATGGGTCCACTGCCACCCTTAAGCGACACCTGCTGGGTGCACTATTGTTTTAATTTTTTAAAGCAAATACAGATGCCCCCCATTTCCCTGTCCCCCACTTCCCCTGTGCCTCCCTCTACTGTGCCCCCATTGCTTGTAGGAGCTCACCACAATATAATCTGTGTCCATGAGCCATATATATATATATATACACACACACACTCACTCACTACAATATATATATGGCTCATGGACACACACACACACACACACACACACACACATTTATATATATGATAGGAAGAGAAAGAGAGAGAAACATCAATAAGGAGTGAAAATCACTGATTACCTACCTCCTGCAAGTCCACTCCACTCTGGGAATTGAACCCCTAAGGCAGGTATGTGCTATGACCAGAAATAGAATCCTGACACCCTGGATCATAGGTTGACGCTCAACCACTCAGCAATACCAGCTGGGCTATCTTCTTTTGAACTATTTTTTTTAATATTTATTTTTGGTTGATGGTGTTACAGATGTCTCCCATGTCCCCGTTGTGTATATTCTTTGTTGGAACTCTCCCAGTCCCCCTCCCTTGGGAGGTCTGTCCGTCTGTCCCAGGGAACCAACCTCTGGTCCCATCTCCTCCTTCCCCAGCGCCATTCGCAGCGCCACAACACCTTGTTCCTCAAGTTCCTGGGCTGGAAAACTAGCCCTCTCCTGGGCGGCGGAGAAAACTACATTACCCAGAAAGCAATGCGTGTACGTAAGGCATTTGGCGCAAGTGCATCCGGTTAGGGCGGGACTTCCGTTGTCTTCCTCGCCGCGGACATTTTGACTTCCTTAGGCTGTTCACCGGCTCTCAGACTTCAGCGCCGATCGCCAGGAGGAGGAGACGTGGGGGCCGCGTCCCGCTGGGCAGGGCGGTCTGAGGCCTGTGGAGCCGCGACCTTCGGGATCGGGGCGTCCGAGCCTCCTCTCCGCCGACAGCGTCCCCTCAGCGTCCCCCCATCGGCCCTCCCGCCTCGGGGCCGGCGCCGCTCAGGTCCCGCAGCCCGGGCCGCAGCGCCCAGAGCAGTGAGTGCCCGTCGGGGACACAGGGGGGAGGGGGGAGGAGGCCGTGGGGGACGGACCGGGAGGCGGGGAGAGCCAGGCCCGGTCTGTGTGTAAAGGCGACAGAGAGGAGGAGAGGCGGTTTCCGGTTTCCGGTTACTCTCCTCAGGGGACGGGGCTGGGGGTGGCTGTGAACCACACTGGGATGCGCATCTCCTGGTCACTTGACCTCGGGCTGAGCCCCTGGGTCCTGGCGGTGGGTGCCAGGCCCTCAACACCTTCAGTTCCCACAGGTTCCTGCGGGTGCAGAGCCGCTCAGGGGGCTGGTCTGTGGGGCTTATGTCAGGGCCTCACACTATCGGGGCCTCTGAGGTAGTGGGGTCCTGGGAATATCCAACCTCTCTTCTCGGGAGACCTTGGACCTGGGGACCTTTACAGGACATCAAGCCCAGAATCCTAAGTCCAGGTGAAGGGTCAGATGAGTGGCCCCTGATTTTGGCAACCTATGGAATTGTGGGTGATAGGTCCTTCCATGTATAGACCCCAGAAGGTGCAAAGGCTTGAAGTGAAGACTAAGCAGATTCAGGGACCAGCAGGTGAACATGTTTGTTGTTATTGTTTTTAATATTAAAACAGCCTTTTATTTGCTAAGAAATTTAAGCAAGTTACACTATCTTAAAAAAACACACAACTAAAGCATTTTAAGAGAAACCCTCCCTCCCCACCCCATACTCCTGGTGAATTAAGAATCTAAGAGAGAGAACTAAGATGGCGGCAAAGGTAAAACACCTATCTTGCCGTCATAATCAGCAATTTTAATACTACAACTTAACGAAAGAACAAACACCTTCCAGAATCACCAGAAAGCTCGCCGAGTGAAAATTCCACAAATAAAACTGAAGATAAGACACTGTGACTTGGAGGAGCGGCGGCGAACAGAGTTGAAAGATTCGTGCGGAGAGAGGTTTGGAGCGCGCACCGCGGAGTGGGCAGGCGGCTGAAAACCGGCCAGTTTTCTTGAACGGGGAGACAAAGGCATCCCACTGGACTGATTCTCCAGCTCTGGGCGAAGTCCAGAGAACCCACTATCACACGGGGTGAAAACTGGACAGTGGGAGGGCACGCCGAAGCGCAGGTGCTGCCGGGTCTCCCGGCTTGTGGAGAAGGCAGCTTGCGCGCGAACAGCTCGGCTGCGTGATGCCGCAGAGAGTGCACCGTGACTTGTCTCTCATTCAGAAAACCGTCAGACTGCTTTGTTTTACGACCCTGGGTGAGACATTGGGCGTGCAGACTCATTTTGGGAAAGTCTGAATTCCCCGGCAGCAGGTGGAGCTCCGCAGCGGCTCTCTCTCAGAGGTGCTGGCAGCCATTGCCCCCGGCACAGAGTCCCCAGGGCCGCATAGGGCGGAGCTAACTCTGTCTGCTTGGCCCGGAGACTCCGCCCACCCAACCTGAGCACAGTTGAGCTTCACAGACAATTGGCCTGGAGGTCAACCGTCCAAGTGCTAACAACGATTAACTGAGCTTAACTTCAGCAAGACTGTGCAGCCCATATCCACCTCAGGTAACTGGGGAGGCTGAGCCACTATCCCTAGTAGGAAGTCTACCACACAAGCTAATTGACCAACTCAGGGAAGCAGCCACCATGCAGCGACATGGAAAGAAATCAGATGTGAAAGAAATGGAGGAAAAAAAACGACTGGACATGGAATTCAAAACCACGGTTATAGGGTTTTTTCAAGAGGCTCCAACAAAAGATCGAGGCCTATAAGGAAATAAGCAAGACCACAAAGGAAATGAATGAGTCCTACAAGAAAATGAACAAGACCCTCAAGGATATAAACGAGAGCTGCAAAGAAATGATCAAGACCAACGTGGAAATGAATGAGTCCTACAAGGAAATGAAAGAGACCCTCAAGGATATAAAGGAGACTCTCAAGGATATGAAAAAGGACCAACCAGAAATTAAGCATACACTGACTGAAACAAAAAATATTATACAAAGACCTAAAAGTGCTCTGGAGCACCCCAAGAACCAAGTTAAAGATTTGAAATACAAAGAGGTAAAATCCACTCAGCTGAAAAAGCAAGAAACCAAAAGAATCCAAAAAATTGAAGATAGTGTAAGGGGCCTCTGGGACAACCTCAAGCATACCAACATCCGAATTATAGGGGTGCCAGAAAAAGCGAGAGGCCAAGACAATGAAAACCTATTTGAAGAAATAGTGACTGAAAACTTCCCACACCTGGTGAAAGAAATTGACTTAGGAGTCCAAGAAGTGCACCGAACCCCAATATATAGGAACCCTAAGAGGACCACACCAAGGCACATCATAATTAAAATGCCAAGAGCAAAAGACAAAGAGAGAATATTAAAAGCAGCAAGAGAAAAACAGTTGGTTACCTATAAGGGAGCACCCATACGATCGTCAGCGGATTTCTCAACAGAAACGATGCAGGCCAGACGGGAGTGGCAAGAAATATTCAAATTGATGAACAGCAAGAATCTACAACCAAGATTACTCTATCCAGCAAAGCTATCATTCAGAATTGAAGGTCAGATGAAGTGCTTCGCAGATAAGAAAAAGCTAAAGGAGTTCATCACCACCAAACCAACATTATATGAAATGCTGAAAGATATTCTTTAAGAAAAGGAAGAAGAAAAAGGTAAAGATGAAAATTATGAACAACAAATACACATCTATCAACAAATGAACATAAAAATCAAGTGAATTGATAGGCTGTTGAACAGGATAGACTGGTGAATATAACAGAGACATGGACATAGAGAGGGAATGGACTGACAATTCTTGGGGAGAAAAGGGTTGTGGGAAGTGCAGCAAGAGACTGGACAAATATCTTGCAACAATGGGAGAGGACAGTGGGGAGGGGGAGGTGAGGGTGGAGGGTGGGATAGGTACAGGGTGGAGGGGAGCTATAGGGGGATAAAAAGGGGAAACAATGTAAATAATAAACTGAACAATAAAGATAAAAAAAGGAATCTAAGAGAAGTAACCATAAAACAAAGTTTTGTGGAATCCTTCATCCAGGGTACTTACATGATTAGGTTAATATTGCCATCTTACAAAATTTCTCTTTTCTATCAAAAAAAAAATTGTAGCCATGATTGTTTATTACCAAAAAATCAGTACAAAACTGTGATATATTGAAAAACACTTTCCCCTTCCCTCACAGCACTGTTATATGTAGCAGAGAATAGTCAAGAGCAGATTGCTAATCTAGATGCAGCAATCTTCAAATTATGCCCAAAATACACAGTGGTTTGTTGACCCTCCCTCCCCCTCTCTTCTTAAAAAAAACACACATACAAAAAAATGCCAAAGAATTTGAGGAACCCTTTCCAAACAGTACAGTTAGTTCAGTGTCAATAATTCACATCTTGCAACAAAATATGGATATGATGTCTTTTAGAAAACTTTCAGTTTCAAAAAAAAGGTTATTAAGGCCACCGTTTCGCAGTTTCAAAATTCACATAAAGGAAATATAAAAATATTCTGTGCTTGTGAGAAGGCTCTGCAGTGTATATAGGTAAGGATTACCATCCTTCTTTACTTCGAGGAAGACAGTCGACTTGAGAAGTTCACATAATTGCACAGCTTCTATTGGATGTTCGAGGGGCTACCTGCTGGTGGAAAAGTTCTTTCTCAATAGCTACTTCAGCTGCTTCTTCCTCTTCCTCTTCAAGTATGGTGGTTTTAAAGAGTGTACTTCTGATAGCAGTGAGTGCATGAAACTGGGAGGAGTTGTAGATCACCTTTCTATCTATATATTTATTTAATTTTTATTTTTTTGGCTTTTACAATCCCTATTTTAATTATTTTTTTAAAATTTAATCTTTATTCAGATTATTACAATTGTTTTTTTCCCCAAATTTCTTTATTGATTAAGGTATCACATATGTGACCTTATCCCTTAATTAACCTCCCTAACCCTCTCCTCACTCATGCCCTCCCCCTCTGGTGTTCATATCCATTGGTTAGGCTTATATTCATACATACAAGTCCTTTGGTTGATCTCTCCTTCCCCTCTCCCTCCCCTACATTCCCCTGTGGTCCAACATACTAGTTGATGCTTCTCTGCCTCTGGATCTGTCCCTGTTCATCAGTTTGTGTTGTTCAGTAGTGTTCCTATTTTGCCCCCACAGCTCCCCTCCACCTGTCTCCCCCACCCTCTGCCCTTACATCCCCCCCCACTAACCTCATCCATAGGTGTACTGTTTTTGTCCAGTCTCTTCACACAACCCCACACCCCTTTCTCCCAGAAAATTGTCAGTCCATTCCCTTTTTATGCCCCTGATTCTGTTATATTCACCAGTTTATTCTGTTCATCATATTTTTTGTTCTCTTGATTTTTGGATTTACTTGTTGATATATATGTATTTGTTTTTCATAATTTTTTTTTTACCTTTTTCTTTTTCTTCGTATTCTTAATGAATACCTTTCAGCATTTCATATAATACTGGTTTGGTGTTGATGAACTCCTTTTTCTTATCTGTGAAGCTCTTTACCTGACCTTCAATTCTGAATGATAGCTTTGCTGAGTAAAGTAGTCTTGGTTGTAGACTCTTGTTATTCATCACTTTGAATATTTCTTGCCACTCCTGTCTGGCCTGCATAGTTTCTGTTGAGAAATCAGCTGTCAGTCATATAGGTGCTCCCTTGTAGGAAACTAACTTTATCTCTTGCTGCTTTTAATGTTCTCTCTTTGTCTTTTGCACTTGACATTTTAAATATGATGTCTACTGGTGTGGTCTTCTTTGGAATCTTTTTGTATGCGGTTCTATGCACTTCCTGGACTTGTAATTTTATTTCTTTCACCAGGTGAGGAAAGTTTTTGGTCATTATTTCTTCAAATAGGTTTTCAGTATCTTGCTCTCTCTCTCTTCTTCTGGCACCCCCTCAAGATTCGGATGTTGGTACACTTGAAGTTGTCCCAGAAGCTTCTTACACTGTATTCATATTTTTGGATTCTTTTGTGTTTTTGTTTTTCTGGGGGAGTGTTTTTTGCTTCTTTGTATTTCGATTTTTTTACTTGATTCTTGTGGTGTTCATCTGGAACTGGAGTTCAGAGTAGTTGGGTGCCCTCATCTCCCTCCCTTTTGAGAAAGAAATCTGCGCACTCAATCTCCAGTCTTCTTCATACGTGCATGTGAGTCTCCATACCTCAGCCCTTGGCACCTCCTCTCAGTCTCAGTGTGCTTTTCTCTTTCATTCTAGTTTGCAAATGTCCACTCAGTGAGCTTTTCTGTGATCTGGATGATGTCCATTTTGTCTTTTAGTTGTAGTTTTGAAATTGTTGTTTGAGGCATCAGTTTAGGTTTTTACCTATGCTTCCATCTTGGTTTCCCTCCTATTTTTATTTTTTAATATTTAAAGTCTGTTTCTTGTTTTTAAAAAATACATTTTATTGATTTTTTACACAGAGGAAAGGAGAAGCATAAAGAGTTAGAAATATTGATGAGAGAGAAACATTGATCAGCTGCCTCCTGCACTCCTCTCACTGGGGATGTACTCGCAACCCAGGTACATGCCCTTGAGCGGAATCGAACCTGGGACCTTTCATTTTGCAGGTCTGCAGACAATACTCTATCCACTGAGCCCAACCAATTAGGGCTAGGTCACCTTTTTTGTTTTATTTTATTTTTTTGTCACAGGAAGAGTAATTCAAGCAGGCTGAGACTGGAGCTAGTGCATATTTACTTCTTAAACACTCAACAGGAATCTGTAGTGACCATGAGCCTAGTGAATTGGTTTGCAGTCTGCGGCTCACAAGCCACATTTGGCATTTTGGCCCCTTGTGATTTTTGCAAAGACCAGTTTAGGAATGCCCTAATTATGTTAATAACAATGTACCTACCTATGCAGCTTAACTTTAAAAAATTTGGCTCTCAAAAGAAATTTGAATCATTGTATTGTTGATATTTGGCTCTGTTGACTAATGAGTTTGCTGTTCACTGTCTTGGGGTGTTTCATTCAGTCTGGTGTATTTCCTAGGGGCATGAGTGGTCACTGGGTGTAGCGACGAGGGCCATAGGTGATGGCGCTTTTATGATGGAGGCTGTGACTCATGAAGGGACATCCAGTGCAGCAGCAGTGAAGGTGCACTCTGGATATCTGAGATCAGGTTGGTTCTCACTAGGTCAGGTTGAGGGAACAAATCAGGGAGTGAAGCTTTCCTATCAGGACTCAAGGCTCTCTCTTCATCGTAGGCTGTCAGGGTGAGGTTAGTACTTCATTCAGTTGGAATTTGCCAAACATTATCAGCACCACACTGTGAGCAAAGATTAGGAAGCCAAGAATATGACTATGAAGGGTGTGGTGGTGGGAGAGCAAGTGTAAGAGAGGTATGGTAGAAAAAAACGATATGCCCTTGGAGAGTTGAGTGTGAATTCATGGGTACAGCACACTGACACTGAGATACAAGTGAATGAAGGGTAAGTCCCTTTCTGGTGGTGTCTTTATGATATCATATGGGGGGGGGGTTATGGTTACTACTGAAAGAGGGGATGTTGTCATGCTACATTCTAGGTCCAAATCTTAGATGCCATGTGTGTGCACAATTGCCTGTTGATATTGAGGGTTGATACAGTGATCCATTGGAAAGAGATAGCATATATCATGGTCACCTAGGCTTGAAAATCTCCACTGCTGTGGGGAAGGTCGGTAAGGGAGGTGCACATTACAGGGGTGGTGAGTTTGAATTTTGATTTTCATCATGACATTTGTGTTATCTTTGAAGTTGTGCCTCTGGGAATGAAGATATGTGAGAGAAATTGTGCTTCAAAGAATTATATGGAGGAGGTAGTGAAAAGTGATGGCCTCAGCACCCTCGATTGAGATGGGAAGGGTAAAGTGTGATGCCACTTTTTTTGGTATCTTAGAGAGACAGTCCAGGACACTGCCAGGAGGATGCCTGATAAGACAAGTTTCAAATCACTCAGACTCTTCATGGCCCAATACTCTCCCTCCCTATGTTCATGACAACCACTTATTGACCAGACCCAATCTAAGGCCCAGAGCACAAGTTTCATCAATCTGCTTATCTGCCTGATTGTTGTGGGAAGCACAGTATCCACATGAATTCAAGAAGAGTTTGACTTTGAAGACCTGGTATATTTTCAGATGATGGGATAGAGGGGTCCACTAAATTGGGAGGATGATGACTAAAATCCTAGGAGATAAGCTTATCGTGGTCTGAACTGTTTACAATATTCCAGAACATGAACTTTGAGGACGTTGCCATTGCCTTCTCTCTGGAAGAGTGGGAGCTCCTGGAAGAGGCTCAGAGACTTCTGTATTGTGATGTGATGCTGGAAGTTTTTGCACTGGTCTCATCTGTCGGTAAGCCCTTCACATCTCTCCTCATGTCCTGAGGTGATGTCCTCTCTTTCTGTATTCTCCAACTGTTGTTCTCCCTCTCCCACAGCCTGTCCATGGACTCTGCTGCTTCCCCCACTTTCTTGTGAACTGTGCTGCGGCTGCCAGTGCTGAGCTGCGTGGAGAATCTTGAGGAATGGGCTCCACGACCATCCCTAGAACCCATTGTCTCCCAAAGTGCAGATAGTGTCTGGGAGTCAGGAGTTGTACAGACAGATCAATAGGTTCACTTTGCTCTTCCTTTTCCTGGGAGGTTTACCATGTCCCCATCCATGGCTTCCACTTTTGTCCCTTCTCTCGAGCTTAAGGTCCTTGGTGACTGCCTGAGCCAGGTTATGGTCTTTACTTATATGAACCATGAGCAGTTCTAAGGCCCTCCATCAATTATTACCTGTACTATTCTTTCATCGAATACTATTGCATGCCAAGGTGCTCTCATCCAGGGATTGCTGCTCACCTCTTGTCCTTCATGAATACTCAGAACATTTAGGTTCCAGGTATTGGTATCATAGAAGGTACAATGAGAACATGGTGTTTTCTCATGATGAATAGGCCCCATGGACTCAGAGAAGGCTGGGCACTTCTGGGGGAAGGTATGGTACCAGTGCTGTGTTCAGATCATACCACAAGTCTGCTCCTGGTAACACTGGGCAGGTGCAGGTGCAGGTGCCACTAGGCACAACTCATTCCGAACGTGTTTTCTCATACTTGACAGTTTGCTTACTTGTCATTTCATCAGGTTGTTGGTTACCTTTACCTTTTGTGGCCTTTTTACAGCACCTGTTTCTTTGCACTGCTCTCTGCAGTGTTCCCAAACACTGTTCTGCACTTTTGTTATGAGGGGCAAATACACGGAATGGCCAGATTATTATGATCTCTGAATGTATAATCATCTGACCACTCTGAATTTGTATCTCAAATGGGTACCAAAAGTATTCTGGAGATCAACCACGTATTTATCCTGAGCTTTTTATCAGTCAGCAAAGGGGAAAACTGATCGGGTACTCAATTTACAGTGTCTTTGATAGCAAATAAATAAGGTACTCAAGAGAAGTATACTGTGTGGCCAGATTATTAGGCGTTCAGAAATCATAATAATCTGGTCACTCGTGGTATATGCTTAAGTAGTTCTCTAACACCAGATACCAGTTTATTGAATTTAACTTGGAAATAGACATAACTATACTCCTCCTCAGCCATCCAGTGTCACCAGCAGAGAAGCACAGGGGGACAACCTTAGCAGAACAACGAACAGGAGATTCTGCTTCTCTTCCATGTGTTGTTTACCATCTTTTTGTCATATTTCTGGTGTAGTCTTTTCTGGCTGGTTAGTTTCAGAGGCCCATTATTTTATAACAACCTCTTATTAAGCTTTTCTGCAGATCTCTTATTTCGAGACAATTGCATGTAAACTGTAGTATGTGGAATACACTTTTATATTACAACTTTCCCCTGATCTACAGTGATTTTTTTTTATACCATTCTCTGTTTTTAGGTTGTTGGCATAAAACGGAAGATAAGGTGACACATTCTGAGCAGAGTGTAATTCTACAAGAAGAGCCACATGTCAGGTCTTCTGAGACAACTCCAGCTACTCAGAGGACCCATCTCTGTAAGAAGTGTATCTCAGTGTGCAAAGATATTCTGCACCTGACTGAGTCACAAGCAGCAGACTTTAAGCAGAAAGCTTTCTTCAGTGATACATGCGTGAGAGGGTTCTGTTTCAGAGCAAACCCTCATGGACAACAGAGGGTTTTCAGTGGGGAGAAGTCCTGTAAAGAAGCTATGGACAGGGCCTCGTTAGAGAACAGGTTCAGCTTCCACTTAACATGGGTTCCTTCAAAGAGTAGGGAGGTTGGGAAAGTCTTTCCTTCCATCTCAGATCTTCCACAGCAACCAGCAACTCTCAAGACTGAGGAGCCAAACAGAACCAGTGAGATTGGACAGGAATTTCTCAGTGGAAAATGTCACCATCATTGGGGTGAACTTGAAAAACCTGTCAGCAGCAACCAGAAAGTTGTTCAACATCAGGGCGTCTGCTCTGGAGAAGTGAATTATGAGGGTAACAAATGTGGAAAATGTTTTAGATGCATCATAAACCTCAATCAAAAAAGGGAAATTCACACTGGAGAAAATCCCTATGAATGTACTGATTATGGGAAGTTCTTTAGAGAAAGCTCTATTCTCATTCAACCGCACAGAGTTGACACTAGAGAAAAACCATGTGAGTGCAGTGAATGTGAGAAATCTTTTAGCTGCAAAACTAGATTGAATACACACCAGACAGTTCATACTGGAGAAAAGCCACCCGAATATAATGATTGTGGGAAATCTTTTAGGTCCAATGGTCAATGTCAAAAACGCAAGAGAGTTCATACTAGAGAGAAGCCATATGAGGGTACACATTGTGGGAAGTCTTTCAGTTGTAGCTTTCACCTAGTTCAACATAAGAAAATTCACACTGGAGAAGAGCCATATGAATGTAGTGACTGTGGAAAGTCCTTTAGGCAAAGTGCTCACCTCCTTAAGCACAAGAGAATTCATACTGGAGAGAAGCCATATGGGTGTACATATTGTGGGAAGTACTTCAGGTGTACATTTACCCTAGTTCAACATAAGAAAATTCACACTGGAGAAAAGCCGTATAAATGTAGTGACTGTGGAAATTCTTTTAGGCAAAGTGCACACCTCCTTAACCACAAGAGAGTTCATACTGGAGAGAAGCCATATGGGTGTACAGATTGTGGGAAGTCCTTTCGTCGTAACTCAAGCCTCGTTCAGCATCAGAGAGTTCATTCTGGAGAAAAGCCATATGAGTGTACAGTTTGTGGGAAGTCCTTCATTTGTAGCTCAAGTCTCAGTCAACATCAGAGAGTTCATTCTGGAGAAAAGCCATATGAGTGTACAGATTGTGGGAAGTCCTTCAGTCGTGGCTCAAAACTCAAACAACATCAGAGAGTTCATTCTGGAGAAAAGCCATATGGGTGTACAGATTGTAGGAAGTCCTTCCGTGATATCTCAAGCCTCATTAAACATCAGAGAGTTCATTCTGGAGAAAAGCCCTATGAGTGTACAGATTGTGGGAAGTCCTTCCGTTCTAGCTCAAACTTCAATGAACATCAGAGAATTCATTCTGGAGAAAAGCCATATGTGTGTACAGATTGTGGGAAGTCCTTCCATTTTAGATCAGGCCTCATTGAACATCAGAGACTTCATTCTGGAGAAAAGCCATATGGGTGTACAGAGTGTGGGAAGTCCTTTCGTCATAATTCAAGCCTCATTCAACATCAGAGAATTCATTCTGGAGAAAAGCCATATGAGTGTACAGTTTGTGGGAAGTCCTTCATTTGTAGCTCAAGTCTCATTCAACATCAGAGAGTTCATTCTGGAGGAAAGCCATATGAGTGTACAGTTTGTGGGAAGTCCTTCACTCGTAGCTCGGGTCTCAAAGAACATCAGAGAGTTCATTCTGGAGAAAAGCCATATGAGTGTACAGATTGTAGGAAGCCCTTCCGTGATATCTCAAGCCTCACTAAACATCAGAGGGTTCATTCTGGAGAAAATCCATACGGTGTCCTGATTGTGGGAAGTCCTTCAGTCGTAGCTCAGGTCTCAAACAACATCAGAGAGTTCATTCTGGAGAAAAGCCATATGAGTGTACAGATTGTAGCAAGTCCTTCATTTGTAGCTCAAGCCTCGTTAAACATCAGCGAGTTCATTCGGGAGAAAAGCCATGAGTGTACAGATTGTAGAAAGTCTTTCCATTATAGCTGGGACCTCATTAAACATCAGAGCTATGTGAGTGTAATGATTGTGGGAACTCAGAAGAAGCTTTCTCCTCTTTGAATACAAGAGAAGTCATACTGGAGAAAAACTATTTGAATATAGTGATTGTGGTAAGTTCTTTAGAAAAAAAACTACCCTCATTAAAGAGCACACAGTTCATACTGGACAAAAGCCATATAAGTGTAGTGAGTGTGGAAAGTCATATGGCCAAAGAATTCACTAATTCTACAACACAGAGTTCACACTGGTGAAAAACCATATGAGTGTAGTGAATGTGGGAAATATTTTAGCAGAATAATTAACCTTGTTACACATCTGATAATTCATATGCGAGAAAAGCCTTAAATGTGCAGGGAATGTTTTATTTTTCTCACTCTACAAAACTGAAGGAGACTTAAATCCATTCACCTGATTATAGATCCCTCTTATCTGAACATGCACTGTGCGAAATTTCTCATAAGTTTGAGGTACAAAAGAGGCTTGCAGGAGCCACACTGCACTTGCTATCTTCCGAGGACTGCCACCTATGTCACTGCAAGTAGTTATGGCTGAAGTACAGTGTCTCTTAGTCACCACCCCTGCATGCTCAAGGAAAGAAATCTGTTTTCCCTTTTGCTTAAATGAATTATGAATGCTCTTGGCACGATCTTCATTCCTTACTGTCTTACTAAGAAATGCACCTGACTCAGGAATCATCCAGAGGCCCCGTCCTCAGCTATGAAGTGCTACATTTCAGGGACATTGTGGCTCTCACCTTCAGTTGTGATGAAGTGTTATAAACTCATCACCGTACACTGCTATGGGATGTTTTTGTAATTGTGATTTTGGTTTTGTACCTTTAGTTCTGTTGGTTCAAGTCACTTCCCGGATGATTCGAAAGCATAGTTGTGATGTGTCAGCATGTAAAGTTAATTGAAATTGTGGGGAACTCAAACATTTTGTGCTGATGAAAGGATAGCCTGAGGGCAGAAAATTCTTCCTTGTCCAATTTTCTTTGCATTACTGCCCAAAGCCTTGAAATAAAAGACTGAATGACTTTGTGGTTGTATTTTGCAGATTTGATTTCCAATTCAACCTTTCTGGTGTGTGAAGCATCCAGTCATTGCGTTCCTCTCTCATTCCTCTCCCACTTTCTCTCTTAAAACAAAACGAAACAAACAAAAAACGGGAAAAACCAAGATGGCGGCATACGTAACCACCTATCTTGCTGCTCCACACAACAGTTCCAAAACTACAACTTAACAACAGAACAAACATCATACAGAATAACTGGAAAGCTGGCTGAGTGAAAATTCCACAAGTAAAAGTAAAGATAGGACACTGACTCAGAGGAGCGGTGGAGTCAGTGGTTTGGAGCCGTGCATGAGAGCCAGTGGAGAGGGCAGGCAGCTGCAAACCCAGCTGGTTTTCTCCAACAGGGACGGCAAAGGCATCCCACTGCACTGATTCCCCAGTTCCAGGCGAGGTCCGGGAAACCCACACTCGTACAGAGTGAAACTGGACAGTGGGAAAGCACGCTAAAGCCTGGGGGAGGCAGAGGTCTGCGAGTTTGTGGAGAGGGCCCATAAACTTGGGAACAGCAATTTGCGCATAAACTTGGGGCAGAAGTGCGCGACCGCACAAAAGAGGACTTCTGACTTGCTCCTTCGTTCAAGAGACCGCCAGACTGCATTGTGTTACAACCCTGGGCGAGACTTTGGGGGTGCAGACTCATTTGGGGAGAGGCTGAGTTATCCGGCAGAGGGTGGAGATTGGCAGCGGCTTTCTCTTGGGGGTGTGTGCAACCATTACCACCCAGCACAGAGACCCAGGTGCCGTATAGGGCGGAGCTGATGCTGCCTGCTCATCTCAGAGACTCCGCCCATCTAACCTGAGCACCGCTGAACCTCACAGCCAATTGACCTGCAGGTGAAATCCTCCTAGTGCTAACAACAACAACCTGGGCTTAACTTCAACAATACTGTACAACCCATAAAGGGCTGTAGCAAGACTATGCACCTCAGATAACTGGGGAGGCTGAGTCACTGTCCCTTAGAGGACATCTAACAAACAAAGCTAATGAACCAACTCAGGAAAGCAGCCACAATGCAGAGACATGGAAAGAAATCAGATGTGAAAGAAATGAAGGAAAAATGACGACTAGACATAGAGTTCAAAACCATGATTATAAGGTTTTTTTAACAGGCTCATAGACAAGGCCGAGATCTACAATGAAATGAACAAGACCTACGAGGATATGAAAAAGGACCAACTAGAAATTAAGCATACACTGACTGAAATAAAATATTTTAAAACAATATATTTTATTGATTTCTTTAGAGAGGAAGGGAGAGGGATAGAGAGCCAGAAACTTTAATGAGAGAGAAACATCAATCAGCTGCCTCCTGCACCCCCTCCCCCCCACTGGGGATGTGCCCACAATCACATGCCCCTGACCAGAATCGAACCCGGGATCCTTCAGTCCGCAGGCCGACGCTCTATCCACTGAGCCAAACCAGTTTGGGCTGAAATAAAAGGTATACAAAGTCATAAAAGCAGTCCAGAGGACCGTAAGAACCAAGTCAAAGATTTGAAATACAAAGAAGCAAAATCCACTCAGCCAGAAAAGCAAGAGGCCAAAAGAATCCAAAAAATTGAAGC
The DNA here is from genome assembly GCA_027563665.1 of Antrozous pallidus. Lineage (NCBI taxonomy): Eukaryota > Metazoa > Chordata > Mammalia > Chiroptera > Vespertilionidae > Antrozous > Antrozous pallidus. Next base: position 1,135,905 of record CM050525.1, on the reverse strand, counting down.
TAGTGTAAGGGGCCTCTGGGACAACCCCAAGCATACTAACATCCGAATTATAGGGGTGCCAGAAAAAGCAAGATAATGAAACCTACTTGAAGAAATAGTGACTGAAAACTTCCCCCACCTGGTGAAAGAAATTGACTTAAAAGCCCAAGAAGTGCACAGAACCCCAAAATACAGGAATCTAAAGAGGACCACACCAAGACACATCACGATTAAAATGCCAAAGGGTAAAAGATAAAGGATATTAAAAGGAGCAAGAGAAAAACAATTTCCTATAAGGGAGCACCCTTATTATTGTCAGCATATTTCTCAACAGAAACGATGCAGGCCAGACGGGAGTGGCAAGAAATATTCAAAGTGATGAACAGCAAGTATCTACCACCAGGATTACTCTATCCAGCAAAGCTATCATTCAGAATTGAAGGTCAGATAAAGTGCTTCGCAGATAAGAAAACGCTAAAGGACTTCATCACCGCCAAACCAATATTATATGAAATGCTGAAAGATAGTCTATAAGAAGAGGAAGAAGAAAAAGGTAAACATATAAATTATGAACAACAAATACACATCTATCAACAAATGAATCTAAAAATCAAGTGAATAATCTGATGAACAGGATAAACTGGTGAGTATAACAGAATCATGGACATAGAGAGGGAATGAACTGACAATTCTTGGGGAGAAAAGGGATGTGGGAGGTGCAGCAAGAGACTGGACAAAAATCGTGTACCTATGGGAGAGGACAGTGTGAGGGAGGTGAGGGCGGAGGATGGGATGGGTACTGGGTGGAGGGGAGGTATAGGGGGTAAAACAAGGAGAACAATGTAATTAATAAACTGAACAATAAAGATTAAAAAACAAACTATCCAGTCTGTTTTTCACTGAGGTTTCATGAGTTTCCAGCCCACCTTTTCTTGCTCTGTCCTTACTTTGCCCAGTATGTTGTTCTTGCACCTGGGCATGCTGTGTCCTGCCTAGGATATGGCAGAGAGGACCCAAGGCAGGTCTCGGGTTGGGGGTGGGGCTTGGGTTTTTGTGTTGGCCTGAGAGGAGTTCCCCATCGCTCTTCTGTCTTCATCCAGAGGACTCTCCAGCCTCCTCTCTTTATCCCCAGACACCCGGCCTGCTACAACTGAATCTATTTTGTCTGGAAGAAGCCCTCTGATGCTCTGGGCCCCTCCTCAGTTCACCTTAGGGAAAGTCTGCCTCTAGCAAGATCACATACACACCTGAGACCCATTGATGTTCTTTGAGTTTATTTTTGCATTTTGGGAGCAATTTTCTACTTGGATTTCATTAAAAATAAAGCAACAGCTGAGACTGGTTTGGCTCAATGGATAGAGCGTCGGACTACGGACTGAAGGGTTCTGGGTTCGATTCCGGTCAAGGGCATGTACCTTGGCTGCAGGCACATCCCCAGTAGGGGGCGTGCAAGAGGCAGCTGATCGATGTTTCTCTCTCATCGATGTTTCTGACTTTCTATCCCTCTCCCTTCCCCTCTGTGAAAAATTAATAAAATATATTTAAAAAAAAATAAAGCAACACCTTCTCCACCCTCCCTTACCTGCAATCCTAGAGACTGCATGCGTTTTCTAGGAAATGGTGCTGTGTATTTCCAGTAGTGAGAACACTCTGCATACAAGTATTCACAATAGGAAAGGGATGGTGTCAACATGATAACACATTGCATGGTGCATTCTGGTCGCTGTGCCAACCTCGCCAATCATGGTTAAATGCAGGGTAGACCACTTCCTTGTAGTGAGGTGATGGACCCTGGACTCCAGGGGTCCAGCTGATCCTGGTGTATGTGGTTGATGGCTCAGAGAGGTTGGGTGCCTTGAACAGGGTTGGGTAGAGTGTCTCCTGTTAGCAAATGGGGCTGAGGGGTGGCTTTAGTGATGAGAACTTAAATCAGGCTGGATGGTTGTTCTAGTGAAGGGCAGCCCACCAACAAGCTGGGGTGGGGGGTAGCTGTGATAGAAGCTCAAGGGAAAAGTGAGGCCAGGGATGGTCAGTGTGGTTTCCCTGTGGATTTCTGGGAAGGGATGACAGGCTCCAGATGGCAGCCTGTGGGAAGCATGCCATGAGCATCTGGGAGGGTACCTTGGCTGGTTAAAACAACCAGGAACACAATGTGGTGTCATGGATTCACACTGGGCTCTGTGGGAGGACTTGACCTTCCCCTCAGGAGGCCTCACAGTTTGCCTTGAGCCCAGGCTGCCTTTGCAAGAGCTGATGTGGGGAACCTTCAGCAAAATCACTGCCCAGTGGGAAATTGACACTACTGAATGCAAACAAAGAGCCAGTCCTTTCAGTATGTCTGCTTTCTGATTAAAAGTTTATTTGTTAGGTACTTTAATATACTCACCATAAGGAAAATGACAAATACAGAAATTTACATGGAGACGGTAATGATGGTAACCTTCCACTGAACTTCAAAAATCTGCCAGCACTAGCTGGTTTGGTGAAGTGGATACAGCTGTCAGCATGGAGACTGAAGGGTCCCGAGTTTGATTCCACTCAAGGGCACATACCCGGGTTGTGGCTAAATCCCCAGTTGTGGGTTTGCAGGAAGCAGCCAGTCAATGATTCTCATTATTGATGTTTCTATTTCTTCCTCTCTTCTCTGAAATAAAAATATATTTTAAAGTATATTGGCAAAGGTCACAATAATGAGGCAGAATATGCGATGGATGAAATATTTGAAATAATGCGGAGCTTTAGACGTTTGTAATACATCTGTCTAAAAAAACTCCCACAAATTCCACATTAGTCTTCTCATGGGCTCAAAGGGAGTCTCTGCTTTAGGAAGGACTCCAAGGTGGCTGGCTCCTGTTTCCTTCTTCCCTGTCCGTGTTTATAGACATTAGAAATGTGGTTTTTCTAGGGAAAGCTCAGTTCCTAGTTCACCATGAGCTGTTCCACTCCAGTGTCCTAAGCTATGATGGAATCCCTCAGGAACATCTACTCCCATGGAGAAGGTATGTTCATCACTCAAAGACTAATGTGCAAAAAAGAGACAGATGACTATTCAGAAATCAGATTTTAGTGCTTAAATAAATGCAACGTAGGGGCCCTTACTATATGATACTAATCGTGTGGGGTTTTCTGAGATCCCTGCTACTGATTCTCTTAGTCTCTTATGGGAAAGAAGACAAATTTCTGAGTTCACAGTGTTCTGATAATTGTTCTAGAGAGATGGCTTTAGAGTTAACACTATGTTCTTGAAAACTCAAAATCTGTCTTTTCCCTTTTAAAAATTTCACTGGAGGATAGTTTTACTGATTTGAGGGAGAGGAAGGGAGCAAAAGAGGGAAGAAAAGTAACATTGATGTGAGAGGAAATATTAATTGGTTGCCTCCCATAAATGACCCGGCCAGAAATGGTATCTGCAACTTAGGTAAGTACCCTTACCAGGAATCAAACCTGTACTTATATATGAAAAGACCTGTGAAATGAAGCTCTGAGCAACTGGGCCAAATGGGCTGGGCAGCACCTCAATTCTTACTAATTCCTTCAATACAGTGACTTAGTATGACTCAGCACTGGGGGGAGTTTGTTTTGCATGCTGTTTGTTGTATGCATGAATTTGTGTCCCCTTTGAGAGTTCCTAATTGTATCTGTGTGTTTTTGTGTCTTCTTCGTGTGTGTGTTCTGTGTCCCTATAAGACTCCCCAGATGTGTACGTGTGTGTGTGTGTGTGTGTGTGTGTGTGTGTGTGTGTGTGTGCATTTGCCCTGTGGTACCTCCTGAGCGACCCTATTTTGTTTTTTCTTATAGGTGTGTAGCTGTGTGTGTGCTCTCATCAAGGTGTTACTGGTGTCTACAGTGTGGGGGTTCCTTTGAGCCTGGCCATAAGTTTTGTACCTGAGCACCCACAACAGGCTGTGAAGGCTCTGTACCTGAGTGTATCCCTGCTTCTGTTGTCTGTAGGTTTCCCTGTGAACCTGTGTGGCTGTGCAAACCCTGCAACACACAGCCGCATAGGCAATCTCCTGTGGGTGGATGGGAAGGATCTCCAGGCTGATTTCCATCTGTCCTGATCTTCCACCCTCTGGAGTCCTCCTGGGAGTCTCAGGCCCCAAGTATGGCTGTAGTAAAAGGTCAGTTCATATAACCCTAGGCTCGGGTAAGGTGGGGACTTGGGCAAGAATCTGATGTCAGGACTTATAGAGTGTGCAGGTGCTTTTTTGGGAGGACTTTAGGCCTTTGAGGAGGAGGACTGGGAAAATCCTGGGTTCCTGGAAATGAATAAATGGATGGGTGCATATGGGGGAGAGCTGAAAGGAAAGGTTTCTGGACTCCTGAGTCCCATTTACAAATGAGGAGGAACTGGATACCTTGAAGAGGGCCGGGTCCTTTGGTTTCCTAACCCCTGGAGAGCAGGTCACCCCCTTGCTCATGGGTAATCTTGGCTGACACCTAATAGAGGGAGGCGCCTGGGCAGCTCGGAGCATCACTAACAGACCTGCGATCTCTGGTCATCTACTGAGTGTGCATGGTCACCCATTAACACTGGGGGCCAGGAGGCAGAATAGGCTCAATGCTCTCTGCAAGTGGGGATGGGGAAAACATGAAGGGACTCTATTTAGCACAGATTCATGCACTGAATGACAGGATCACTATAGATAATAACGTTAGCATTTTTTTCGGTCAGCCCCACTTGATGGCCAACTCCCCTGGGCAATGCAAATGACAGACGCTTGGAGGCAGGATAGTGATTGCTATGAATATAAGCAAACATGGACACTGGAATGTGTGTAGTCCCATAACCTTCTCAGTGAACTCTCTTAACGCGTGCTCTTCGTGCCCATCACGGTAGGGGAGCCCAGGAGGCATGGAGTTGCCCATGATCACACTCATAATTGGGTTCTGAGTTTTCTGCTACTGACATCTGACCAAAAAAATTTTTTTATAAATAACTTTACATAATTCCTCTTTTTAAAAATATTTTACTCATTTTTTTTTTTTACAGAAAGAGAGAAGGATAGAGAGTTAGAAACATCGATAAGGGAGAAACATTGATCAGCTGCCTCCTGCACACCTCCTACTGGGGATATTCCCACAACACAGGTACATGGCCTTGACTGGAATCAAACCTGAGATCTTTCAGTGCACAGGCTGACACTCTATCCACTGATCCAAACCAGTTAGAACCAAACTCTTTTTTTGAACTTCACTTCTATGAATCTTGTGTTTTAGGCATCTCTGAGACAAATTCTAGGTGGATGAGTAGAAAGCAAAGCACCCTTACTAACTTCCACTGTCACTTCCTACAAATCCCCACTCCTCTCTGTTGCACCGTACATACCCCCCCAAAAGGCTGACACAAAGGGGTCACCTTTCTGGGCTCCACAAAGTGGGGCAGGTTCTGATACTGACCTTGATGTTGGCTTGCAGCCAGTGATATGCTTTGACCAAGGAAATGGGGTGGAAATCTAGCCTGTCACTTCTAACCGAAGAGTATGGGACCAGTGATACTGGCTGCCCTATCTGTCTATCCCTGACAACCACCATCAGGGACCTACATGTTGGCTGCTCCTTTATCCTGATTCCAGGAGAACCAGGGTGTTCATTTGCTATGAACAAGAAAGAGACCTTATTTACACTAAGCCACTGAAGCTTTGGGGTTGTTCATTACCCACAATAAGATCTAGCCTGTCCTAATGGGAATGCATCCCCTATTCTACCCTCTAGGAGGCAGCAGAGCTTAAAATTAGAAGCCAGAGCTCAGTTGTCAGAGAAACCTGGGTTTGACTTCCAGCACTGCCTTTACTAACTCTGAAATAAGGCCATTCACTGTACATTGAGTCTCTGAGCCTGTTTTTTCTATCCTTAAAAAAGATGGTTAAGCCGAAACCGGTTTGGCTCAGTGGATAGAGCGTCAGCCTGCGGACTAAAGGGTCCCAGGTTCGATTCCGGTCAAGGGCATGTACCGTGGCTGAGGGCACATCCCCAGCAGGAGGTGTGCAGGAGGCAGCTGATGGATGTTTCTCTCTCATCGATGTTTCTGACTTTCTATCCTTCTCCCTTCCTCTCTGTGAAAAATCAATAAAATATATTTAAAAAAAAGATGGTTAAGCCATCTCAGGTTGCAAAGATAATTAAATGAAATAATAATATAGATATATAGCATTGAATGAGGGCCTGGCACCTCTAGTAAACATTCAGTAACTCTTAGCTGCTTTATGTCACATTTTATACTGACTATAGGGTTCAGTTCTTATTTGAAGGCACCTGCTGTGGTAATGGGATGGATCTCATTATGGAGGTTATTTAGGAGGCAGCCAATCTGTGTTTGTCCTCTATATAAATATCAATTAAAATATCTTTACACGTATTTTATCCATTTAGGCCTGTAGTCTTCAGGAGTAATTGAAATAATACTTTTCACCCAAGGGAGCATTCTAAGCATCTCGGAATCTGAAATAATGTTCCCAAATAAGAGTACAGTTTTGTATACAACACTCCCCAGAAACCCGATACCAATCTTAAAACCTAAAACCTTGCCAGTTCTCAGTGTCCCTGGAACAACCCAGATCAATATTCCCAAAGGTCAGTGAGTTACTGGGATCCTAGTACCCTATGGGAGACTAAATTGCTACATTTCCCAAAGGGCCATGTGCTACGGTTGGCTGGATTGATCCAATGAAAGCCCAGGAGAGGCACATTATCGCTGGGCTCATTGGTTGGAGCTTGACTTCCAGGGTCTTTCTCCTGGTGGTGAATTTGACCTTTGCAGTGTGTTCACAAAAGCAGAGGCTCCAGTGCTGGGTCCCAAGGCATCAGAGGCAGTGTCCCTGCAGTGCCATTGTGTATCTGTGGCTGGTTGAATCACAGCAGGCCTGGATTGACTCCTCCCTGTTTCCCAAGCTTCTTTCTGCTTCCAGAGTCCAACCCAGCCTCACCTCATTTACCCTCCAGCCTCCGGTGTAGGTTCCTGTCCTGTCCTGCAGCCCAGGTATCAGCGCCAGAACTGTGAGTTGCTTGAGGGTGTCACATGGGGTGACTCGGGTTTGTGAGGGTGACAGTCTGAAAAGCCACTGTGTTAGGCGATGGTGGTGTGAGTGAGGAGGGAAGATTGGGGAAACCTTGGGCTGTTTTATGAAAAAATGCAACAAAGGAGATGAAGCAAAGTTTTGTGTGAGGTGTTTTACTTAATTTTCAGGAAGCTGCTGCCATCACTGGCTGTGAAAACACGCAGGACAAAGTGTGAGTTAGGGTTCTAACCTTTCCTCAAAACTTCTCAGAGGAAGAAAATAATAGAAGAGAGAGGATAGCAGTGAGGACATGAAAGAGAAGTCCTCTGAGAGCCCCAAGATCAAGCAGGCATCACCCAGCCCTGAAGCTCTACCAGGGCCCTGAGCAGCCTGAGCCCATTGGTTCTGGCTATGAGTACAGGCTCTCAACAGACCTTAACTTTTCACAGTTTCCTGGAGATGCAGAACCACTTAGGGGACTGGGTTGTAGAGGTTATATCAGGGCCTCCCAGTCTTATTACCTCTGAGATACTAGTTTCCCAGAAATGTCTAGCTACTCTGCTACACCTTGGCCCTGGGGACCTTGATGAGACACCAAGCCCAGAATTCCAAGTCTAGGTCTAGTGTTATATAGGTGTTTCCTGATTTTTGTTAACCAGTGGAATGGGATGTGAGAGGTTTTTGTAGGCATAGGGTCCTGTATACATAAAGGCTTTTATTGAAGACTGAGCTCATTCAGGAACCCGAGGAGTGTTTTTTAAATCAGTAACTGGTAACAACGGGACAGGAATCAGGTCTATCGGAGCTTTATGACATCGTGGAATTGTGTTCTGCAGGTGATGGGAGCAATGGGAGGTTTGGAGCAGTAGGAGCAAGTCATGTGACAGAGCTCTCATTGGACTCTCCATGGCTGTCGCATGATGAATAATATAGATTTTATGGAGGTTGTAAAAGACTAGGATAGAAGCCACTGGGATAGTCTCAGTGAATGTAATGGTAACAGGCCCATGATGGTGGCTTTGGTGGCGAATTAAGCTTTGGATTCTAGATTGGTGTTTTGGGTGTGGCCATGTGGATTCCCTAATTTGGAGGTTGAGGGAGATTTCAGACACTGGGAGGATGTGAAGGTTTGCATTTGGCGGATGGAGGTATGGAATGACCTTCAGCTGAGACGCATATATTCATATTAGGAATTGTAATGTTGTTTGGAGATATCAAAACTTCTATATTTTAGCTATTAGGGTTTCTGATATTTCAGGGAGCAGTTAATGAGCATCTGTAACTCTGGGAAGCAGTTCAGAATAAAAACTTCTCTAAAATGTAGTTGGAAATGTAGGGACCAGAGTGGGGTTGGAAATAGTTTTCTCTCTTTCTAATGGAACACAGATGTGTGAATCAAATAAGACGAGACTGCAGCTGTTGTATATTCCCTTGTTAAACACACACCAGCCTGGGTTATTTTCCTCCGTCAGGTTGATATGGTTAGGAGCATGAGTGGGCATCCATGAGATTCAATGGGCATGGGCTAGAGTGCCTTTGGTGATGGGACTTGAGTGCAAAAGGCTGTGACACATGAAGGGGGGTCGGGTGCAACTCCAATGGAGGTGGCATTGTGATATCTGAGTTCCGATGTGGTTCTCAGTAGTTGAGGTTTAAGGACAACAATAAGGGAAGGAGGCGTACACAGTAGAAATTAAGACTGCTTCAATGAGTGTGGACTCTCAGATTTTGGGGAAAACTTAATCATGTTTCAATTTGCCAGCAGTCACTATACCACCCATGCTTAGTAATGAGGAGGAAGTGAAGGAGATCACCATGGGAGCTATGTCTGTGGTTGGCCAGGTGTGAGGTAGGTGTGGGAAAAAGAGGGATATGCCCATGTAGTAGTCATGTGCCTTCATAGTTAAAGGACCCTGACATTGACATAAGAGGGAATGAAGTTTGACTCAATTTCTGGTGCTGTCCGGCATTATGATATAATAAATTTCGAATTAATTCCTGAAAAAATGGTGTGTTTGGTGATACATTCCTGTTCCAGACCTTCAGTGAAATTTATGTGCCACCTGCCTTTTGTTGTTGAGAGCTGTTACAGTGATCAATAGGAATGAGGTAGCATTCATCAGTGTCCTCTGGGCTTGAAAATATCCACTGGCCTGGGGGGGGGCGCGAGGGTTAAGAGGAAAGTACATTATAGGGGTGATGGATTAGAATTTTGGAAAAGAATATGATTAGGAAATAAACTGCTCCTCACAGCACATTTGTGTTACATTTGATATTGTTCCCCTGGCACTACAGCTGTGTGAGAAGTGTGGTTCAAAGAACTATGTGCAACAGGCAGTGCAAAGTCATGGCCTCAGCACCCCGGGATTACATGCAAAAGGTTGAAATATGATACAATAACCTTGTGATACCCTGAATCGAGGGCAACAAGGTGATTGCCTGTCAAGCACATTGTCAAATCACTTACAGCCTCCTTATGGATACCATCTCTCTCTACCCTAAAGTCATGACACACACTATTTAAAAGTGTATGGGCTACATGTGAGTTCCAGAGCACAGGTATCATCTACAAGATGATGTGCCATTATTTTGTGGGGAAAGACACAGCATCAACTAGCACAGAAGGAGAGAATGACTTTGATTGGACCAAGACCGAGTATCTTTTCTGATGTGGGGTGGTGAGGAAGCAGGTATACGTGGAAGCTGTGGAGCATTTTGAACATAAAATATTAGGAGAAAAACTCTTCAAGGATTGAACTGTGTCCATTATGACAGGAGATGAACTTTGAGGACGTTGCCATCACATTCTCGGAGGAGGAGTGGGGGCTCCTTGATGAGGCCCAGAGACTTCTGTATTGCAAGATGATGGTAGAAGTTTTTGCACTGGTCTCATCTGTAGGTAAGACCTTCACATTCCTCCTAGTGTCCTGAGGTGATGTCCTCTCTTCCTTTCTTCTCTGGATGTGGCTCTCACAGCCCTAAAATGGCCTGTACTTGTTTTCACCATTGTCCGGTCAATTGTGATTTGGCTGAGAGTGCTGAGTATCTTGGAGAGACCTGAGTAAATGAGTCCCTACGTGTCCCTCACACTCATTGCCTCACATAGGGCAGGAAATTTCGGGGGCAAGGGCAGGATTGTTGCAAGCAGCTCAAGGGGTTCAGCTTGCACTTTCTGTCTCTGGCAGGGTGTCTATGTCCACATCCATGGCTTCCACTTCACCAGTCTTCCTGATACAGGCTCTTTGTGAATGACTGTGCCAAGTTGTCTTTACTGGATGGACCATGGGCAGTTCTTGGAAGACCTCCTTGCATGTAACATTCTCTTCCCTGAATACTATTGCATGTTGTCTTGATCTGGACCAGTGCTGCCTACTCAAATCTATTGTCTGTGAATAAAACTTAGAATATTGTTGTACTATGTGCTTGTACAGGTTAAGGTGAAAGGAGAAGCCTGTTTTTTTACAGCTTGAAGATGTAGCATGATGTAAAAGGCTGCCTGGCCCTTCTGATTTGCAACTCAGGGGAAGATGACATTAGGGTGGCATTGAAATCATACCAAGAAGGTGCTCATGTCCAACAGACTTTAGGTTCAGTTGCCACATACAATCCCTGATTTCTACCTTTTCGTTGTAATGCTTGACACTTCTATGACTCATCTTTTAATCTGTGCCTTCCTGGATTCCTTCTATCTTTACCTTTCTCCCCTTTCTCCATCACCTGTTCCTCTGAACTGCTCTATCTGCAGTATTCTCAAATATTGACCTGCATATGTGTTATGAGGTGCACAGATGTGCCTCACTACAACTTGACACATGATTCTCACTTCTTGAAATTTACATGGAATAAGATGAAGCAACATTCTGTACATCTTTCCATGTCACCAGCAGACAACCCCTGTTGAACACTGTTAGCAGATGCATGAGCAGACCATCCAGCTTCTGTTCCAGGCGGTGCTTTTAATGCTTGTTTCATATTTTGTTTGAGGTCTTCCATGTATGTTGATCTTCAGTGGCCCAGATCTTCACAGTAGCATCTTATCAACATTTCCTTCAGATATTTTATTGCCAGACAATAAAATAGAACTAAAAAGTTATGTGGGACGCAATTTTATGAAGAGACTTCCCTGTCACCACAGTAGACATTCATTTCATCACCATTTTTCTGTTTTCAGGTTGTTGGCATAAAAGGGATGAGGTGGAATCCTGTTCTGAGCAGAGTGTATCTGTACAAGGGGAGTCACAGATTAGTACTTCTAAGACAGCTACAGCAACCCAGAGAACCCATCTCTGCAGGAGGTGTTTCTCTGTACTCAAAGATATTCTGCACTTGACTGAATCACAAGCAGCAGACTTTGATCAAAAAGCCTTCTTCAGTGAAGCATGTGTGAGAGATTTCTGTTTTGGTGCAAATTCTCATCAGCAAAAGATGGAAGCCTGTGGAGAGAAGCCCTTGAAAGGAGCTGTCAACAGGGCCTCATTTGTGAACCGGTTTAGCTTCTCCTTATCAGAGCTGCCTTCAATGAGGAGGGAAGTTGGGGAAGACTTACCAGCCCTGTCACAGCTTCTCCATCACCAGGCCCCTCTCACCACTGAGGTGGTACCCAGTCATAGTGAGATTTCAGTGAAATTTCTCAATGGAAATGGTAATCACCAAAGTGGTGATTGTGAAAAAGCTGACAGCCACAACCAGAATTTTGTTCACCATCAGGGGCTGTGGTCTGGAAAAGTGAAAAATGAGTGTAATGTATGTGGGAAAGCTTTTACATATGTCTCTAATCTCACTAGACATAGAACAGTTCACAGTGGAGAAAAGTCCTATGAGGGTACTGATTGTGGGAAGCTGTACAATCACAGATCTTCCCTCACAAAATACCACAAATATCACACTGGAAAAAAATCGTATGAGTGTAGTGAATGTGCAAAAGCATGCAATCAAAAAGCTCACCTTACTAAACACCACAGAGTTCACACTGGAGAGAACCCTTGCAAATGTAGTGAATGTGGAAAATCATTTACCTGTAGACATGACCTCTTTATCCACAAGAGAGTTCACACCGGAGAAAAGCATCAATGTAGTGATTGTGGTAAGTACTTTAGTAAAAGATCTAAGCTCATTAAACACTGCAGAGTTCACAGTGGTGAAAAACCTTATGAGTGTAATGATTGTGGGAAGTGCTTCAGTCGAAGGGATATACTCATTGAACACCTCAGAGTACACAGTGGTGAAAAACCTTATGAGTGTAGTGATTGTAGGAAGTGCTTTAGTCACAGTTCTAGCCTCATTCAACACCGAAGAGTTCACAGTGGTGAAAAACCTTATGAGTGTACTGATTGTGGGAAGTGTTTTAGTCAGATCTCTAACCTCATTAAACACCGCAGAGTTCACAGTGGTGAAAAACCTTATGAGTGTAGTGATTGTGGGAAGTGCTTTAGTCAAAGATCTAGCCTCATTAAACACTGCAGAGTTCACAGTGGTGAAAAACCTTATGAGTGTAGTGATTGTAGGAAGTGCTTTAGTCACAGTTCTAGCCTCATTCAACACCTCAGAGTTCACAGTGGTGAAAAACCTTATGAGTGTACTGATTGTGGGAAGTGTTTTAGTCAGATCTCTAACCTCATTAAACACCGCAGAGTTCACAGTGGTGAAAAACCTTATGAGTGTAGTGATTGTGGGAAGTGCTTTAGTCACAGTTCTAGCCTCATTAAACACCGAAGAGTTCACAGTGGTGAAAAACCTTATGAGTGTAGTGATTGTGGGAAGTGCTTTAGTCAAAGATCTAGCCTCATTAAACACTGCAGAGTTCACAGTGGCGATAAACCTTATGAGTGTAGTGATTGTGGGAAGTGCTTTAGTCAAAGATCTAGCCTCATTAAACACTGCAGAGTTCACAGTGGCGATAAACCTTATGAGTGTAGTGATTGTGGGAAGTGCTTTAGTCAGAGCTCTAACCTCCTTACACACCTCAGAGTTCACAGTGGTGAAAGACCTCATGAGTGTAGTGATTGTGGAAAGTGCTTCAGTCGAAGGTCAAACCTCATTAAACACCTCAGAGTTCACAGTGGTGAAAAACCTTATAAGTGTAGTGATTGTGGGAAGTGCTTCAGTCAAAGGGCTCACCTCATTAAACACCTCACAGTACACACCGCTAAAAAACCTTGAGTTATAGTGATTGTGGGAAGTGTTTCAGTCAAACCTCTAACCTTGTTCAGCACTTCAGAGTTCACATTGATGAAAGACCTCAAGAGTGTAGTGATTTTTCAGAAGCCATTTGAGGAAATCTCCACTCTCATAGAACACAGAAAGTTTACATTGGAGAAGAGCTTTAAATGTGCAGAGAATGTTTTGTTTTTGTACCCAGAAGAACACCAAAGGAGAAACTTTTACTTCTATTTATCTGAATGCAGACCCCTTTATCAGAACTTACACTCTGCTAAATGCCTCCTAAGTTTCAAGTATAAGTGACACTCTCAGAAACTGGATCCCATTTACTATCCTACTCAGGCCTACAACCTGATGTCACTGCAAGTATTTGCGTGGAAGTTCTTTCTCCCGTACCACCTGATTCACCTGAAGAGTGTGCATCACTCACAACTCCTGCATGCTCTGGGATTGTGTTTGAGAAGATTATGAATATTCTGAGCTCCTGGATGAATCTTCATTTATTTCTGCTCATTTCTTTATTTCTGACCAGAGAATTGACCTGATCTAGGATTTGTCCAGAGCACCAATCCTCAGATAAGTAGTACTACCTATTTCAGGGACATTTTGGGTCTCACATTAGGCTGTGATGAAGTGTTTCAGGTCCAATTCATCAACCTGAAAACCTCTTGCTGTCCTTTGCTCTGGTTTATGATCTTTATGTAAAGGAGTTTTTTTTTCTCTTGTACTTAAATTTCTTTGGTCCTTTTCTCTCCCTGGGATGATTGAAAGTAGTGATATGTCAGAATGGACAGGGGAACAGATATGGTGGGGTCCCAAACATTATGTGCATTGGAAGGCACATCTTGATGCCAGAAAAACCAATATTTTTCAATATTGGCTATTTTATTGCTGACCAAGTCCTTGAGAGAAAGTGTGCATGAGTTTGTGATTCTAATTTGCTGTGTGGATCCTCTTTTATTGTAGAAGTGAATGGTCGCCCTTAAGAGACAGCTTTTATTGTACTCCTGTGAACAATGTGAAATAAAATTTTCTGTTCGCAGTATGTTTTACATAAGTGTCAGCAATGTTTAGCGGAACTATTGTCCACATGTTCCTAAGAGGCCATGCATCATGATTTATGAGATGTAATAAGCTATTTTCATTTGTTGTAAGCCTCTGATGTGGAATTAGTATTGGGGCAGAGACACTGATTTCATAGTCATAACAGACACTGCAGTTTACGACAGCCTCTAGTTTCATACTCTACTATTATAATCTCTCTTTGTGCCTTTGCCGGCACTCCACTGAGAGATATACATTCTTTAAAATAGAATACTTCATACTGTTCATAATTTTATAGGCACCATGTGATGTGTACATTTTAACAAATCTGGTTTCCTCCATACTACACATTCATTTTTAGATTCAGCACAAATGCTTATGTGAAGAATGAATTACTTACTTATTGCTCAGTAATACTGTGTTTTGTGAATAATCACTTTATTGATCTATGTTTTTTATTATTTCCAGGTTTGGAGTATTATAAATAAATCTTTTGGGAATATTTATATAGAGTTCTTTATGTAGACATATGGGTTACTTCTCAAACTGTTCTGTAGGTGAAGTTTTACATTTAAGATTCACGGAACTGTGATTCAAATGGCCATTCCTTTGCCTTCTCCCTACCCACAGCATATAAAAATTCCAACTTTTCTGCTACCCTGCAAGGACATACAAAGAATAACCTTTTCAAATAGTAACCCTGAAAATGCATGCCGTGTTAATTTGCTTTTATTTTAATTCCATCTACTGAGAAATATTTTATAGTGTAGATTTTTTATACATTTCTTTGCACTGCCTTTATCTGCTGTGTTAAAATTTCTTCTGAGAATCTTTTTCAAATTGTTTAAGTTTCTTACTGTAAACAAAGGAGGACTATGCAGCACCGAAGACATTTGCTTAAATTTCCCTCATTCCTAGGTGACTACTTTGCCATATAGAAGCATTGGTTTTGAAACCTAGAAGGCAAATTGCTTTCCTTCATTGTAATGCTATTTACCAATTAAGCCATTGTATGCCATATACTCATACATTTAACATGCATTGTTAGCATTTGGAGCCATTCTTTTTAAAAATACATATTTTTTTATTTTTTTACACAGATGAAGGGGGAGAGAGAGAGTTGGAAACATCAATTAGCTGCCTCCTGCATAATCCCACTGGGGATGTGCCCACATCCAAGTGACATGTCTTTGACTGTAATCGAACCACAGACTCTTCAGTCCACAGGCCGATCCTCTATCGACTGAGACTAACCGGTTAGGGTTGGGGACACTCTTATTTAAGTTTAAGCATTCATGCCCTAACCAGTTTGGCTCTGTGGCTAGAGTGTCAGTCTGCTGACTGAAAGGTGACAGGTTTGAATCTGCTCAAGGGCATGTACATTGGTCTGGGCACATCCCTAGGAGGGGATGTGCAGAAAGCAGCTGATGGATGTTTCTCTCTCATGGATGTTTCTAACTCCCTGTCCCTCTCCCTTCCTCTTTGTAAAAAATCAATAAAATATGTATGTTTTAAAAGTCTTAAGCATTAATTTATACATTAAGTCTACATTTGTTGTATTTCTCAATTTTCTGGTGTAAATTTTGTTATCATGATCCATTTTAAATTGCCAAAATGATAGCATGGAACACATATGTGATGAGATATTTCAGTAGCACATCAATGTATTTTATTTGCAAAACACTGATACAGTAGCAAAAAATTTGCTCCAGAACTTTGCTAATAATAGAGGAAAATTATTGAGATCCTCAAGTTTTAATCTTTTTAAACGTTTGATTTAAGTACAATTGATTTTATATATCATATTAATTAAAGAGCAACGTGCAAATTTGACCATACCTTTGCTACACTACCATCCAATCAGAAGCAGGTTGTGGGGCCGAGTGACATGAGTGCCCAGCTCTGGGGGTGGAGACAAAGCAGTGGTGGGGTCGAGTGCCTGGCACCCAGGCACAGAGAGGAGGCAGTGGCAGTGAGCGCCCGCCCCTGTGGGTGGAGGCGAAACGGCAGTGTCATGGCACTCTGGCCAGAGCAAAGAAGACTGAAAGCTGTAGCTGGAGTGAAGGCACCAGCGAGCAAAAGCAAAAACAAAAGACAACAGCCAGAGGGAATGCCTGGGTCCCAGGCTCCAGAGGAATACTGGTCCTGGCTGCCAGGGGAAGGAAAGTCTATTGCATGAATCTGATGAGAAATACAGCCTCCCTTGAAACAGCTCCCATGAAATGTATCCATGTGAAACAGTCACGTATGACACCCCATGAATCCCCTTCTAGCCTCCCACCACTATCTTTTTCATGATGGTTTTTGTATCTGTCAAGTCTCAGACACGTTATTGGGTTATTATACTTAAATTGCCACATAGGTCCAACCGACACCCAGTAGCTCCGAAGGTCAGAGAACCATCTCAACACCAAGGTTGCAAGTTCCATCCCAGGTCAGAACAACTACAAGCATCAACCAAAGGAGGTATAGAAAGAATGGTACTGAAAATGGATGTATCTCTATAACCCTATTTTTTTCTCTCTCTAAAATCAATATATATGTTTTATTCACTCAGTCCACACACTTGTGAACACCAGAGCCTCCCAGGGCCCCCTGGTGACCGGAGTCAGGGTTCTCATGAGGGCAGAGCAGGCAATGACCCCAGGATAAGGATGGGTGGTGCCAGGGCTGTCAGAGTAGCAGTGGGGGCCTGGGCTGAGCTGCACAAGCACCCACAGGGGACGATGATGTCAGTGTTCTCCCTGGACTAAAACCAAAGCAGCTGCAGACACTCTGGGCCTAGACGTGCCCCTTGTGTTCTCTGCACCCTCCAGCCAGGGGTTGGCCCTGCGCTATATCACCTCTATGGTATTGAGGGGCTCAAGATCCTCTCACCTGTCAAGGCTGAGAGCAGTGGAGGCATCTGGACAGGGGTAGGGGCAGGAAAACTCAGGGCAGTTACCACGTGGAGTTGGAAATATAGATTAGCTGCTTCCTGAAAACTTCCTGTTGGTGATGTACCTGCAACCAAGGTACATGCTCTTGACCAGAATCTAACCTGGGACCTTTCAGTCCACAGACTGATGCTCTATCCACTCAGTCAAACCAGTTAAGGCTAAAAAAATATATGTATTTATGTTTATTGTTGGTAGTATTACAGATTTCTCCCTTTCCCCTTTTATATATACTCTTCAGTGTATCTATTCTAGGATTCCCCTTGCCCCTCCCCTGAGAGATCTATCAGTATGGACAGGGTAAGCAGACCCGTAGTCCCATCTGGTCCTCCAGCACCACTTGTGATGCCTGAACACCTTTACCACACTTTCCGGCGGATACAGCACTAGGAGTATAAGACGACCTCCAACTTCTCCAGTGAAAATAAAGAGTTTGGAATAACCTCGCTGTATAAGACTAACCCTCTTCCAGCGCAGACCAAATAAAAGTTAAAAAAACCCACAAACATTAGATTTCATTTTAATACGGTAATGTACATTCAAATGCTTACGACACGCAGGGTGGTCTTCTACACCAGAACATACGGTCCTCACCAAGGGCATTGAATGGGATGAGCCCTGTAACGTAGGGAAAACTACATTACCCAGAAAGCACTGCGCCGGAATCAAATGGTTTAGGGGGATTTTGGTGTCTTCACATCCGGTTAGGGCGGGACTTCCGGCGTCCTCCTCGTGGCGGCCATTTCTGTCTGTTCTGCGGGTTCACAGACCCTCAGGCTTCAGCGCTCTGGTGGCGAGAAGGAGCCGGTGTTGGAGGCAGCGTGTCCGCTGGGCAGGGAGTGTCTGCGGCTGGAGGAGTCCCCACTGGCCGTGACTGAGTCCTCCGTGCCTCCCACACTCCTTTCCGCTTCCGGTGTCCAACCCGGCCTCACATTTACCCTCCGGCCTCGGTGTGGGGGCTGTGCCGTCCTGCAGCCCCGGTCTCCGCGCCCCGGAACCGGAACAGTGAGTGGCCTGAGGGCTCCACGTGGTGTGACTGGTGGAGAGGGAGACGGGCTGAAAGGCCGCCGGGTAAGGCCGTGGTGGGGTGACTGAGGAGGGAGATTGGGGGACACGGTCTGTTTTATGTGTAAAACAACAAGGAAGATGAAGCAGAGTTTGTGTGAGGATTTTGTGTTTGTTTTCAGGAAGCTGCTGCCATCTCTGGCTGTGAACCAACGACGGACACAGTGTGAGTGAGGGTTCTAAGCTTTCCTCGAAACTGCCCAGAGGAAGAACATCCTAGAAGAGAGAGGACAGCAGTCAGGAACAGAAAGGAGAAATCCTGTGAAAGTCCTGATGTCAAGCAGGCATCACCCAGCCCTGGAGCTGGGCCAGGGCCCTGAACAGCCTGAGCCCATGGGTCCTGGCGGTGGGTGTCTGGCTCTCAACAGGCCTTTAGATCTCACAGGTTCCTGCAGATGCAGAGCCGCTTGGAGGGATTGGGTTGTAGAGCTTATTTCAGGGCCTCACCCCTGAGGTAGTGGGGTCCCAAGCTTGTCCAGCCACCTGGGGACCTTGAAGAGATACTAAGTCCAGAATGCTAAGTCCAGGTCAGGGGTCATATGGGTGGTACCTGATTTTGGCAACCAGTGGAAATTGTGTGGGATACGTCCTTCCACACATAAGTTTCAGAACGTGCCAAGGCTTGAAGGGAAGACTAAGGTGATTGAGGAACAATCAGGTGTCCATTTTTAAATAATAGTAACTGGAAACAGTGGGACAGGAATCAAGTCCAGAGGAGCTTTGTGACAGCTTGGGTTTCTGTTCTGCTGGTGGTGGGATCATTGGGGTAATTGGAACAGTAGCACAGATGATGTGTCCCAGGTCTCATTGGACTCCTGTGACTGCAGCATGATGCACAATATGGCTGTGAGGACGGTGGTAGAAAGCCCAGGATGGAAGCTTTTATGATAGTGTTGGTGAGTGTAACTGCACTTGGAGCACAGTAGTGCTTGTGGATGCCGAAGAAACAGTTACATTAGGGATTTGTGACTTACATGTGGTCTCTTGAATTTTCTAATTTTGATGTAACAGTTTGGAATTAGCACCTCAAGTTATGAAAGCACCATCAACGGACATGGAGAAATTCATCATGGGAATGGTCATGTTCATGAGGAATATACAATCTTTTTTTTCCTATTAGGGTTTGAGATATTTACAAGATCAGTTAATAATCATCTTGAAGTCTGAGGAGTAGTTCAAGATGAAGACTAGTTTAGAAAATTGTAAACACTATGGAGCAGGGAGGAGTTGTAGATCACCTTTTTTATTACTTGGAGATAGAAGAGTAATTCAAAAAAGGTGAGATGTGGCTGGTGCATATTTATTTCTTAACCACTCACTCTTAGGGTCAACAAGTGAATCTAAAAATCAAGTGAATAAAAAAATCAGAAGAACACCATAAACTGGTGAATGTAATAGAATCAGGAGCATAGAAAGGGAGTGGACTGACAATTCTCCGGGTTATGGGCATGTGGGTGGTGCGGGAAGAGACTTGACAATAATCTTACAACTATGGATGAGATCAGTAATGGGGGTAAGGTCAGGTGATTAAGGAACCAGGTGGAGGGAAGCTATGGGGGGGAAAAAAGAGGAACAGGTATAATTTGAACAATAAAGATTTATTTTAAATGACAAAATAAGGGAACATGGATGCTGGATGCTTAAACACCTGTACCTTCCCAATCAATACACTTACCATGTGGGTCTTCACCTCCACCACAGTGGTGAACACAGGCAAACAGGGATTTACTCAGGGTCACACTGACAAGTGCATTATGCATTTTCTGCCAATGACATCTGAACAAATTCCTTTTTCTGAGGTTCACCCCTTTGAATCTTGCCAGTGACACGTTACTGCAACCTGGGGACAGTGTCCATCTGGATGAGGAGACAGGGACTCATCCTGACTGACTTCCCCTGCCATTTCCTTCCAATTACCCCTCCTCTCCTTTGTCCCTGAGCAGCCCCTGAAAAGGCTGACACCATGGGGTCTCCATACTGGGGTTCATAAAGTAGGTTATGTTCTTAAACTGACCTTGATGTTGGCTGCAGCCATTGATATGCTTTGACCGATGAAATGTGGGTAGGGTGAAGCCTGTCCCCTCTAACTGAAGAGTCAGGTACCAGTGAGACATGCCACAGTCTCTGTCCTCTCTGATAACATTCAGCCGGAAGCTACATGTGGCTGCACCTTTATCCTGATTCCAGGAGAACCAGCGTGTTTGTGTTCTATCAATAAGAAAGATGCCTTCTTTAATTTAAGCCACTAAAGGTTTTGGGCTGCTCATAACCCACAATAACTCCTAGCTGGTTCTAAGGGGAACCCATTCTCCATTCGACCCTCTAGGAGGCAGCAGAGCCTAACATTTGAAGGCTGAGCTCTGTTGTTAGAGACACCTGGGTTTGACTTTTGGCCCTGCCTTTATTAACTCTACTATCAGGCAATTTACTGTATATTTAGTCTCTGGGCCTCGTTTGTCTTTCCTTAAAACTGATGGTTAAACCATCTCAGGATGCAAAGAAAGTTAAATGAAACAATAATGTAGATAAAGCATTGAACGAAGGGCCTGGCCCATCTAGGAAACATTCAGTAACTCTTATCTCCTTTATGTCATAATTTGTACTGACTATAGACATATGGAAAATATAGGAACTGTCAATGTGTTGGCCTATGTATTTTTTTCAAATTTTTGTTTGAAAAATCTGATAGGATTACATATATTTTCTCAAAGCCTCCTTTTTCTCTTCATAATGTCATATTTTGATGTTAAAAAAAACAAGCCAGGCTGGAGTGGCTCAGTTTCTGGAGCATGGTCCCCTGCACAGAAAGATTGTCCATTCGGTTCTTATTTGAGGGCACCTGCTGTGGTTATGGGCTGGATCCCATTAGAGGGTCATAAATGAGGCAGCCATTCTCTCCTTCTCTCTGTACAGGTCAATTAAAATATCCATATATTTATCCATGTAGATTTGCGGTCTTCAGGAATAATTGAAATAATACTTTTCACCTGAGGGGGCATCCTAAGGGTTACGAAATCTGAAATATTGTTATCAAACAAGAGTTCAGTTTTGGAGACCATGCTCCCCAGAAACCTGAGACCAACCCTAACACCTGACGTTGCAGTTCCCAGTGCCCCTGGGACGCCCCAGAACAATATTCCCAATGGTCAATGTGTGACTGGGATTCTAGTGCCATGGCAGGTTGGAGCAGTAGGAGCAACTCATGTGACGGAGTTCTCATTGGACTCTCCCTGGCTGTATATTGATGAAAATATAGATTTGAAGGAGGTGGTAAAAGAGTAGGATGGAAGCCACTGGGTTGTCACAGTGAATGTAATGGTAACTGGCCCATGATGGTGGCTTTGGTGGCGAAATAAGTTTTGGATTCTAGGTTGGTGTTTCCGGTGTAGCCACGTGGATTCCCTAACTTGGAGGTTGAGAGTTAAGATACATGGAGGATATGAATGTTTGCATTTGGCTGATGGAGTTATGGTTTGATGGTCAGCTGAGACACAGATATTCGTATTAGGAAGGGTAGTGTTATTTGGGGATACCAAAACTTCCATATTTTAGCTATTAGGGTTTCTGATATTTCAGGGAGCTGTTCAGGAGTGTCTGGAACTTTGAGGATCAGTACAGCATAAAAACTTCTCTAAAATGGAGCAGGAAGTATAGAGACCAGCGTGGAGTTATTCTTCTTTCTTTTCAATTGAAGACCAAAGTTTGAATCAAGGAAGATGAGACTGCAGCTATTGTATATTCCCTTGTTAAACACACACCAGGCTGGGCTGTTTTGCTCAGTCAGGTTGATATGGTTAGGAGCATGAGTGGGCATCCATGAGATTCACTGGGCATGGGCTGGAGCGCTTTAGGTGATGGGACTTGAGTGGTAAAGGCTGGGACTGATGAAGGGAGGTCAGGTGCAACTCCAATGGAGGCGGCATTGCGATATCTGAGTTCTGATGTGGTTCTCAGTAGTTGAGGTTTAAGGACAACACAATAAGGGAAGGAGGCCTCCACAGTATAAATCAAGACTGCTTCAATGAGTGTGGACTCTCAGAGTTGGGATAGAGCTTAATCCTATTTGAATTTGAAAGCAGTCCCTATGCCACAAATGCTTAGGAATGAGGAGGAAGTGAAGGAGATCACCATGGGAGCTATGGCTTTGGGAGTGCAGGTGTGAGATAGGTGTGGGAGAAAGAGTGATGTGCCCATAGAGTAGTCAAGTGCCTTGATAGTTAGAGGGCTCTGACATTGACATAAGAGGGAATGAAGTTTGGCTCAATTTCTGGTGCTGTCTGGCAATACGATATAAGAAATTTCAGATGAATTCCTTAAAAGATGGTGTGTTTGTTGATACACTCCTGGTCCAGACCTTCAGTGAAATTTATGTGCCACCTGCCTTTTGTTGTTGAGAGCTGTTGCAGTGATCAATAGGAGTGAGATAGCATTCATCAGTGTCCTCTGGGCTTGAAAATATCCACTGTCCTGGAAGGGGAGAAGGTTAAGAGGGAAGTATATTATAAAGGTGATGGATTACAATTTTGGAAAAGAAGATGACTAGGAAATAAACTGCTCATCACAGCACATTTGTGTTACCTTTGATGTTGTGCACCTGGGAATGCAGCTGTGTGAGAAGTGTGGTTCAAAGAACTATGTGCAGAAGGTAGTGCAAAGTGATGGCCTCAGCACCCTGTGATTGGGTTCAAAAGGTTGAAATGTGATACAATATCCTTCTGATACCCTGAATCGGGGGACATCAAAGTGATTGCCTGTCAAGTACATTGTCAAACCACTCACAGCCTCCTTATGGACACCATCTCTCTCTGCCCTAAACTCATGATACACACTGTATTGAAAAGGCCATGCACTACATGTGAGTTCCAGGGCACAGGTACCATATACAGGATGATGTGCCATTATTTTGGGGGGAAAGATACAGCATCAAATGGAACAGAAGGAGAGAATGACTTTGATTGAACCAAAGCCTAGTATCTTTTCTGATGTGGGGAGATGAGGGATCAGGTGGAAGTTGTGGAATATCAGGAACATAAAATCTTATGAGAAAAACTCATCAAGGACTAAGCTGTGTCCATTATGACAGGAGATGAACTTTGAGGACGTGGCCATTACCTTCTCTGAGGAGGAGTGGGGGCTCCTTGATGAGGCCCAGAGACCTCTGTATTGCAAGATGATGGTAGAAGTTTTCGCACTGGTCTCGTCTGTAGGTAAGACTTCACATTCCTCCAAATGTCCTGAGTTGATGAACTCTCTCTATTTCTTCCCACAAATGTGGCTCTCACAGCCATACCAATGACTGTACTTGTTTTCCCTATTGTCCTGTCAATTGTGCTGTGGATGAGAGTGCTGAGTATTTCTGAGACCTGAACAAATGACTCCTTACTTGTCCCTCACACTCATTGCCTCACATAGAGCAGGGAGTATCTGGGGATAGGATTGTTGCAAACAGCTCAATGGGCCCAGCTTGTACTTTCTGTCTCTGGCAGGGTGTCTATGACCACATCCATGCCTCCCGCTTCACCATTCCTCCAGCTACAGGCTCTTTGTGACTTACTGGGCCTGATTGTGGTCTTTACTTACATGGACCATGGGCAGTTCTTGAAAGACCTCCTTGCATTTGATGTAATATTCTGTTCCCTGAATACTATTGCATGCTGACTTGATCTGGATTATTGCTGCCTACTCACTTCTATTGTCTGTCAATAAAACTTACAATATTTTTATACTATGTGCTTGTACAGGATAAGGTCCAAGGAGAACAGTGTTTTTCTCAGCTTGAACATGCAGGATGATCTAAAGAACTGCCTGGCCCTCTTGAGTTGCATCTCAGGGGAAGATGACATTAGGGTGGTGTTGAAATCATAGCAGGAAGGTGCTCATGTCCAACATACTTTAGGTTCAGGGGCCACTGGCAACACCTGATTTCTACCTTTTCATTGCAATGCTTGACACTTCTCTGATTCATCGTTTAATCTGTGCCTTCCTGGTTTCTCTCTACCTTCACCTTTTCCCACTTTCTCCATCACCTGTTCCTCTTACCTGCTCTATCTTCAGTATTCTCAAATATTGACCTTCATATGTGTTATGAGGTGCACAGATGTGCTTCACTAGAACTCGACACATGATTCTCCTTTCCTGAATTTTACATGGATTAAGATATAAGATGTAACCAACATTGTGTACACCTTTCCATGTCACCAGCAGACAATCCCTGTTGAACACTGTTAGCAGACGCATGAGCAGACCATCCAGCTTCTGTTCCAGGTGGTGCTTGCCATGTTTGTCTCATATTTTGTTTGTGGACTTCCATGTATGTTGATATTCAGAGGCACAGATCCTCACAGCAGCATCTTATCAATATTTCCTTCAGATATTTTACTGCCAGACAATATAATAGAACCAACAAGTTATGTGTGAAACACTTTTCTAATGAAACTTCCCTGTCACCACAGTAGACATTCATTTCATCACCATTTTTCTGTTTTCAGGTTGTTGGCATAAAAGAGATGATGTGGAATCCTCTTCTGAGCAGAGTGTATCTGTACAAGGGGAGTCACAGGTTAGTACTGCTAAGACAGCTACAGCAACCCATAGGACCCATGACTGCGGGAGGTGTTTCTCTGTACTCAAAGATATTCTGCACCTGACTGAATCACAAGCAGCATACTTTGAGCAAAAAGCCTTCTTCAGTGACGCATGTGTGAGAGATTTCTGTTTCAGTGAAAATTCTCATCAGCAAAAAATGGAAGCCATTGGAGAGAAGCCCTGGAAAGCAGCTGTGGACAGGGCCTCATTTCTGAACGGGTTCAGCTTCTACTTATCAGGGCTGCCTTCAACGAGGAGGGAATTTGGGGAAGACTTCCCAGCCATGTCACAACTTCTCCATCACCAGGCCCCTCTCACCACTGAGGTGCTACCCAGTCATAGTGAGATTTCAGTGAAATTTCTCAATGAAAAAGGTAATCACCAATGGGGTGATGGTGAAAAAGCTGCCAACCACAACCAGAATTTTGTTCACCATCAGGGGCTGTGGTTGGGAAAAGTGAAAAATGAGTGTAATGTATGTGGGAAAGCTTTTACATATGTATCTGATCTCAGTAGACATAGAAGAGTTCACACTGTAGAAAAACTTTATGAGTGCAGTGACTGTGGGAAGTCCTTCCATCTTCGGTCTTCCCTCACTAATCACAGAAAAGTTCATACTAGCCAAAAACAATATAAGTGTAGTGAATGTGGGAAATCTTTTAAGGAAAGTACTCACCTCCTTATCCACAAGAGAGTTCACGCTGGTGAAAAACCTTATGAGTGTAATGATTGTGGGAAGTGCTTTAGTAAAAGATCTAACCTTATTCAACACCTCAGAGTTCACAGTGGTGAAAAACCTTACGAGTGTAGTGATTGTGGGAAGTGCTTCAGTCACAGCTCTAGCCTCACTAAACACCTCAGAGTTCACAGTGGTGAAAAACCTTATGATTGCAGAGATTGTGGGAAGTGTTTCAATCAAAGGGCTCACCTCATTAAACACCTCAGAGTTCACAGTGGTGAAAAACCTTATGATTGCAGAGATTGTGGGAAGTGCCTCAGTGGAAAGGCTAACCTCGTTAAACACCTCAGAGTTCACAGTGGTGAAAAACCTTATGAGTGCAGTAGTTGTGGGAAGTGCATCAGTCAAAGGGCTCACCTCATTCAACACCTCAGAGTTCACAGTGGTGAAAAACCTTATGAGTGTAGTGATTGTGGGGAGTGCTTCAGTCAAAGGTCTGGCCTTATTACACACCAAAGAGTTCACAGTGGTGAAAAACCTTATGAGTGCAGAGATTGTGGGAACTGCTTCAGTCGAAAGGCTCACCTCATTCGACATCTCAGAGTTCACCGTGGTGAAAAACCTTATGATTGCACAGATTGTGGGAAGTGCTTCAGTCAAAGGGCATTGTGGGAACTGCTTCAGTCGAAAGGCTCACCTCATTCGACATCTCAGAGTTCACCGTGGTGAAAAACCTTATGATTGCACAGATTGTGGGAAGTGCTTCAGTCAAAGGGCTTACCTCATTCAATACCTCAGAATTCACAGTGGTGAAAAACCTTATGAGTGCAGTGATTGTGGGAAGTGCTTCAGTCGAAAGGCTCACCTTATTAAACACCTCAGAGTTCACACTGTTTAAAAACCTTGAGTTGTAGTGAGTGGGAAGTGTTTCAGTCAAACCTCTAACTTCGTTCAGCACCTCAGAGTTCACTTTGATGAAAGACCTTAATAGTGTAGTGATAGTCAAAAATCATTTGGGCTAATCTCCACTCTCAAAGGGCACAGAGAGGTTACATTAGAGAAGAGCTTTAAATGTGCAGGGAATGTTTTACTTTTGCACTCAGAATAAGAACACCGAAGGAGAAACTATTACCCCCATTTACCTGAATGCAAACCCCTTTATCAGAACGTACACTCTGCTAGATGCCTCCTAAGTTTCAGGTATAAATGACACTTTCAGAAACTGGATCCAATTTACTATACTACTCAGACCTACAACCTTATGTCACTGCAAGTATTTGTGTGGAAGTTCTTTCAACCATACCACCTGATTCACCTGAAGAATGTGCATCACTGACAACCCCTGCATTCTCTGGGGTTGTGCCTCAGAAGATGATGAATATTCTGAGCTCCTGGATGAATCTTCATTTCTCTATTTCTTACCAGAGAATTAACCTGACACAGGATTTATCCAGAGCACCCATCCTCAGCTAAGTATTGCTACCTTTTTCAGGGATATTAGGGTCTTACATTAGCCCGTGATGAAATGTTTCAGGTTCCGATTCATCAACCTGAATATGTCTTTGTCTCCTTTGCTCTGGTTTATGATCTTTATGGAAAGGATTATTTTCTTGTGTCCTTTAATATTTTTGGTTCTTTTTTCTCATTGGAATGAGTGAAAGGAATGTTGTGAGGTGTCAGCATGGACAAGTGAACAGATATGATGGGGTCCCCAACTTTCTATGCTTGTAAGGCACAGCTTGATGGCAGAAAATCAATGTTTCTTCAATGTTAGCTGATTTTGTATTGCTGACCAAGGCCTTGAGATAATTTGGGCATGATTTTGTGGTTCTAATTTGCTGTGTATCCTCTTGTGGAAGTCAATGGTCGCCCTGTACAGACAGCCTTTCTTATACTCCTGTAACAATATTAATTAAAATTCTCTGTTCAAAGTATGTATTACATAAGTGTCAGCAATGTTTAGGGAAACTACTGTCCACATACTTCAAAGAGGCTATGTGTCTTGATGTATGAGATTTCATAGGCTGGTGTCATTTTTTGTAAGATGCTGACATGGAATTAGTATTGGAACAGAGACACCAATTTCTTAGTCATAGCAGATACTGCAGTTAAGCTAAGTGAAAAGTGCCTCTTTTGGACTAAAGTCTAAATTATTTTGTCTCCTGTGGCCTGTTTGATCTATGAGGACTTTCTCACCTCTTCCATCACTATTTTCTGTAGCTGGCAACACCAGCAGAGACAATAATCTCATGATTTTGTGAATTCCCCTAGTGCCCTACAGAGTTCATCTCAAGGTTGTTGCTCAACAGGCAAGACCTCAAAGCTAGAGGAAGGATAAACCTGTCATGAGTCCCAGGATGTGTCTTCTGTAACCAGCCAGCATTCCTGTTAATTCCAATGGCAATAGTCTTCCCTACTTCACAGCATTTGCTGTCACTGAGGCAAGGCTGGTCCCCCAGCAAATGAAATCTGATGTGCAACAAAGTGCACCTTTGTCTTGTGTGCTATTTGGTGAGCCCTACATAGAGATAAATCTGTGTAATGTGCCGTGTAAGTGAACTACCTGTAACTCATACACAGGGTACAGCAACAATGTGCTTACTGTTGTATGTTTGCAAAACACATAGATTAATAGTTAAGATATTATTTGGAAATAATTTTATTAATTTTGGGGAGAAACAGCGACGAGAAGGGGTAAACAGATCGGCGTCCACCTGCACGCCACAACTGGTAATCCAGTGGGGATGTTCACTCACCTGGAATCAAACCAGAGACCTGTCAGTGAAGGGGATCACACCCAACCAACTGAGGACACTGGACAGGGCAGCATTTATTCTTGTTCATTATGATTCATTAGTGTATTATTTTCCATACCTATAACTCTATACCTTCTTTTGTCATATCCTCTATTTTCCTACTGTACTATTGTAATTTCATTCTGCTTTTGTTGACACTCCATACACTCAGGGATATACTTTCTTTACAATAAAATAGATCATACTGTTCATAATTTTATAGGCACTGTTTGATGTGTACATTTTAACTAGTCCTTGTTTCCTTCATGCTACACATTCATTTTGAGATTCAGTACAAATGTTTATGTGAAGAGTGGATTGTTTTTTTTATTGCTCCCTGAATAATCACTTTATTGATCTATGTTTTTATTATTTCCCGGGTTGGGGTCTTATAAATAAATATTTTGGGAATATTTACATTGACTTCTTCATATAGATGTATGTGTTACTTATCAAACTGTTATGTAGGTGAATGTTTTACATTTAGGATATATGGAACTATGATCCAAATGGCCATTATCTTTGCCTTATCCCTACCAGAAGTATATAAAATTTCCAACTTTTCTGCTACTTTACAAGGACTTACAATGGTTAACCTTTTTGAATAGTAACCCGGAAATGCATGAAGTGTTAATTTCTTTTGTTTTAATTCTATACTGAGGAATATTTTATGGTGAACATTTTTATACATTTCTTTGCCGTGTCTTTACCTTGATAAAATTTCTTCTGAGAGTCTCTTGCATATTGTCTAAATAAATTTATTTTTTTTAAACAAAGAAGAACTATGTGGCACCTAAGACATTTGCTTTCATTTCCCTCATTCCTATGTGACTACTTTGCCATATGGAAGCATTGGTTTTGAATCCTCGAAGGCAAATTGTTTTCCTAAGGATTAATGCTATGCACAAATTAAGCCACCATATACCATATAGTCATTCATTTAATCTGCATTGTTAGACTTTGAATCCACCCATTTAAAAAATATATATATATGTGTATATATATATATATATATATATATATATATTTTTTTTTTTTGATTTTTTACATAGAGGAAGGGGAGAGGAATAGAGAGTTGGAAACATCTATTAGTTGTCTCCTGCAAAATCCCACTGGGTATGTGCCCACAACTAAGTTACAAGCCTTTGACTGAAATCGAACCAGGACCTTTCAGTCTGCAGGCCGATGCTCTATCCACTGAGCCAAACCAGTTAGGGTTGGGGCCACTCTTATTTAAATCTAAGCATTCATGCCCAAAGCAGTTTCCTTCAGTGGCTTGAGTGTCAGCCTGTGGAATGAAAGGTGCCAGTTCAATTCCGGGAAAGAACATGTACATTTGTCTGCCATACCCCATAGGGAGTGTGCAGGAGGTAGCTGATGGATGTTTCTCTTTCATGGGTGTTTCTATCTATCTGTCCATCTCCGTTCCTCTTTGTAAAAAATCAATAAAATATATGTTTAAAAAGTCTAAGCATTCATTTATACATGAAATCTGTTTGTCATATTTTTCAATTTCCTGATGTAAATATTGTCATCATAGTCCACTTTACACTGCCAAAAGAATGGAATGGAACACATGATGAGATATTTCATTAGCACATCATTCTTTTTGATTTCCAAAGCAGTGATACAGTAGCAACAAATATGCTCTAGAACTTTGGTAATAACAGTAAAATTATTTGGTATCCTCAAGTTTTAAACTTTTTAAAAAGTGTAGTCTAAGTACAATTGATTTAAAATATATACATATACATATACATATACATATACATATATATTAGACATACACTTTTGTGTTTCCATGTATTCTTGGATCGCTGAAACCAAAGTCCTCCTGTCCTCCTGTCCTTATCTGAGCTTCAACCTCTGCCTTTAAAAATAACTCATGAGAAATACAGTCTGCCTTGAAACAGTTCCCATGAAAGGTATCCATATGAAACAGTCACAAATGACACTCCATGAATCCCATTCGATCCTCCCACCACTATCTGTCTTCATGGTGGTTTTTGTATCTGTCAAGTCTCAGACACGTTATTTGGTTATTGTACTTAAATTGCCCCATAGGTCCAGCGGAAACCAAATAGCTTTGCGGGTCAGAGAGTAATCTCAATAACACCAAGGTTGCAAGTTCCATCCTGGGTCAGAAAAGGTACAAGCATCAACCAAAGGAGGTATAGAAAGAACGGAACTAAAAATGGATGTATCTCTATAACCCTATTTTTTTTCTCTCTAAAATCAGTATATGTTTTATTCAGTCAGTCCACACACTTGGGAACACCAGAGCTGCCCCCGGCTCCCTGGTGACCAGCAGTCAGAGTTCTCTTGGGGGCAGAGCAGGCAATGATCCCAGGACCATGATGGACAGTGCTAGGGCTGTCAGCGAAGCAGGTGGGAACCTGGGCTTAACTGCACAAGCACCCACAGGGAACACTGATGTCAGTGTGCACCCTGGACTGAAACAAAAACAGCTGGAGGCACCCTGGGCCTAGACATGCCCCTTGTATTCTCTGCAACTTCCAGCCAGGCATTGAGGCTGGGCTATTTCCTCTTTAGGGATTTAGGAGCTCAAGTACATCTTAGGTGTCAAGGCTGTGACCAGCGGTGGCATCTGGACAGGGGTGTGTGGGCAGGAAACCTCAGGGCAGTTACTACGGGGAGTTGGTGCTGGGCCATGTGTGTGGCTCTGAGGCCCTCTATTGCTAGTCCAGTCTGTCGCCTCTCTGTTCCATGGGGCCATGGTTAGTGGGAAATGGAGCAAGCTCTGCCATGAGTTCCCAGATAGGTTATGCCCTGGGAGTCAGCATGTGATCCAAGAAAACATGTGACCCAGGCAGGGCCAACCTAGTGCACTGTAATGAGGGGCTCCAACCATTGACCTGCCAGTGGAGGGAGAGGAGCTCTCTCTGCAGAAGCTGATTCCCTGTCTGCCCAGAAGGAGGAGTTGCTGGCTGCTGAGCCACCTGGTCCTCTGGTGGGTTGGATGTGTCTTGAAGATTAAAAACTAATGTAGGTCGTAGACTTTTATGAAGGTGGTAAGAGAAAGTGGCCCTGAACTTTCCTTAATGGGTGTACATTGTCCTGTCCAGTGAGAGTCAATGTCTAGAGCATCACACCCAAAGAGTGATAACTGAGAGTCCCTGTCTATGTCATGCACCCGTCCTCATGTGGAACATGTAGGAGGTACCCAGTCTCTGAGTCTCCCATCGATGTTGTCCATATACCCCTGTTCAGTCAACACACTTATCAGGTGGGCCTTCACCTCTATCACCTGGGGGAAGTCAAAGCAGCCAGCGATTTACTGCGAGACACAGTCACAAGTGGGTTCTGAGTTTGGTCCCAGTGACATCTGAACAAACTATTTTTTCTGAAATTCACCTGTTGGAATCTTACCAATGACAGGTTAGGGCAACCTGGGGACCAAGTCCACATGGATGAGGAGACAGGGACCCATCCTGACTGACTTCCCCTGCCACTTCCTTCCAATTACCCCTCCTCTCCTTTGTCCCTGAGCAGCCCCCAAAGAGACCGACACCATGGGGTCTCCATATTGGGGTTCATAAAAGTAGATCATGTTCTTAAACTGACCTTGACGTTGGCTGCAGCCATTGATAAGCTTTGACCAATGAAATGTGGTTGGGGTCAAGCCTGTCCTCTCTAACTGAAGAGTCAGGGACCAGTGAAACAGGCCACGGTCTCTGTCCTCTCTGATAACATTCAGCCAGAACCTACACGTGGCTGCACCTTTATCCTGATTCCAGGAGAACCAGCGTGTCTGTGTGCTATCAACAAGAAAGATGCCTTCTTTAATTTAAGCCACTAAAGGTTTGGGGCTGCTCATAACCCACAATAACATCTAGCTGGTTCTAAGGGGAACCCAATCTCCATTCAACCCTCTAGGAGGCAGCAGAGCCTAACATTTGAAGGCTGAGCTCTGTTGTTAGAGACACCTGGCTTTGACTTTTGGCCCTGCCTTTATTAACTCTACTATCAGGCAATTTACTGTATATTTAGTCTCTGGGATTCGTTTCCCTGTCCATAAAACAGATGGTTAAACGATCTCAGGTTGCAAAGAAAATTAAATGAAATAATAATGTAGATAAAGCATTGAACGAGGACCTGGCCCATCTAGGAAACATTCAGTAACTCTTCTCGCCTTTATGTCACAATTTGTACTGACTATAGACATATGGGGAAAAAATGGAAATGTCAGCGTGTTGGCCTATGTATTTTTTTCAAAATTTCTTTTGAAAAATATGATGGAATTACGTACATTTTCTCATAGCCTCCTTTTTCTCTTCATAACAGCATATTTTTATGTTAAAACAAAATAAGCCAGGCTGGAGTGGCTCAGTTTCTGGAGAACGGTCCCCTGCACAGAAAGATTGTCCATTCGGTTCTTATTTGAGGGCACCTGCTGTGGTTATGGGCTGGATCCCATTAGAGGGTCATAAAGGAGGCAGCTGTTCTCTCCTTCTCTCTGTACAGGTCAATTAAAATACCTTTACATATATTTATCCATGTAGATTTGCGGTCTTCAGGAATAATTGAAATAATACTTTTCACCTGAGGGGGCATTTGTGGTCTTCAGGAATAATTGAAATAATACTTTTCACCTGAGGGGGCATTCTAAGGGTTACAAAATCTGAAATATTGTTATCAAACAAGAGTTCAGTTTTGGAGACAACGCTCCTCAGAAACCCGAGACCAAACCTAAAACCTGACGTTGCAGTTCCCAGTGCCCCTGGGACGCCCCAGAACAATATTCCCAATGGTCAGTGTGTGACTGGGATCCTAGTGCCTTATGGGAGACTAAATTGCTACATTACCCAAAGGGCTGTGCTGTAAGGATGGCTGGATTTATCCAATCAAAGCACAGGTGAGGTGCCTTATCCCTGTGCTTATTGGTTGGAGGGTGACTTCCCGGGTCATTCTTCTGTCGGTGAATTTGACCATTGCAGTGCGTTCACAGAATCAGAGACTCCAGTGCTGGGTCCCGAAGCATCAGCGGCAGTTTATTTGCAGTGCAGTTGTGTTTCTGTGGCAGGTTGATTCACAACAGACCAGGATTGACTACTCCCTGCTTCCCAAGCTACTTTGTTCTTCCAGAGTCCCACCCAGCCTCACCTCATTCACCCTCCAGCCTCCGGTGTGGGTTCCTGTCCTGTCCTGCAGCCCAGGTATCAGCGCCAGAACTGTGAGTTGCTTGAGGGTTCCACATGGGATGACTGGTTGGGAGATGGTGACAGGCTGAAAAGCCCTTGTTGGTGTGAGTGAAGATTGAGGATTGGAGAAGCCTTGGCCAATTTTATGAATAAATGCAGCAAAGGAGATGAAGCAGAGTTTTGTGTGAGGTGTTTTACTTCATTTTCAGGAAGCTGCTGCCCTCAATGGCTGTGGAAAAATGCAGGACAAAGTGTGAGTTAGGGTTCTAATCTTTTCTCAAAACTTCTCAGAGGAAGAACATACTAGAAGAGAGAGGACAGCAGTGAGGACAGGAAAGAGAAGTCCTCTGACAGCCCCCAGATCAAGCAGGCATCACCCAGCCCTGAAGCTGTGGCCGGGCCCTGAGCAGCCTGAGCCCATTGGTCCTGGCGACGAGTACCAGGCTCTCAACAGACCTTTACTTTTCACAGTCTCTTGTAGAAGCAGAACCACTTAGGGTCTGGGTTTAAGAGATTATATCAGGGTCATCCAGTCTTGTTACCTCTGAGATACCAGTTTTTCAGAAATGTCTAGCCACTCTGCTACACCTTGGCCCTGGGGACCGTGATAAGACACCAAACCCAGAACTGCAAGTCTAGGTCTAGTGTTATATGGGTGGTTCCTGTTTTTTTTGTTAACCAGTGAAATGGGATATGAGAGGCTTTAGCAGGCATAGGGGCATGTATGCATAAAGGCTTTGACTGAATACTGAACTCAGACAGGAATCAGAAGAGGTCGATTTCTTTTTTTAAATCAGTAACTGGTAACAAAGGGACAGGAATCAAGTCTATCAGAGCTTTATGACATTGTGGAAGTGTGTTCTGCAGGTTATGGGAGCAATGGGAGTTTAGAGCAGTAGGAGCAAGTCATTTGATGGAGTTCTCATTGGACTATCCATGGCTGTAGCATGATGAAAAATACAGATTTGATGGAGGTGGTAAAAGAGTAGGATGGAAGCAACTGGGATAGTCTCAGTGAATGTAAGGGTAACTGGCCCATGATGGTGGCTCTGGTGGCAAAATAAGCTTTGGATTCTAGATTGGTGTTTCAGGTGTAGCCAGGTGGATTCCCTAATTTGGAGGTTGCGAGAGAGGTAACATACATGGAGGATGTGAATGTCTGCATTTGGCAGATGGAGTTATGGAATGACCGTCAGCTGAGCACAGATACTCGTCTTAGGAAGGGTAGTGTTATTTAGGGATATCAAAGCCTCCATATTTTAGCTATTAGGGTTTGTGATATTTCAGGGAGCAGTTCCTGAGTGTCTGGAACTATGGGGATCAGTTGAGCATAAAAACGACTCTAAAATGGAGTTGGAAGTGTAGGGACCAGGGTTGGGCTGGGGTTATTCTTC
Source organism: Antrozous pallidus (assembly GCA_027563665.1). Taxonomy (NCBI): domain Eukaryota; kingdom Metazoa; phylum Chordata; class Mammalia; order Chiroptera; family Vespertilionidae; genus Antrozous; species Antrozous pallidus. Next base: position 1,101,109 of record CM050525.1, on the reverse strand, counting down.
TTTCTTTATAATGGGAGACCAAAGTTTGAGTCCAATAAGATGAGACTGCAGCTGTTGTATATTCCCTTGTTAAACACACACACCAGCCTGGGCTATTTTCCTCAGTCAGGTTGATTTGGTTAGGAGCATGAGTGGGTATCCATGAGGTTAACTGGGCATGGGCTAGAGCGCTTTAGGTGATGGGATTTGAGTGGTAAAGGCTGGGACTGATGAAGGGAGGTCAGGTGAACTCCAATGGAGGCGGCATTGCGATATCTGAGTTCTGATGTGGTTCTCAGTAGTTGAGATTTAAGGACAACACAATAAGGGAAGGAGGCCATCAAGACTGCTTCAATGAGTGTGGACTCTCAGACTTGGGATAGAACTTAATCCTGTTTGAATTTGCAAGCAGTCCCTATGCCACAAATGCTTAGGAATGAGGAGGAAGTGAAGGAGATCACCATGGGAGCTATGGCTTTGGGAGTACAGGTGGGAAATAGGTGTGGGAGAAAGAGTGATGTGCCCATAGAGTAGTCAAGTGCCTTGATAGTTAGAGGGCGCTGACATTGACATAAGAGGGAATGAAGTTTGACTCAATTTCTGATGATGTCTGGCAATATGATATAGTAAACTTTTGATGAATTGCTGAAAAGATGGTGTGTTTGTTGATACACTCCTGGTCCAGACCTTCAGTGAAATTTATATGCCACCTGCCTTTTGTTGTTGAGAGCTGTTACAGTGATCAATAGGAATGAGATAGCATTCATCAGTGTCCTCTGGGCTTGAAAATATCCACTGTCCTGGAAGGGGAGAATGTTAAGAGGGAAGTACATTATAGAGGTGATGGATTAGAATTTTGGAAAAGAAGATGATTAGGAAATAAACTGCTCATCACAGCACATTTGTGTTACCTTTGATGTTGTGCACCTGGGAATGCAGCTGTGTGAGAAGTGTGGTTCAAAGAACTATGTGCAGAAGGTAGTGCAAAGGGATGGCCTCAGCACCCTGGGATTGGGTTCAAAAGGTTGAAATGTGATACAGTAACCTTGTGATACCCTGAATCGGGGACAACAAGGTGATTGCCTGTCAAGTACATTGTCAAATCACTCACAGCCTCCTTATGGACACCATCTCTCTCTACCCTAAACTCATGATACACACTGTATTGAAAAGGCCATGCACTACATGTGAGTTCCAGGCCACAGGTACCATAAACAAGATGATGTGCCCTTATTTTGGGGGGAAAGACACAGCATCAAATGGAACAGGAGCAGAGAATGACTTTGAATGGACTAAAGCCTAGTATCTTTTCTGATGTGGGGAGATGAGGAATCAGGTGGAAGTTGTGGAATATCAGGAACATAAAATCTTATGAGAAAAAACTCATCAAGGACTAAACTGTGTCCATTATGACAGGAGATGAACTTTGAGGACGTGGCCATCACCTTCTCTGAGGAGGAGTGGGGGATCCTTGATGAGGCCCAGAGACTTCTGTATTGCAAGATGATGGTAGAAGTTTTTGCACTGGTCTCGTCTGTAGGTAAGACCTTCACATTCCTCCAAGTATCCTGAGTTGATGACCTCTCTTTATTTCTTCCCACAAATGTGGCTCTCACAGCCATACCAATGGCTGTACTTGTTTTCCCTATTGTCTTGTCAATTGTGCTGTGGATGAGAGTGCTGAGTATTTCCGAGACCTGAACAAATTCCTCCTTACTTGTCCCTCACACTCATTGCCTCACATAGGGCAGAAAGTATCTGGGGACAGGATTGTTGCAAACAGCTCAATGGGCCCAGCTTGTACTTTTTGTCTCTGGCAGGGTGTCTATGACCACATCCATGCCTCCCGCTTCACAATCCCTCCAGCTACAGGCTCTTTGTGACTTACTGTGCCTGATTGTGGTCTTTACTTGCATGGACCATGGGCAGTTCTTGAAAGACCTCCTTGCATTTGATGTAATATTCTGTTCCCTGAATATTACTGCATGCTGACTTGATCTGGATTAGTGCTGCCTACTCACTTCTATTGTCTGTCAATAAAACTTAGAATATTGTTATACTATGTGCTTGTAAAGGTTAATGTGCAAGGAGAACACTGTTTTTCGCAGCTTGAACATGCAGAATGATCTAAAGAACTGCCTGGCCCTCCTGAGTTGCAACTCAGGGGAAGATGACTTTAGGGTGGTGTTGAAATCATACCAGGAAGGTGCTCATGTCCAACATACTTTAGGTTCAGGGGCCTCTGGCAACACCTGATTTCTACCTTTTCATTGCAATGCTTGACACTTCTCTGATTTGTCGTTTAATCTGTGCCTTCCTGGTTTCTCTCTACCTTCACCTTTTTCCCCTTTCTCCATTACCTGTTCCTCTGAACTGCTCTATCTTCAGTATTCTCCAATATTGACCTGCATATGTGTTAGGAGGTACACAGATGTGCTTCACTAGAACTCAACACATGATTCTCCTTTCCTGAATTTTACATGGATTAAGATATAAGATGTAAGCAACATTCTGTACACCTTTCCATGTCACCAGCAGACAATCCCTGTTGAACACTGTTAGCAGACGCATGAGCAGACCACCCAATTTCTGTTCTAGGTGGTACTTGCCATGTTTGTTTCATATTTTGTTTGTGGACTTCCATGTATGTTGATATTCAGAGGCCCAGATCCTCCTAGTAGCATGTTATCAATATTTCCTTCAGATATTTTACTGCCAGACAATATAATAGAACCAACAAGTTATGTGTGACACACTTTTCTAATGAGACTTCGATGTCAGCACAGTAGACATTCATTTCATCACCATTTTTCTGATTTCAGGTTGTTGGCATAAAAGAGATGATGTGGAATCCTCTTCTGAGCAGAGTGTATCTGTACAAGGGGAGTCACAGGTTAGTACTGCTAAGACAGCTACCGCAACCCAGAGGACCCATGACTGTGGGAGGTGTTTCTCTGTACTCAAAGATATTCTGCACCTGACTGAATCACAAGCAGCATACTTTGTGCAAAAAGCCTTCTTCAGTGAGGCATGTGTGAGAGATTTCTGTTTCAGTGAAAATTCTCATCAGCAACAAATGGAAGCCATTGGAGAGAAGCCCTGGAAAGAAGTTGTGAACAGGGCCTCATTTGTGAATGGGTTCAGCTTCAACTTATCAGGGCTGCCTTCAACGAAGAGGGAATTTGGGGAAGACTTCCCAGCCATGTCACAACTTCTCCATCAGCAGGCCCTTCTCACTACTGAGGTGCTACCCAGTCATAGTGAGATTTCAGTGAAATTTCTCAATCAAAAAGGTAATCACCAATGGGGTGATTGTGAAAAAGCTGCTAGCCGCAACCAGTATTTTGTTCACCATCAGGAGTTGTGGTTGGGAAAAGTGAAAAATGAGTGTAATATATGTGGGAAAGCTTTTACATATGTCTCTAATCTCAGTAGACATAGAACAGTTCACAGTGGAGAAAAGTCCTGTGAGGGTACTGATTGTGGGAAGCTGTGCAATCACAGATCTTCCCTCACAAAATACCACAAATTTCACACTGGAAAAAAATCCTATGAGTGTAGTGAATGTGGGAAAGCATTTAATAAAAAAGCTCACCTTACTAAACACGGTAGAGTTCACACTGGAGAGAAACCTTACAAATGTAGTGAATGTGGAAAATCATTTACCTGTAGTTATGACCTCTTTATCCACAAGAGCGTTCATAAGGGAGAAAACCCTTACAAATGTAGTGAATGTGGAACACCATTTAGTTGCAATTCTGTCCTCTTTACCTATCAGAGACTTCACATTGGAGAAAAGCCATATCAATGTAGTGTTTGTGGGATGTCCTTCAGTCAGAACTCTAACTTCAGTAGACACCACACAATTCACACTGGAGAAAAACGTTATAAGTGCAGTGAATGTGGGAAGTCCTTCCATCTTCGGTCTTCCCTCACTAAACACAGCAAAGTTCATACTGGACGAAAACCATATAAGGGTAGTGAATGTGAGAAATCTTTTAAGGAAAGTCCTTACCTCCTTATCCACAAGAAAGTTCACACTGGAGAAAAGCGACATCAATGCAGTGATTGCGGAAGGTGCTTTAGTCAAACTTCTACCCTCATTCAACACCTCCGAGTTCACACTGGTGAAAAACCTTATGAGTGTAATGATTGTGGGAAGTGCTTCAGTCAAAGGTCTAGCCTTATTGCACACCTCAGAGTTCACAGTGGAGAAAAACCTTATGACTGTAGTGATTGTGGGAAGTGCTTCAGTCACAGATCTAGCCTCACTAGACACCTCAGAGTTCACACTGGTGAAAAACCTTATGAGTGCAGTGATTGTGGGAACTGCTTCAGTCGAAGGGCTCACCTCATTCAACATCTCAAAGTTCACAGTGGTGAAAAACCTTATGATTGCAGAGATTGTGGGAAGTCCTTCAGTCGAAGGGCTCACCTCATTCGACATCTTAGAGTTCACAGTGGTGAAAAACCTTATGATTGCAGAGATTGTGGGAAGTGCTTCAGTCGAAGGGCTTACCTCATTCAACACCTCAGAGTTCACAGTGGTGAAAAACCTTATGAGTGCAGTCATTGTAGAAAGTGCTTCAGTCAAAGGGCTCACCTCATTAAACACCTCAGAGTTCACACTGCTTAAAAACCTTGAGTTGTAGTGATTGTGGGAAGTGTTTCAGTCAAACCTCTAACCTCATTCAGCACTTCAGAGTTCACCTTTATGAAAGACCTTAACTATGTAGTGATTGTGAGAAGTCATTTGGGCAAATCTCCCCTCTCACAGAGCACTGAGAGATTACATTGGAGAAGAGCTTTAAATGTGCAGAGAATATTTAGCCTTTGCACTGAGAATAACAATACCAAAGGAGAAAATTTTACCCCCATTTACCTGAATGCAAACCCCTTTATCAGAACATATGTTCTGCTAGATGCCTCCTAAGTTTCAGGTATAAGTGACACTTTCTGAAACTGGATCCCATTTACTATCCTACTCAGGCCTACAACCTAATGTCACTGCAAGTATTTGTGTGGAAATTCTTTCAACCATACCACCTGATTCACCTGAAGTGTGTGCATCACTGACAACCCCTGCATACTCTGGGGTTGTGCCTTAGGAGATGATGAATATTCTGAGCTCCTGGATGAATCTTCATTTATTTATTACCAGACAATTAACCTGACAAAGGATTAATGCACAGCACCCATCCTCAGCTAAGTATTGCTACCTCTTTCAGGGATATTATGGGTCTTACATTAGCTGTGATGAAATGTTTCATGTTCCAATTCATCAACCTGAATACCTCTTGCTCTCCTTTGCTCTGGTTTATGATCTTTATGTAAAGGATTTTTTCTTGTGTACTTTAATGTTTTTGGTTCTTTTCTCTCATTGGGATGAATGAAAGGAAAGTTGTGAGGTGTCAGCATAAACAGGTGAACAGATATGGTGGGGTCCCCAACTTTCTATGCTTGTAAGGGACAGCTTAATGGCAGAAAATCAATGTTTGTTCAATGTTAGCTGCTTTTGTATTGCTGACCAAGGCCTTGAGAGAATTTGGGGATGATTTTGTAGTTCTAATTTGCTGTCTGGATCCTCTTGTGGAATTCAATGGTCGCCCTGAACAGACAGCCTTTCTTGTACACCTGTAACAATATTAATTAACAATATTAATTAAAATTCTCTGTTCAAAGTATGTATTACATAAGTGTCAGCAATGTTTAGGGAAACTACTGTCCACATACTTCAAAGAGGCTGTGTGTCTTGATGTATGAGATTTCATAGGCTGGTGTCATTTTTTGTAAGACGCTGACGTGGAATTAGTATTGGAACAGAGACACCGATTTCTTAGTCATAGCCGATACTGCAGTTAAGCTAGGTGAAAAGTGCCTCTTTTGGATTGAAGTCTAAATTATTTTGTCACCTGTGGCCTGTTTGATCTATGAGGACTTTCTCACCTCTTCCACCACTATTTTCTGTAGCTTGCAACACTAGCAGAGACAATAATCTCATGATTTTGTGGATTCCCCTAGTGCTCTATGGAGTTCATCTCAAAGTTGTTGCTCAACAGGCAAGACCTCAAAACTAGAGGAAGAATAACCCTGTAATGAGTCCCAGGATGTGTCTTCTGTAACCAGCCAGCATTCCTGTTAATTCCAATGGCAATAGTCTTCCTTACTTCACAGCATTTGCTGTCACTGAGGCAAGGCTGGTCCCCCAGCAAATGAAATCTGATGTGCAACAAAGTGCACCTTTGTCTTGTGTGCTATTTGGTGAGCCCTACATAGGGATAAATCTGTGAAATGTGTCGTGTAAGTAAACTACCTGTAACTCATACACAGGGTACAGCAACAATGTGCTTACAGTTGTATGTTTGCAAAACACATAGATTAATAGTTAAGATATTATTTGGAAATAATTTTATTAATTTTGGGGGGAGACAGGAACGAGAAGGGGTAAACAGATTGGCATCCTCCTGCATGCCACAACTGGTAATCCTTTGGGGATGTTCACTCACCTGGAATCAAACCAGAGACCTGTCAGTGAAGGAGATCACACACAACCATCTGAGGACACTGGACAGGGCAGCATTTATTCTTGTTCATTATGATTCATTAGTGTATTAATTTCCATACCTATAACTCTATACCTTCTTTTGTCACATCCTCTATTTTCCTACTGTACTATTGTAATCTATTTCTGCTTTTCCTGCACTCCATGCACTCATGGATATACATTCTTTACAATAGAATAGATCATACTGTTCATAATTTTATAGGCACTCTTTGATGTGTACATTTTAACAAATCCTGGTTTCCTCCAGGCTACACATTCATTTTGAGATTTAGTAGAAATGCTTATATGAAGAGTAGATTTGTTCTAATGATGTGGGTGTTCTCTTAATAATCACTTTATTGATCTATGTTTTTATTATTTCCCAGGTTGGGGTCTTATAATTAAATCTTTTGGAAATATTTACATTGACTTTTTCATATAGACATATGTGTTACTTATCAAACTGTTCTGAGTGAATGTTTTACATTTAGGATATGTGGAACCCTATTCCAAATGGCCATTCTCTTTGCCTTATCCCTACCCAGAGTATATAAAATTTCCAACTTTTCTGCTACTTTACAAGGACTTACAATGGTGAACCTTTTTGAATTGTAACCTTGGAAATGCATGAAGTGTTAATCTCTTTTGTTTTAATTCTATACTGAGGAATATTTTATGGTGAACATTTTTATACATTTCTTTGCAGTGTTTTTATCTGCCTTGATAAAATTTCTTCTGAGAGTCTTTTGTATATTGTCTAAATAAACTTATTCTTTGAAACAAAGGAGGACTATGTGGCAACTAAGACATCTGCTTTAATTTTCCTCATTCCTAGGTGACTACTTTGCCATATGGAAGCATTGGTTTTGAATCCTGGGAGGCAAATAGTTTTACTAAGTTTTAATGCTATGTACAAATTAAGCCAACATATACCATATAGTCATCCATTTAATCTCCATTGTTAGACTTTGGATCCACTCTTTTTAAAAATATATATTTTGATTTTTTACAGAGAGAAAGAGGGAGAGAGATAGAGAGTTGGAAACATCTATTAGTTGCCTCCTGCACAATCCCAGTGGGTATGTGCCCACCACCAAGTTACATGCCTTTGACTGAAGTCGTACCAGGAGCTGAACCGGTTTGGCTCAGTGGATGGAGCATTGGCCTGCGGACTGAAGGGTCCCAGGTTCGATTCCAGTCAAGGGCATGTACCTTGGCTGCAGGCACATCCCCAGTTGGAGGTGTGCAAGAGGCAGCTGATCGACGTTTATCTCCCATCGATGTTTCTGACTTTCTATCCCTCTCTCTTCCTCTCTGTGAAAGATCAATAAAATACATTTAAAAAAAAGAAATTGAACCAGGACCCTTCAGACTGCAGGCCGATGCTCTATCCACTGAGCCAAACCAGTTAGGGTTGGGGCCACTCTTATTTAAATCTAAGCATTCATGCCCAAAGCAGTTTCCTTCAGTGGCTAGAGTGTCAGCCTGTGGAATGAAAGGTGCCAGTTCAATTCCGGGGAAGAACATGTACATTGTTCTGGCACATTCCCATAGGGGGTGTGCAGGCGGAAGCTGATGGATGTTTCTCTCTCATGGGTGTTTGTATCTCTCTGTCTGTCCCTTCTCTTTGCAAAAAAATGTATAAAATATATTTTTAAAAAGTCTAAGCATTCATTTATACATGAAGTCTACATTTGTCATATCTGTCCATTTCCTGATGTAAATATTATCATCATAGTCCCCTTTACACTGCCAAGACAATGGAATTGAACACATGATGAGATATTTCAGTAGCACATCATTATATTTGATTTCCAAAGCAGTGATATAGTAGCAACAAATACGCTCCAGAACTTTGGTAATAACAGTAAAATTATTTGGTATCCTCAAGTTTTAAACTTTTTAAAAAAGTGTAGCCTAAGTACAATTGAAATATATATATATATATTTGTGTGTGTGTGTATTAGATATACACTTTTGTGTTTCAATGTATTCTTGCATCGCTGAAACTAAAGTCTTCCTGCCCTTATCTGTGAGCTTCATCCTCCACCTTTTAAAATAACTGATGAGAAATACAGTCTGCCCTTGAAACTGCTCCCATGAAAGGTATCCATATGAAACAGTCACAAATGACACTTCATGAATCTCCTTTTGTCCTCCCACCACTATCTGTCTTCATGATGGTTTTTGTATCTGTCAAGTCTCAGACACGTTATTTGGTTATTGTAGTTAAATTGCCCCATAGGTCCAGCGGAAACCGAATAGCTTTGCGGTTCAGAGAGTAATCTCAATAACACCAAGGTTGCAAGTTCCACCCTGGGTCAGAAAAAGTACAAGCATCAACCAAAGAAGGTATAGAAAGAACGGAACTAAAAATGGATGTATCTCTATATCCCTATTTTTTCTCTGTAACATCAATATATGTATTTTATTAACTCAGTCCATACACTTGTGAACATTGCTTAAGTGTCAGCAATGTTTGGGGGGACTACTCTCCAGGTGCTCCAAAGAGACCATATGTCACGATGCATGAGATTTCATACGCTGGTGTCATTTGGTGTAAGACTCTGAGATTGAATTAGTTTGGGACGTAAACACTGTTTTCATATTCATGGCAGACACTGCAATTAACTGGAAAAGACTGCCTCTTTTGGACATAGATATAAATAATTTCATGTCCTCTGGCTTTTATAATTTTGAGAACTTTCTCCAGAACTCCATTACTATTTCCTGTAGCTAGCAGACAGAATAATCTCATGGTTTTGTGCATTTCCATGGTTCTTAGGGTGTTCGTCTTCAGGTTGTTGCTCAACAGGCAAGACCTCAAAGCTAGAGGAAGGACTATTGTGTCATCAATCGTAGGATGTGTCTTTTGTAACGTCAGCATTCCTGTTAATTCCAATGGCAACAGTGTTCCGTACTTGACAACATTTGCTGACACTGAGGCAAGGCTGGTCTTCCTAGGAAATGAGAACTGATGTGCAACAAAGTGCATCTTTCTTTTTTTAAAATATATTTTATTAATTTTCCTTTTTTATAAATATATTTTATTGATTTTTTACAGAGCGGAACAGAGAGGGATAGAAAGTCAGAAACATCGATGAGAGAGAGACATCAATCAGCTGCCTCTTGCACACCCCCCACCAGGAATGTGCCCGCAGCCAAGGTACATACCCTTGCCGGAATCGAACCCGGGACCCTTCAGTCCGCAGTCCGACGCTCTATCCACTGAGCCAAACCGGTCTCGGCTATTTTATTAATTTTCTATAGAGAGGAAGGAGGGGAGAGAGAGAGAGAGAGAGAGAGAGAGAGAGAGAGAGAGAGAGAGAGAGAGAAACACCATTCAGCTGCCTCCTGCAGCCCCCACTACGGATGCACCCCCAACCAAGGCACGTGCCCCCAGCTGGAATTGAATTCAGGACCCTTCAGTCCACAAACCGACACTCTATCCACTGACCTAAACCAGCCTAGGCTGCACCTATCTTATATGTGCTATTTGGTTAGCTCTGACCTAGAGATAAATCTGTGAAACTGTCACACTTGACATAAACCTACCTGTTACTCATATACAGGATGGGTCAACAATATCCTTACAGTTGTATGTCTGGAAAACAGATTATTCTTTTAAAAATATTTATAGGTAATAATTTAATTCTTTTTTGTGTGACAGAGAGACTGGGAGAGAGAGGTAAACATAGAACAGCTGCCTCCTGCATGCCACAACTGAAAATCAATTTGGAGGTGTACACAGACATGAAATCAAACCAGGGACCTAACACTGAATGGGATCAAACCCAACCAATTGAGGACACTGGCCGGGGCAGAGTTTATTCTTGTTTATTATTATTAATCATTGTATTATTTTCCATACCAACAACTGTGTACCTTCTTTTGTCACACCCACTATTTTTCTACTGGCATGTTATAATCTCTCTTTCTGCCTTTCTCTGCCCTCCATGCACTCAAGGATTTTCCATTCCCTGCAACAGAATAGTTCATACTGTTCATAATGTTATAGGCACTATTTGATGTGTAGGGTTTTTTTTTCTTAACAAATACCTGTTTCCTCCAATCCACGGAATCAATACACATGCTTGTGTGAAGAGTTAATTTTTTTTCATTGCGGAATAGTACTAGTTTCTGTGAATAAACACTACATGAATTGATCTATTTTTTTGGTTTCTTCCAGGATTGGGGTCTTATATATAATTCTCCTGGGAATATTTGCATTCAATTCTCTATAGAGATACATGTTTTACCTATCACACATTTACATAGGTGAATGTTTTACATTTAAGTTGTGCAGCACTCTGAGCCAAAATGGTCATTCCCGTTGGCTTTCCACTAATACACAGCATATAAAAATCCCAAATTTTCTGCTAACCTGAAAGGGCATACAATGGTTCACCTTTTCAAATAGTAACCACAGAAATGCACATAATGTTTTAATTTCATTTACCAGGTAATATTTTACAGTGAACATTTTTATGCCTTTCTTTGCTCTCTGTCTTCTTTGTTAAAATGTCTGCTGAGAATATTTTTTTCAAATTGCTTACATTTATTTTAATTGAAGGAGGACTCTGCAGCATTTAAGACATCTGCTTAAATTTCCCTCATTCCTCAGTCACTTCAAGTGACTCCTTTGCCATATGGAACCATTGGTTTTGAATCCTGAAGGAAAATTGTTTATATTATAGAGTTTGGAGGTGCTATTTTGGTAGGACTCTAGGCCTTTGAGGTTGACTGGGAGTATCCTGATTTTCTGGAAATGATTATGTGGGTGAGGGCATATGAGGCAAAGCAGAAGGGGAAGGTTCCTGGGCTCCTGAGTCCCCTTTGCAAATGAGGAACTGGATACCCCTGAAGTGTGCTTGAGGACCTTTGGGTTCCTAATCCCTTGAGAGCAGGTGGCTCCTTTGCCCATGAGAAATCTTGGCTGACATCTAATAGAGGAAGATGCCTGGGCTGCTCGGACCATCACCCCCAGATCTATCTCTGGTAATCTACCGAGTGTGCATGGTCACCTGGTAACACTGGGGCCAGGAGGCAGAATAGCCTCAGTGCTCTCTGCAGTGGGGATGGGGAAAACATGAAGCACAGGTTCCTGCACAGAATGAATGTAAACCACAGGATCAACATTGTAATTAATTTCAATGTTTTTCCAATTACCCTCACCTGATGGAGCACTCAACTGGGCAATGCAAATGACAAACTTGGCATGGTCCTGACTGATGTGATATTAATATAGGTGCTGGAATGCTTTCAGTCCTGCCCTCTTCCCAATCAGCTCTTTTAACATGTGGATTCTGCAGTGTGGGAAGCGAGATTGTGGGGATTTACCCAAGGTCACACTCAGTTCTGAGTTTGCTACCAATGACATCTGACCAAACTTATCTTTTTGAAGTTCCCTCTTTTGAATCTTGCCAGTAATGGTTTTGAACAGCTCGGGGGGGAAATTGTATGTTGATGAGGAGCAAGAAAGCCATCATAACTGACTTCCACTGTCATTTCCTATCAATCCCCACCCCTGTGCTTTGCCCCAGCACATCCCCAAAAGGGCCTATCACCATGTGGTGATGTTACTGGGGAAAGGTTTTGCTGCTGAATCCTGATGTTTGCTAAAGCATGTGATGTTCTTTGACCAATGAAATAAGGTCAAAGGTGAAGCCTGTTGCCTGTAACAGAAGAATCTGGAAGAGCTGAGATTGACCATGATCTCTCTCCATCACAGATAATACCTAACAGAACCTACATGTTGGCTATTCTTCAACCCAGAAGAACCAGGGTATTCATGTGCTATGAAGAAGAAAGATACCTTCTTTACTCTAAGACACTAAAGTTTTGGGACTGATTGTTACCCATGATAACATTTAGCCCAGAGTTTGGCAAACCAGAGCTTCTAAGCCACATGCAGCTCTTTGGCCCCTTGAGTGTGATTCTTCCACAAAATGCCACGTGCGGGTGAATGAAACTTTGTGGCCCATGAGCAGAAGTCGTTTTTCGCCTCTCAAAAGAAATTTCAATCGTTGTACTGTTGGTGTTTGGCTCTTTTGACTAATGAGTTTGCCAAACACTGATCTAGCCTATTCTAGCAGGTATGCATTAGGAATTCTACCCTCTAGGAGGCAGCAGAGCCTAACATTAGAAGCCGGAGCTCTGTTGTTGGAAGTCACCTGTGTTTGACTTGCATGCCTCCCCTTATTAACTCTACAATCAGGCTATTTTCCTTGAGTATCTGAGCCTAGATGTCCTCCCCATTAAATAGTCAGTTAAACCATCTCAGGTGTGGAGACGATTAAATGAAATAATAATGCAAGTAAAGCATTGAATCCAGGGCCTGGCACCTGTAGGGAATATTCAGTTCCTGTTGGCTCCATCTCTTCACAATGTGTGCTGACCACAGAGATCTAGACAATGTATGAAATGTCAACCTGTTGGCCTCTGTATCCTTTCAAATACTACTTTTAAAGGAATACGATGGGATTATATTTAGTCTCTCATAGCCTGCATTTTCTCTTAGCAATGTCATATTTTTATATAAAAATAAAATCTGATGACTGCAGTGACTCAATTCGTTGAGCATCCTCTCATGCACAGAAATGTTGCCAGTTCAATTCCTGGTGAGGGCGTTCAGTACGGGGGCATGTGGCATCGGTGGGGACTTGCGGAAGGCAGATGATTGTTGTTTCTTTCCATGTCATTTCCTCTCTCTCCAAAATTCAAATTAAAAAATCGCAAATATATAAATATATATACTATATATACGCATTTTGGCCTGTAGTCTTCAGGAATCAGTGAAATAATACTTTTCACCTCAGAGGGCATTCTGAGCTTCCTGGTATCTGAAATAATGTCTCCAAACAAGAGATCAGTTGCAGACAACACTCCCCAGAAACCTGCAATCAGCCACCAAAGACTAAGGTCATTACCCAGCACCACATGGGTGCCCCAGGTTCAATACCTCAATGGTTAGCGAGTAATTGGCATCCTACTGCCACTTGTTTAGCCTGGCAATGTAAATTACCCAACAGGCTATGCGCCTAATGACGTCTGGGTTTAGCCAATGAAAGCCCAGTGGAGGTGCACTGCTGGTCATTTTGAGCCCTTTATTATCTTCCCATAGCCAGAGGCTCCAGTGCTCTCGGTTTAAACTACATCGAGGCCTCAGAGTCAGTGTCCCTCTCTGCAGGGTGTGTCTCAAGCTTGTTGAGCAGCAACTGGTGTGATTGAAGCCTTCTTGCTTCCCAGACTCCTTGCTGCTTACAGAGTTCCATTCAGCTCATCCCATTTATGCTCCAGGGTCTGCTCAGGGAGCATGTCAGGTCACAGCTTCCAGAAGAGTGAGTCTCAGGTGGGTGACACATGGTGTGACTTGCTGAAACACGGTAACTTACTGCAATGCCGTTCAGTAACGACTGGACGTGGCGGTGTGGCTGACCTGGGAGGATTACACAAACCAGGTCTGTCTTATGTTGAAATGCAAAAAAGAAGGTGAAGCAGTTTTGCCTGAGGAATTTTCTTTCATTTTCAAGACATTGCTGCAATCCGTGGATGTGAACAAAAAAGGGACATAGAGTGAGGTAGGGTTCTAGCCTTTTCCCGAAACCTCTCTGAGGAAGAACCATCTAGAGGACAGAGGACAGCAGTTAGGGACAGGATGGAGAAGTCCTGTAAATGATCAGGTACCTGGACAGGGTGTGCACTTAGGAAGGAACCCTGGGATAAGGCAGGCATCTCAAAATTTCTTGACTACAGGGTTGAGCAGCAGGAGCCCCTGGGTCCTGTTGGTGGTTGCCTGGAGCTCTATAAGCCTTTAGTTCCCAAGGTTCCTGCAGATAGAGACCTGCTTAGGGAGGCTGGTTTGTGGAGCTTATTTCAGGGCATCATGCTCTTATGGCCTCTGAAATAGTGGTGTCTTGCGGCTGTCCAGCCACTCTTCCAGCACTTGGACGTGGAGACCTTGAAGAGTCGCCAAGCCTGGAATTCTACGTCCTTCTATTTGGTCAGATGAGTAGCTCCTGTTTTGGCCACCAGGAATGGGATATAGGAGGTACTTCCAGGCATATGTCCAGAATATGTCAAGGATTGGAGTGAAGATGGAGGTGTGGAGGGACTCATAGGTATTCTTTTTTTTTTTTTAATAGCAAAATGGTAAGAATGGATAGGAGTCAGGTCTAGAGGAACTTTGTGACATGTGTGTCTTCCTCAGGTGATGGGAGCAATGGGTGATTTGAAGCATTGGGGCAGGTGACCGACTCAGCTCTCTTTAGATGTCTTTGGCTGAAGCATGATGAACTATAGGGTGAGACAGAGGTGTTGGAAAGACTAGGATGGAAGCTGCTCTGATTGTCTGGCATGTGATGGTACCTGGCCCATGATGGTCACCATGGAGAAGAAATAATCAGTTGGATTATGGATCAGTTTTTTATGTGTGTCCACCAGGATTTTCTAGTTTTGAGGATGAGTCAGAGATGTGTAAGAGTTGGGGACGACGTGGAGGTTTGCATTGGGTTGCTGTAGGTATGGAAGCATCAGCTACGATGCAGATATTCATTGTCGGAAGTGTGATGTTCATTGTGAATGGAAAAAACTATTTTTTTATGTTTTAGGGTTTGTAATATTTCAGAGAGTAGCTCATGATGGTCTGAAACTCAGAAGCAGTTCAGGATGAAAATGTCTTTAAAAGATATTGGAGTGGAGGTTACAGGGTGCAGGTATAGCTCATCTTGTTTTTTTTGTTTTAATTGAAGACCAAAGAGCAATTCAAACAAGATGAGACTGCATCTGTTGCATATTTACTTGTGAAACACACACCAGGATTTTGCTTGAGCTTCAGCCTGGGCTGGGTTGTTGTCTCTGTCAGGTATATTTGCTTAGGTCATGAGTGGTCATCTGTGAGACTCCCTAGCCACGGGCTAGAGTGCCTCAGGTGATGGGACTTGAGTGCTGAAGGCTGTACCTGGAGAAAGGAGATCAGGTGCAGCATCAGTGTAGGTGGCCTCTGGATATCTGTGATCTAATGTGGTGCTCAGTAATTAAGATTGAAGGAAAACAGGGGAGCCTTCAAAGCAGGACACAAGGTAGCTTCAATGAGTGTGGACTCTCAGAGTTGCTGTAAAACTTAATCCTGTTTGGACGTGACAAGCAGTGACTACACCACTCATGCTGAATAATGAGTCAGAAGTTAAAGAGATGACTAGGGGGGCTGTAGGTATGGGAGTTCAGGTGTGAGATAGGTGTGGGAGAGTGATGTGCCCTTGGAGAGGGCATGTGCATTCATGCATGCAGGGCCCTAACTTTTACATAAGAGAAAATGAAGTTTGAATCTATTTATGGTGATGTCTGGATAATATGATATGAATTTCACATTAATTCCTGAAAAGAGGGTATGTTCTGATGGTACATTCCTAGTTCAGATTTTAGGAGAAATTTATGTGCACACCTGCCTTTTGTTGTTGAGTGCTGTTACAGTGATCAATAGGAATGAGATAGTATACATCACCTGGGCTGGAAAATATTCCCTGGCTTTCAGAAGGGTGGAGGGTGGGAGATAAATACATTACAAAAGTGGTAAATTATAATTTTGGAAAAGAAGATGATTAGGAAATAAACTCTGCTCATTGTGGCACATTTGTGTTACCTTTCATGTTGTGCCTCTGAGAATGAAGCTTTCTGTAAGTAGTGTGGTTCACTGATTTATGTGCAGCAGGTATTACAAAGTTATGGACTCAGCACCCTGGGCCTGGGTTCAAAATGTTGAACTCTGATGCCATAATTATCCAGGTTTGAAATGAGAAGAGGGGAGCCAAGGTTATTGCCTGTCAAGCACAATGTCAATTAATTCACAGTCTCTTTACAGACAACATTTCTTCCTATCGTATGTTCATGACTCCACTGTGTTGACAAGGGGCATTGTGGCCTACATCAGATTCCCAGAGCACAGGTATCACCCATACAGTCATCTGCCCTGGGAATGATGACACAGTGTCCGTAGGGATATAAGGACAGTGTGACTTTGATGGAACCAATGCCTGGCATATTTTCTGATGTCAGGAGTCGAGGAAGCAGGTAGATGTGATGGGTGGGGAGCATAGTGAACATAAAATCTTTAGAGTGAAGCTGATCATGGACTGAACTGTGCCCATTGTGACAGGATATGAACTTTGAGGATGTGGCCTTTGCCTTCTCTGAGGAGGAGTGGGGGCTCCTTGATGAGGCTCAGAGACGTCTGTACTGCGATGTGATGCTGGAAGTGTTTGCACATGTCTCAACAATAGGTAAGAACTTCATGTTATCCCAGTGTCCTGGGGTTATGTCCACTTTTCATATATTCTCCACCTGTGGTGTTCTCTCTCTTATAGCCGGCCAGTGGGCTCTGCTAGTTTTTCCCACTGTCCCATAAAGTGTATTGTGGCTGATAGTGAGTAGCTGTGTAAAGCCCCAAGCAGAGAACTCCATGAATATCCCTGACACCCATTATTTCATAAAGTACACCCATTATTTCGTAAAGTACATAAAGTACATTATTTCATAAAGTGTCTTAGAGTCAGGAATGTTGCATGAAGCTTAATTGGTCCCTCCTTGAACTTATTCTTCCAGGAAGTTTTACTATGCCCCCATTTCTGGCTTTCAGTTTTGTCCCTTCCCTCCACCTTAAGGCCCTTAATAATTGCCTGTGCCAGGTTATAGTCTTTACTTACATGAACCATGAACAGTTCATGAAATGCCCTTTTTAAATTATTATTTGTAATAATATTCCGTTTAATACTCTTGCATGTCATGTTGCTCTAGGCGAGTGCTTGCTCTTCACCTCAGTTGTCCTTCATTAATACTGAGGATATTTAGGTTTTAGGGTTTTGTACAATATAAAGTGCAATGAGAACACAGTTTCTTCACATATTGGTCTCAGAGAAGGCTTTTCACTTCTGAGTGGCATCTGGGGGAACAATGATATAAGTGCTGTGTTCAGATCGTACCAGAATCCGCTCATGACCAACACTGTTTAGGTGCAGACGACACTGACCACAACTAATTGCTACCTTTTCTTTCCCATACTTGACACTTTGCTGACTTTTCCTTTCATCTGACTGTTGGCTATTTTCCCCTTGTGGCCTTTTTACATCACCTGTTCCTCTGCTTTGCTCTTCCATCAGTGTTCTCCAACACTATCCTGAACACGTGTTATAAGGTGTACATATGTGATTAAGTAGTTCTCCAACACCCGATACTCATCTATTCAAAACAGACATGACCAACCTCCTCCACACCCAAACCATGTCACCAGGAGAAGAGCACAGGGGGACACTCTTAGCAGAAGAATGAGCAGGGTCTTTTGCTTCTCTTCCATGTGGTCTTGCCATCTTTATGTCTTATTTCTGGTAAAGTCTTTTCTGGTTTGTTAGCTTCAGTGGCCCAGCATTAGATAGCAACGAATTATTAATCTCTCCTGCAGATTCATTAGTTTCAGACAATTGCATCGAAACAGTATAGTACGTGGTAGACCCTTTTGTTTTATAACTTCCCCCTGACACCACAGTCAACATTCATTTCCGTATCATTCTCTGTTACTAGGTTGTGGGCATAAAATGGAAGATAACGTGGCACTTTCTGAGCAGAGTGTAAGCATTGAAAGTGAGTCACAAGTCAGGGCTTTTAAAACACCTCCAGCAACTCAGAGGACCCATCTCTGTGGGAGGTGTTTCTCTGTGTTAAAAGAAATTCTGCACCTGACTGAGTCACAAGCAGCAGACTTTGAGCAGAAAGCCTTCTTATATGTTAGAGACTTCTGTTTCAGGGCAAACCCTCAGGAGCAACGGAGGGAAGCCAGTGGAGAGAAGCCTTGGAGAGAAACTGTGGACAGGGCCAGGTGCAACTTTTACTTCTCAGGGCTGCCTTCAAACAATAAGGAGGAAAGGAAAGTTGTTCCGGGCATCTCAGATCCTCCAAAGCACCTGGCAACACTCAACACTGAGGAGACACACAGTGACAGTGAGATTTCTCAGGAATTTCTTCGTGAAAAAATTCATCACCAATGTGGTAAATGTGAAGAAGTTGGCAACCACAACCAGAAAGTTGTTCAACATCAGGATGTCTCCTCTGGAGAAGTAAATTATGAGTGTAACAAATGTGGAAAACATTTCAGACGTATTTGTAATCTCAACCAACATAGGAGAGTTCACACTGAGGAAAGGACTTATAAATGTACAGATTGTGGAAAGTCTTTCAGTCACAGCCCAGGTCTAATTAAACATCAGCGAGTTCACAGTGGAGAAAGGCCATATGAGTGTCCAGATTGTGGGAAGTCCTTCAGTCAGAGCTCTAACCTCATTAATCATCAGCGAGTTCACAGTGGAGATAAGCCATATGAGTGTCCAGATTGCAGGAAGTCCTTCAGTCAGACCTCTACCCTCATTAATCATCAGCGAGTTCACACTGGAGAAAAGCCATATAATTGTACAGATTGTGGAAAGTCCTTCAGTCAGAGGTCTTCCCTCAGTCGACACCGCAGAGTACACAGTGGAGAAAAGCCATATGAGTGTACAGATTGTGGGAAGTCCTTCATTCAGAGCTCTGACCTCATGAAACATCAGCGAGGTCACACTGGAGAAAAGCCATATGAGTGTACAGATTGTGGGAGGTCCTTCAGTCAGAGCTCAGACCTCATTAAACATCAGCGAATTCACACAGGAGAAAAGCCATATGACTGTACATATTGTGGGAAGTACTTTAGTCACGGCTCAAGCCTCATTAAACATCAGCGAGTTCACACTGGAGAAAAGCCATATGCGTGTACAGATTGTGGGAGGTCCTTCAGTCAGAGTTCTACCCTTGTTAATCATTGGCGAATTCATACAGGAGAAAAGCCATATGAGTGTACAGATTGTGGGAAGTCCTTCAGTCGTAGATCTGACCTCAGTAAACATCAGCGAGTTCACACTGGAGAAAAGCCATATGAGTGTCCAGATTGCTGGAAGTCCTTCAGTCAAAAATGTAACCTCATTAAACATCAGCGAGTTCACACTGGAGAAAAGCCATAAGAGTGTACAGATTGTGGGAGGTCCTTCAGTCACAGCTCTACCCTCGTTAAACATCAGGAAATTCATACAAGAGAAAAGCCGTATGAGTGTACAGATTGTGGGAAGTCCTTCAGTCATAGGACTGCCCTCAGTCAACACCACAGAATTCAAAGTGGAGAAAAGCCATATGTGTGCATAGATCGTGGGATGGCCATCAGTCAGAGCTCTACCATCATTCAATATCAGAGAATTCACACTGCAGAAAAGCCATATGAATGTTGTGAATGTGGGAATTCTTTTACGTGCAATAGTCACCTCAATAAACATAAGATAATTCACACTGGAAAAAACACATAGGGAGTATACAGATTGTGGGAAGTCATTCAGTCAAATCTCTACCCTCACTCAACACCACAGAGTGTACTCTGGAAAGAAGACATTTGAGTGCAGTGGTCGTGGGAACTCCTTCAGCCAAAGTTCAAAACTCAGGGAACATCACAGGGGTTACACTGTGAAAAAAACCTCATTAATTTGGTTTATGTGTGGAATCTTTTAGCTGCAAAGATAGCCTTGTTCAACACCCGAGAGTTCACACTGCAGAGACGCCTGAAATGTGCAGAGAATGTGTTATTTTTCTCACTTAGGATAACAATGCTGAAGAAAACTCTTTGGGACTCATTTACCTGAATATAAATCTGTTTTAAGAGAAGAAACATTCTGCTTGATTCCTCATCATTTCGGGTACAAATAAGCCTTGAGGAGCTTCATTGCACTTGTTCACATGTCCAGATCTACTACCCAATTGATCTCACTGCAAGTATTTCTGGCTGAAGATTGCGCACATGTGTCCACTGTGTGTACTCAGAAAAAAATGTATTCTGTTACCCTTGTTCTTGGGAACTTATGATTACTGCCAGCTGATGCCTGGATCTTAATACGTTTATCTCATTCTAGGGAATGGAACTAACCCAGGGTTCCTCCAGAGCACAAATTCTCACCCTGAAGTGTAACCCTTTCAGGGACATGGTCGTTCTCCCATTATTCTGTGATGAATTCCTTGAGGTTCTAATTCACTCTCCTGTGATCTGCTGAATGCCTTCTCTCCTGGTTTATGCACTTTATGTAAAAGTGATTTTTCTTTTGTATATGTAATTTTGTTGGTTCTATTCACTGCCCAGGATAATTTGAATAAAAATTTGTAATCTTTCGGCATGGAGATGTGAATATATATGGTGGGGTCCCCAATTTTCTTTCCTTTGTAAGGCACATCATACTTGGGAAAAAAATCAGTTTGTTCAATATTAGGTTCTTTTCATTTCTGCTCCAAATCTTGGAAGAAAATCTACATGACAATGTGGTTCTAATTTTCTCCCTGGTGCCTCTATTGTTGATGATGTCAATGGTCAACCAGAAAAATAGACCTTTATATTGCATCTCTGAACGATATGAATTATATTCTCTGTTCACTGTATGTATTACATTTCTCAGCAATGTTTCAAGGGCTTCTTCCCACATAGTGTAAAGGAGCCATGTGCCACGATGTACAGTATTTCATAGGCTGGTGTCTTTTGCTACAAGACACTGTGGTTAAGACTGAACAACAATTGGGGCAGAAACACTCTACTTATAGTGAGTTGGAAAGACTGGAGTAAATTGGATGAAAGGGGCCTCTTCTCAACCTTATCCACAAATGGTCAGTGGGTTGTGGCTTGTGTGACCTTTGTGTACAGACATTCTCATGACCTCCATCAACTGTCTCCTATGGCTGAAATAATTGGCAGAAAAAATAATGTAATTGTTTTTTTTTATTCCACTCAGTCATCTAGGGTGTGCACTTTAATGTTTGCTCAACAGGCAAGACCCCACAGCTAGAGGAAGGATAAACCTGTAAGTAGCCCCAGGACATGTCTTTTGTAACCCAGTCTGCATTTCTGTTGATTCCAAAGGCAATAGTCTTCACTGCTTGACAATATTTGCTGCCACTGAGGCAAGGCCAGTCCTCTCAGGATAAGGAGAGAGATGTTAGAGCCCATATGGGATTGAGATTTTAATTTCCTATCTAGCTCTTTATTTGAAAGTATTTTAAGGCTTTATTTTAGTATCTGTATAACTGAAATGTAACAAATGCACTTTTCTCATGTACTATTTTGTGAGCTTGGACATAAGCATCAAGCTGTAAAACCATCCCTTGTGAAATAAATGTGTCTCTCGCCCATATACAGGTTAGGGCAAAAGTAGGCTCAGAGATGCGAATATGAGAAACTAAGAGTTTATTCTCTTTTTTCAAATAAGTATTTATATATCTTTAAAATAATTTATTGACTTTTTAGAAAGAGAGGGAGGGAGACAGAGAATGAGAAATGGTGATATGGAAAAGATTCAGTTAATGGCTACGTCCTGCACGCCACCTACATGGGACCCAAGCTGGAATGGAACCTGGGACTTTCAGGGAGAAAGATGGTGCACAACCAACTGAGGCATACTGGCGGGGAAGAATCTTGCTGTATTATTTGTTAATTATTTTATTAATTTCCACACAACAACTCTACACGTTCTTGTGCCACATCCTATATTTTCCTTCTGCCCTTTCGTAATCTCTGTTCTTGTCATTATTAGCCCTCCATGAAGTCATGGATTTTCCACCCTTTGCAATAGAATATTTCCTATTGTTTGTAATTTTATATGCATTATATGTGGTTTAGTCTTTAACAAATACTGGTTTACACCATGGTACACAGTTATTTTGAGATTCAACGCTAATGTTTATGTAGATAGTTATTTTTTTATTGCTGAATAGTACTGTGCTCTATGGGTAACTAATTTATGTATTGGTAAATCTGTGGTTTTGGTTATTTCCACGTCTGGTGTATTATAAATATTGTCTTCAGTTTCTATATAGATGTATGTTTTATTTCTCAAACTGATGCAGTGTAGATGAATGTTTCACATTTAAGATATGGGGAAGTGTTAACCAAAAGCATCATTACTTTTACCTCCTGACTAATCCACAGTATATGAAAATCCATTTTTTCTGCTGCCCTGCCAGCACATGCAATGGTTAACCTTTTAAAACAGTAGAACGCAAATGATTATACTGTTAACTCACCTTCATTTTAATTCCACTTAGCTAAGAAATTTATATGGCGACTGATTTTCTTATGCATTGATATACTCTGTCTCTATTTATTTTGTTAAAATGTCAGCTCAGACTCTTTTAAATTGTTTAAATAAATCTATTATTTTTATCTAAAATGGTCCATTGTAGCATCTAAGTTGTATGTTTGAATTTCACTCATTCCCCAGTGAATCCATGTATTATTTGCCATTTGCAAAGACAGATTTTGAATACTGGAGGCAAAATTGTCTTCCAGAAATATATTTATATTAAAATTTTATGGCTTTTCGAGAGAGGAAGGAAGATTGATAGATAGAAACATGGAACAGAGAGAACATCATTCACTGACAGCCTCCTGCATAATTCACACTGCATATGGAGCTCACAACCCAGGCAGGTGCTCCTACTGGTATTCGAACCAACAACCTCTTGGTTCCTGATTCCATGCTGAAGCGCTAAGCCATACCGGCTGGGCATGTTTTTCACAAATTTAATTCAAAAAGCAACTTGAATTCCACTCATACACTTACAAGTTGAGGCACAACAGGCTGCAATTGAGTCCTCCTTGCTTCCCAAACTCCTTTCTCCTTCCACAGTTCAACCCGGCCTCACCGCATTTTCCCTCCAGCTTTGGGTATAGGTCCCTGTCCCACCCTGAAGCCCAGGTCTGAGCACCAAAACAGAGAGTTGCTTCAGGGTGCCACATGGTGTGACTGGGTGGGAGAGGGTGACAGGCTGAAAAGCCACCCTGTAAGGCCATGGTGGTGTGACTGAGGAGCGAGGATTGGGGAAACCTTGGCGTTTTTTACATCTAAAGGCAGCAACTAGGATGAAGCAAAGTTTTGTGTGAGGAGTTTTACTTCATTTTCAGGAAGCTGCTGCCATCCATGGCTGTGAACCTAAGAGGGACATGGTGTGCCTTAGGATTCTAACCTTTTGTCAAAACTGCCCAGGGGAAGATCAGACTAGAAGGGAGAGGATAGCAGTGAGGGGGGAGGAGGGAAGTCCTGCAGGTGATGAGGGTACTGGTAGGGTGCACAGTGAGTCCTGAGCCTTGAGGTAATGCAGGTCCCCCCACCACAAGAAACCACAGCCTCCCAGTCTGAAGTGCTGCTGGGGGGCGAAAAGGAGGGACTGAGGTCTTGGAGACACCGCGCCCCGCAGCAGCCTCAGCTCCAGGAGGAGAAGGAGGAAGGACAGGCCCAGGGAGAAGGCCCCGAATTATGTGCCCTTGGACGATGTGGAGCCTCAGCCGCTTTGGGGCCCGGGGTTCCCCGCTTACCCAGGAAGGGGCCACGTCCCCGCCTTCCTCCTGCCCCGCCTGGTAGCAACGAGGACAGCGCCCGGCTCAGGCCCCGCAGCGGTTCTGGGCACTTGGAGGCCCTTCCGTCCCATAAACTACATTTGTGTTGGTTTAGAGAGAAGAAGGGGCCGGGGGAAGAGGATCCCTGGCCCGCCCCCCAATGGACACGGGGCCTGCGAGCCATGTACGGGTCTTACCAGCCATCGAACCTGGCCTCCCCCTTCGTAGGTCTGTGTCCAACCACTAAGCGACCCAGCTGAGCTTTTATATTTTTTAATAAAATGTATTTTAATGTTGAAGGTGTTGCAGGTGTCTCCCATGGCCCCGTGTCTCTGTTCATGGGGGATCTCTCCCACTTACCCTCCCCTGGGAGGTCTGTCCGTCTGTCCCAGGAACCAGCCTCGGGTCCCATCTCCTCCTTCCCCAGCGCCACTGGCAGCCACACCTTCACTCACAGAGGACACGGCTGGGCTGCGGGAGAAAACTACAACACCCAGAAGGCAACGCGCAAGCGTCCTCTCAGTTAACAGCGTGTTTCTCACTGTGGTTCCGGTTAATGCGGGACTTCCGGTAGTTTCCCGGCCGACGACTTGGCTTCCGTTTACGGACCTGCCGGGTTCCGATTCCGTTTAAGGCGGGACTTCCGGTATCCTGCTGTGTGACGTTTAGGCTTCCATTAACTGACCTGCCGGGTTCAGCTGAGGTTGGACGTTGGTCCCGCGGAGGAGGAGCTGCGGGAGGCAGCGTCCCCGCTGGGCAGGGAGAGTCTGAGGCTGGTTGACCGCCAACACCCGGGACAGGGGTCTCCGTGCCTCCCCGACTCCCCTCGGCTGACAGACTCCACTCAGTCACCCCACCGGCCCTCCAGCCTCGGGGCCGGCGCCTCTCAGGCCCCGCAGCCCAGGTCGCAGCGCCCAGAGCAGTGAGTGCCCCGGGGGGACACAGGGGTGAGGGGGGAGGTGGGCGACGGGCTGCGCTGCCGCCGGGGAGGCCGTGGGGGACGGACCGGGAACCGGGGAGAGCCAGGCCCGGTCTGTGTGTAAAGGCGACAGAGAGGAGGAGAGGCGGTTTCCGGGAGGAGGTTACTCTCCTCCTCAGAGGACGGGACTGGGGGTGGGTGTGAACCAGAGAGGGACATGGAGCCCCGAGGGATGCGGTTCGAAATGCCTCACAACTGCCCAGAGGAAGAGCTGACTAGAGGGGAGAGGACCCTGTGACTACAGCAACCCAGCAAGAATGCGCCCTGAGGCCCCGCCCTGAAGGGTGTGGGTAACTCCTGTTCACGTGACCTCAGACCTAGCCCCTATGTCCTGGCAGTGAGTGCCTGGCTCTCAACACACCTTTAGTTCCCACAGGTTCCTGCAGGTGCAGAGCCCCTTAGGGCAGTGGACGGGAAACTCATTAGTCAGCAGAGCCCAATATCATCAGTATAACGATGGAAATTTCTTTTGAGAGCCACATTTTTAAAACTTAAACTGCACAGGTAAGTACATTGTTACTAACTTAATTAGGGTGCTCCTGAGCTGGCCTTCGCTAAAAACTCAAGGGGCCAAATAGCCTCATGTGGCTCACAAGCCACAGTTTGCAGACGATGGGCTTAGGGAATTGGGTTGTAGAGCTTATTTCAGAGTCTCACCTCTAAGATACTGGTGTCCCGGAACTGCCCAGACACTCTTCTAGACCTGGAACCTGGGGAGCTTGTTGAGACACCAATCCCAGAATTCTAAGTCCAGGTTCCTCGTCATATGAGTGGTTCCTGTTTCTGGCTACCAGTGAAATGGGATGTGAGAGGTTCCTTCAGGCATAGGGTCCTGTATCCATAAAGGCTTTGATTGAAGACTGAGCTCATTCAGGAACCAGAAAGTGTTTTGTTTGTTTGTTTTTTTAATAACAGGTAACAATGGAACAGGAATCAGGTGTAGAGGAGCTTTGTGGCATCTTGGAAGTGTGTTCTGTAGTTGATGGGAGCATTTGGAGGTTTGGAGCAGTAGGAGCAAGTCATGTGACCGAATTCTCATTGGACGCTCCATGGCTACAGTATGATGAGTAATACAGATAGGATGGAGGTGGTAAAAGACTAGGATGGCAGTCTCTGTGAGTGTGATGGTAACTGGCCCATGATGGTGATTGTGGTGGTGAAATAAGCTTTGGATTCCAGATTGGTGCTTTAGGTGTGGCCACCTGGATTTCTAATTTGGAGGTTGAGAGAGAGAGATTAAGAGTCAGGGATCATGTGAATGCTTGCATTTGGCAGCTGGAGGTGTGGAAGAACCACCAGCTGAGATGCAGATATTCATATTAGGATGTGTAATGTTATTTGGGGATACCAGAACTTTTGTATTTTAACTGTTAGGGTTTCCGATATTTCATGGAGCAGTTAATGAGCATCTGGTACTCTGAGGAGCAGTTCAGAATAGAAATTTCTCTAAAATGTAGTTTGGGATGTAGGGACCAGGGTGTAGTTGTGGATCATTTTATTTCTCTTTAATTGGATACCAAAGAGTGAGTCAACAAGATGAGACTGTAGCTGTTTCATATTCACTTGTGAAATGCACAGCAGGATGTATTTGAGCTTTAGCTTTGGCTGTTGTCCTCAGTCTGGCTGATTGGCTTAGGGCTGTGGTCTGCAAACCGTAGCTCGGGAGCCACATGGGACTCTTTGGCCCCTTGAGTGTGGCTTTTCCACAAAAACCATGGCCTGGGCAAGTCTATTTTGAAGAAATGGCCTTATAAGAAGTTTAAAAAATTGGGCTTGCAAAAGAAATTTCAATAGTTGTACTGTTGATATTTGGCTCTGTTGACTACTGAGTTGCCGACCACTAGCTTAGTGGTCAGCAAACTGCAGTTCTCAAACCACATGGGGCTCTTTGGCCTTTTGAGTTTTTAGAAAAGGAGAGCTTAGGAGTTCCCTAATTAAGTTAATAACAATGTAGCTACCTATATAGTTTAAGTTTAAATTATTTGGTTCTCAAAATAAATTTCAGTAGTTGTACTGTTGGTATTTGGTTCTGTTGGCTAATTAGTTTGGCGACCACTGGCTCGGGGGCATGAGTGGACATCTTTGCGACTCACTGGAC
Organism: Antrozous pallidus; assembly: GCA_027563665.1. Lineage (NCBI taxonomy): Eukaryota > Metazoa > Chordata > Mammalia > Chiroptera > Vespertilionidae > Antrozous > Antrozous pallidus. The sequence continues at coordinate 1,074,075 of CM050525.1, read as the reverse complement.
ATTGGCTAGAGGGCCTTTGGTGATGGCACTTGAGTGCTAAAGGGTGTGACTGAAGAAGAGAAATCAGGTTCAGCTGAGTGAAGGTGGCCTCTTGATATCTGAGATCTGATGTGGTTCTCAGTAACTGAGGTTGAAGGAAAACACAATCAGAGAGGGAGGCCTCCATAGAAGAATTCAAGGCTGCTCAATGAGTGTGGACTCTCAAAGTTGGTATTGAACTTAATCCTGTTTGAATTTGCCAAGAAGTCAATATACCACACATGCTAAGTAATGAATAGGATGTCAAGGAGATCATAGGTTCTGTGGGTGTAGAAGTGTAAGTATGAGATTGTTGTGGGAGGAAGAGTGATGTGTGCTTGAGTAGTGATGTGCCTTCATAGTTAAAGGGCCCAAGTCAATGAAGTTTGAGTCCATTTCTGGTGATGTCCAGAAATACCATAAGGTGTCTGTCAGATGCTTACCACAGGCTGTGTTCTTACACTGACTCTATAGAAATAGGAGGCAGAGTAAACCTATCCCATTTAAACCCACCTCAGCTCAGGCCTTTTGCCTGGTCTATATTTGTGAATGGAGAGACATTGAAAAAAAAATTAGCTGTGGTGGGGCTCCCCAGTTCTTTCAACATGTTGAAGTCATTATGTTCTATTTCAGCCATGCATTAGGGTGGAGAGCTAGTAATAGGACTTTTGAAAGAAGCTGCAAATGCAGCAACCCCGGGTAATTGTTCTGGCCAAGGATTAGGTGAGGCACGATCAAATTTTTCAAAATTTAATGAAGATGCTTCCACACATGTCTTCTCTGTGGGAGACGCTATCTTCCAACCCATGTCCTAAGTACATTTCATTTAAATCATACATTCAAAAATATTTTTTTATTTATTTTAGGGAATAAGGAAAGGAAGTGAGAGATAGAAACATCAATGATGAGAGAATTACTGATAGGCTTGTTCCTATACCTCCCCTCTCCCTGGGAATTGATCCTGCAACCCAAGTATGTGCCCTGACCATGAATAGAACCATGACCTCCTAGTTCATAGGTCAATGGTGAACCACTAAACTACACCATCTGGTCAGTAGTATCCGGAAAAGAAATTATTATCTGTATTTTTTATTGTTGATAGTATTATACATGTCCCCCATTGGCACCTTATATATATATTTTTGGTGGATCTGACAATATGGATCAGGTAAGCAGACCTCCAGTCCCATATCCTCCTCCCGCACCACTTGTAGGGTCTCAACACCAATTCTCACCAAGGTCATTGGCTGGGATAAGCCCTCCTCTGGGCCTTTGCAAAAACTACATTACCCAGAAAGCACTGCAGCAGGGTGAGGGGTGGTAAAGAGCATTTTGGTACCTGCACACACGTTAGGGCTGGACTTCCTGCATCCTCCTCCTGGCGGCCATTTTGTCTTCCCTTCAGGGACTCCTGGGCTTCAGCTGCTGGGTGTTGAGTAGAAGGCGGCGTGGGAGGCAGCATCCCCGCTGGGGAGGGAGAGTCTGAGGCTGGTTGACCCCGAAAACCCGGGACCGGGGTCTCCGTGCCTCCCCGACTCCTCTCCTCTGATAGAGTCCCCTCAGCGTCCCCCCACCGGCCCTCCAGCCTCGGGGCCGGCGCCGCTCAGGCCCCGCAGCCCGGGTCGCAGCGCCCAGAGCAGTGAGTGCCCGTGGGGGACACAGGGGTGAGGGGGGAGACGTGGACGGGCTGCGATGCCCTCGGGGAGTCCATGGGGGACGGACCGGGAGGCGGGGAGAGCCAGGCCCGGTCTGTGTGTAAAGGCGACAGAGAGGAGGAGAGGCGGCTTCCGGGAGGAGGTTACTCTCCTCAGGGGACGGGACCGGGGGTGGGTGTGAACCCCAGAGAATGGCGGCCTGAGGTGCGGTTCTCAACGCCCCACAACTGCCCAGAGGAAGAGCCGACCACAGGGGAGAGGACAGCAGGGAGGGGGAGGAGGACCCTGTGGCTACAGCCATCCAGCAAGAGTGCCCCCTGAGGACCCGCCCCAAGAGGTGCAGGCAGCTCCTGGTCACGTGGCCTCGGGCCTGAGCCCCTGCAGAGCCGCTTAGGAGGAGCTTTTCTCAGGGACTCAAACTATTGGGGCCTCCAAGGTAGTTGGGTCCTGGGAATGTTCAGCCTCTCTTCTCGGGGGAGCTTGGACCTGGAGACCTTGAAGGAGATCCACACCCAGAATCCTAAGTCCAGGGTAAGGGTCAGATGAGCGGTACCTGATTTTGGCATCCAGTGGAATTGTGTGTGAGAGTGCCATCCATGCATGGGCTCCAGAATGTGCCAAGGCTTGAAGTGAAGACCAAGCTTTTTCTGGAAGGATATCAGGGTTTTTTGTTTGTTTGTTTGTTTTTGTGTTTTTAATTGGGACTGGAAGCAATGGAACAGGAATGAAGTCCAGAGGATCTTTGTGACAACTTTGGATTCTGTTCTGCTGGTGATGGGATCATTGGGGTAATGGGAGCAGTAGAGCAGGTGATGTGACTGCAGCATGATGTGGGTGTGAGGACGGTGGTAGGAAGACTACAGTAGAAGCTGCTGCGATGGCCTTGGTGAGTGTAATGGTAACTGGAGCACAATGGTGGTTGTGGATGTGGAAGAAGCAGTTGCATTATGGGTCAGTGATTTAGGTGTGTCCACCTGGGTTTTCTAATTTTGAGGATTGGAGAAGGCTGTAAGTATCAGAGACGATGTAAAGGTTTAGATTTAGCACCTGGAGGTATGAAAGCACAATCAAATGACATCAACAAATTCATAGTGGGAAAACTCATGTTCATTTGCAATATAAACTCTTATTTTTTCCTATTTGGGTATGATACATTTCAGAGACCAGTTCATGACCATCTGGAAGTCTGAGAAGTAGTTGGAAGATGAAGACTACTTAAAAAATACTAAAGAGTATGGACAAGGGAAGGGTTGTAGATCACCTTTTTATTTTATGTTATTGGAGGGAGAAGAGTAATTCAAAAAGGTGAGACTGTGGCTGGTGCCTGTTTACTTGTTAGACACTCACCAGGATTTCTTGTTACTCTTTGTGTGACCTGGTGTGTTGCATCCAGTTTGGTTGACTTGCTTATGAGCCTGAGGAGACTCACCGTGGGCATGGAGTACTTGCAGTGAGACTTGAGTACTGAAGGCTGTGAGTAGAGAAGGGACATCAAGTACAGCAGCTATTGGGGGGACTCTAGATAACTGAGATCTGATGTGGTTGTCAGTAGGAGAGGTAGAAGAAAAAAGCAAGTTGGGATGGATGCTTCATAGCAGAACTGAAGGCTGTGTTTTTGGGTATGTGCATTCAGAGTCAGGTTAGTATACTGTTTGAACTTGCCATGCATTCAGCCTCTCCTCCTCAGGGGACGGGGCTAGGGATGGGTGGGAACCACAGAGGGATGCGGCCTGTGATGCCATTCTAAACGTCCCAGGTGGAACACACACGATGAGTAATGACTGAGAACAAGCAGATGTCTATGGGAGCTGGGGCGGCAGGAGTGCAGGTGTGAGAGAGGCGTGAGAGCAGGAGTGATGTGTTCTCTTGGAGAGGAAGTGTAAATTCATGGCCACTGTTCCCTAATGTTGACAAAGAGGGAATGAAGATTACATTTATTTCTGGTTATAACTGGATTATACAACATGGGAAATTTTAAGGTAATGCCTGAAAAGACAGGTTTTGTGGTGTTATATGCCAGGTTCACTATTCAGGTGTCATATAGTGCACACCTGCTTGTTGGGAGAATGCAGTGATCAATAGGAATTGGATAGTATACATCAGTGTCACCTGAGCTTGAAAATCTCTGCTTGCTTGGTGAGGGGAGAAGTGTAAGAGAGAAATACATTACAGCAGAGGTGAGTTAGAATGTTGAAAAAAAGGTAATTAGAAAACAACCCCTCCACTTTATGAAATATAACATGTTATCTTTGAAATGTGACTCTGGGAATCAAGCTGTATAAGAGAAGTGGGATACAAAGAATTATGTGGAAAAGGTTTGGCAAAGTATTGGCCTACTATTGTAATCGAAAGAGTGACGAGTGATGCTTGTTTTTTGGGGTCTGATAAGTAGAATCTATGGGACACCAAGAATATTGCCCAACATTTATCTGTCCCCTATGTTGGTGGCACCTATTGCGTTGACACTAAATATGAGGCCGTGAGGTAAGGTGTCAGAAATCTGGGCATCTGCTTTATTGCTGTGGGAAGACACAATATTGGTAGGAATGTAAGAATAGAGTGGCTCTGTTGGATGCAATGCCAGCTATATTCTGTGCTGGGGGAGAGAAGGGGGCAGACACATATGAAGAGTGGGACATATGAAAGTAAAACTTAGAAGAGAAGTTGGTCATGGACTGTGCCCATTGTGACAGGAGATGAACTTTGAAGACGTGGCCATTGCCTTTTCTCAGGAGGAGTGGGGACTGCTTGATGAGGCTCAGAGACTTCTGTACTGCAATGTGATGCTGGAAGTGTTTGCATTTGTCTCATCTGTAGGTAAGAGCTTCCCCATTGTGCCAGTATCCTGAGGTGATTGTCTCTCTTCATTTAATCTCAAAACAGATTTCTCACTCCCACAGCCAGACCATGTACCCTTCTATTTTATCCCATTATCTTGTCAAATGTGCTATGACTGAGAGTATTGAGTGTGTGGGAGCCCAGAATAAAGGACTCTGTGAATATTCCTCACACCCTTTGCCTCACATAGCACAGGATGTGTCCGGGGGTCAGAATTTCTGCAAACATCTTAATGGGCTCAAGATTGCACTTTCTATTCATGGGAGGATGTCTAGATCCACATCCATGGCTTCCACTTCTGCACCATTCCTCCAGCTATACGTTCTTTATGACTGAGTGTGCCATGTTGAGGACTTTTCTTGCATGAACCGTGGACGGTTCTTGAAAGACCTCCTTCCATTGTTTGTAATATTCTGTTCCCTGAATACTGTTTTATGCTGTCTTGCTCTGGGCCAGTGTTGGCTACTCACCTCTGTTGTCTTTCTATAAAGCTTTAGAAGACTTGTGTTTTATGTGTTTGTACAGTAGAAGGTGCAAGGAGAACTTTGGTTTATTCATGGTTGAACATGCAGGATGATCTAAAGGGTTGCCTGGCCATCTTTTTAAAATTATTATTATTGATTTTTTACAGAGATGAGGAAAGAGGGATAGAGTTAGAAACTTCGATGAGAGAGAAACATTGATCAGCTGCGTCCTATACAATCTCTATTAGGGATGTGCTAGCACCGAAGGTACATGCCCTTGACTGGAATTGAACTTGGGACCCTCAGTCCACAGACCTATGCTCTATCCACTGAGCCAAGATGGTCATGGTGGCTTGGCCCTCTTGTTTGCAACTGTGGGGAGGGATGACTTAAGGTTGAGGTTTAGATCATACCAGGAACTTGCTCTTGTCCAAGAGAGTTTAGGTTGAGGTGACACTGGCAGCAGGTCATTTCTACCTTTCAATTCCCATGCTTGACACTTCCCTGATTTATCTTTTAATTTGTGCCTTCCTTGTTTCTGGCTACCTTCACCTTTGGGCCCTTTTCCATCACCGGTTGCCTTGAATTGCACTATCAGCAATATTCTCAAGTATTCACCTGCATATGTTTTTTTTTTAATATATTTTATTGATTTTTCACAGAGCAGAAGGGAGAGGGATAGAAAGTCAGAAATATCGATGAGAGAGAGAGAGACATCGACCAGCTGCCTCCTGCACGCCCCCCACTGTGGATGTGCCCGCAGCCAAGGTATATGCCCTTGCCGAAATCGAACCCTGGACCCTTCAGTCCGCAGTCCGACGCTCTATCCACTGAGCCAAACCGGTCTCGGCCACCTGCATATGTATTATGAGGTGCACAGACATGCTTCACTAGACATTGACAGAATAAGGTATAGGCAACCTTCTGCACAGCTTGCCTATGTCACCAGAAGACAATCCCTGTTGGACACTGTTAGAAAAAAGAGGAGACGTTCCAGCATTTGTTCTATGTGGTGCTTTCCATGTTGGTTTCATAGTTTATTTGAGGTCTGTCATGTATGATGATCTTCATAAGCCAAGAAATTCACAGCAGCATCTTATCAGTATTTCCTTCAGACATTTTACCGTCAGACAATTGCATGGAACCAACATATTATGTGCAACAAACTTAGCATTTGCTTTTTATTTAATTTTTGTTTTTGTTTTTTAAGAACATTTTGTTGATTTCTTTTTATAGAGAGGAAGGGAGAGGGATAGAGAGCCAGAAACATCAATGAGAGAGAAACTTTGATCTGTTGCCTCCTGCTCACCCCTTGTGGGGGATGTGCCCACAACCAAGTTACATGCCCTTGACTGGAATTGAACCTGGGACACTTCCATTTGCAGGCCAACGCTCTATCCATTGAGCCAAACCAATTAGAGCACGACAGACATTTGTAATGAGGCTTTTTCCTGTTACAACAGTCAACATGCATTTCATCACCATTTTTCTGTTTTCAGGTTGTTGGCATAAACCGCATAATGCAGAGGCCTGTTTTGTTCAGAGTATATCTGTACAAGGAGTGTCACAGATCAGTGCTTCTGAGACACCTCCAGCAACCCGGAGGAATTATCTCTGTCAGAGGTGTTTCTCTGTGTTGAAAGATACTCTCCACCTGACTGAATCACAAGCAGCAAACTTTGAGCAAAAAGGTTTCTTACCTAATGCATGTGTGAGAGACTTCTGTTTCATTGCAAACCCTCCCGATCAACAGAGGGATGCCAGTGGACATAAGCCCTGGAAAGAAGCTGTGGATAGCGCCTCATTTGTGACCAGATTCAGCTCATCCTTATCAGGGCTGCCTTCAACCAGTAGGGAAATTGGGGAAGACATCTCAGCCATCTCAGAGCTTCTTCAGCACCAGGCCCCTCTAAACACTGAGGAAGCACATGGCCATAGTGAGAATTCAGTGGAATTTCTCAATCGAAAAGGTAATCTCCAATGGGATGATTGTGAAAAAGCCGCCAGCCACAACGGGAACCTCGTTCAACATCAAGGAGTCTTCTCTGGAGACGTGAAAAATGAGTGTAATATACATGGAAAAGTTGTTACATATGTCTCTCATCTCAAACGACATAGAATAGTTCACACTGGAGAAAAGCCTTACAAATGCAATGAATGTGGAAAGATATTTAGTTGCAGTTATGACCTCGTTCTCCATAAGGGACATCACACTGGAGAAAAGGCCTATGAGTGTACTGATTGTGGGAAATGTTTTAGGAGTAATATTATACTCCTTAACCACAAGACAGTTCACACTGTAGAAAAGTCTTACAAATGTAGTAAAGGTGTAAAATCATTTAGCCACAATTCTGTACTCTTGACCCATCAGAGAATTCACACTGGAGAAAAGCCAAATCAATGTAGTGATTGTGGGAAGTGCTTTAGTCGAAGGGCAAACCTCTTTCAACACCTCAGAGTTCACACTGGTGAAAAACCTTATGACTGTAGTGATTGTGCGAAGTGCTTCAGTCAAAGGGCTCACCTCCGTCAGCACATTAGAGTTCACAGTGGTGAAAAACCTTACGAGTGTCATGATTGTGGGAAGTGCTTTACTCGAAACTCTAGCCTCATTGACCACCGGAGAGTTCACAGTGGTGAAAAACCTTATGAGTGCAGTGATTGTGGGAAGTGCTTTACTCGAAAGTCTAGACTCAATGACCATCTCAGAGTTCACCGTGGTGAAAAACCTTATGAGTGTCCTGATTGTGGGAAGTGCTTTACTCAAAACTCTGGCCTCATTCAACACCTCAGAGTTCACAGTGGTGATAAACCTTATGAGTGTCGTGATTGTGGGAAGTGCTTCAGTCAAACCTCTAACCTCATTCAACACCTCAGAGTTCACAGTGGTGAAAAACCATATGAGTGCAGTGATTGTGGGAAGTGCTTCAGTCACAGCTCTAGCCTCATTCAACACCTCAGAGTTCACAGCGGTGAAAAACCTTATGAGTGTAGTGATTGTGGGAAGTGCTTCAGTCAAACCTGTAACCTCATTCAACATCTCAGAGTTCACAGTGGTGAAAAACCATATGAGTGCAGTGATTGTGGGAAGTGCTTCAGTCAAAGGGCTCACCTCATTCAACACCTCAGAGTTCACAGTGGCGAAAAACCTTATGAGTGTAGTTATTGTGGGAAGTTCTTTAGTCAAACCTCTAACCTCATTCAGCATCTCAGAGTTCACGCTAATGAAAGACCTTAAGAGTGTAGTGATTGTCAGAAGTCATTTGGCCAAATCTCCACTCTAGAAAGCACAGAGAGTTTACATTGGAGTAGAGCTTTAAATGTGCAGCGGATGTTTTACTTTTGCACTCAGAAGAACAACCCCAAAGTAGAAGCTTTTACCGCATTTATCTGAATGTAAACCCCTTTATCAGACCTTTCACTGTGCTAGATCTCTAAGTTTCAGGTATAAGTGACACTTTCAGAAACTAGATCCCACTTGCTATCCTACTCACGCCTGCCATCTGATGTCACTGCAAGTATTTGTGTGGAATTTCTTTCACCCCTAGCACCTGACTCACCTGAAGAGTATGCATCACTCACAACCCCTGCTCGCTCTGGGGTTGTGCTTGAGAAGATTATGAATAATCTGAGCTCCTTGATGAATCTTAACTCCTTTATTTCCCAGCAGAGAATTGACCTGACCCAGGTTTTTTCCAGAGCATCCATCCTCAGCTCAATGCTACCACTTTTTTTTTTTTTAAATATATTTTATTGATTTTTTACAGAGAGAAAGGGAGAGGGATAGAAAGTCAGAAACATCGATGAGAGAGAAACATCGATCAGCTGCCTCCTGCACACCTCCTACTGGGGATGTGCCCACAACCACGGTACATGCCCTTGACCGGAATCGAACCCGGGACCTTTTAGTCTGCAGGCCGACGCTCTATCCACTGAGCCAAACCGGTTTCGGCTCAATGCTACCACTTTAAGGGACATTGTGGTTCTCACATTAGGTGGTGATGAAATGTTCCAGGTTGCAATTCATCAACCTGTATACCTTGTGCTGTCCTTTTCTCTTTTTTATGATCTTTATGTAGAGGAGTTTTTTTTTTCTTTTGTACTTGAATTTTGTTGGTTCTTTTCTCTCCCTGGCATGAATGAAAGGAAAGTTGTGATTTGTCAGCGCAGAGAGGTGTATAAATATGCTTGTGTCCCAAACTTTCTGTGCTTTGGAAGGCACATCTTGATGGCAGAAAATCAATGTTTGTTCAATATTGGCTGATTTTGTACTGCTGACCAAGGCCTTGAGAGAAAGTGCATGATTTTGTGGTTCTAATTTGCTGTCTGAATCTCCTTTATTTTACAAGACAATGGTCACCCTGAACACAGTTTTTGTTGTACTTCTGTGAACAATATGAATTAAAATTCTCTTTTGAGCGTATTACACATCTTTTACTCAGTTTTTTAAAAATTTAATATATTTTTATTGATTGTTGTTGCAGTATAACATATTTAATAGTAGTACATGTTTTCCTTTCCCCCTCTCCATTATTCTTCCCCCAGCCGCCCTTACCCCCCCCAGCACATGTCCACACTCAATCCCCTCCCCGCCCCAGTGTCTTTCATTTGTTGGTTATGCTCATATGCATGCATATAAGTCCTTTGGTTGATCTCCTCCAGTATCCACCTCCCATCCACCGAAGCCTTCCCTCTGTAGCTTGACAGCCTGTTCAATGCCTGCCTGCCTCTATATCAATCACTCTCCCCTGTTTCTCTTCTTCAAAAATATTTTGCCTCTGCATAGTAGAAATAAATGTATAAGAACAAAAAAGTTTCAGTCTCAGTTTCAATGTCCAACTGTTCTGAGTCCCAGTTTAAGTATCAAGTAATCTTTATGTGTACACGTCAGCAATGGTATCCAGTAGGTGGACACATCGTGGCAATGCAAGATCCATCCTGACTGGTTTGGTCCTGCGCCGCCTGCAGCCATGCACAGCTGCCGACTGCTAGCATGGCAAGGTGTCGTCAGTGTCCCCCATTTCGACCATCCTCATGGCTGGAACAGACCCGTCAGTTCCTCACTGTCGCAGGAACCCACAGGTCTTGGGGTTGTTATCTGAAAACACAGAAAAACACTTTCTCGACCAAAAGTTAACAAAGTGATCCTCTCTGCAAAATAGACTTGGGATTCTTTTTATTTTTGCCTAAATGATTTTCCTTTGGCACATTTTGATACCATGTGTGTTTTTTCATGAGTGTCCTGCAGTTGGTTTTACAAATGGAATTTACTTTACTGGAGTAAGAATTTTATAGATGTATTTTACTTACAGGATATTTTTCCTTACATGATATTACCCTACTCCCCCCACCCTTTTTGATTGATGGGGGCTTTTGGAAATTTTATTTTGCAGTCTTGGTAATTTTAAATTATACTTTTTGCACACAAACATGAGTGCTTTAGGTTCTTTGGATGTTAGGCAATTTTACAGTGAGAAGAACTAATAGATATTTTAGTTAATGTTTTAGGAACAGCTTTTTTTTCAGTACACTTAAATTTTCTTGAGTATTCACTTATTTCACTTGGCCAATTTAAATTAATCTGAAAACTTGATTACTATTTTACTGTCAATTTTAATACTCCAACCAGAAATCTTAGTTTAACCTGTAAATACGAGTGGAAAGGAATATTTGCATTTTTGAGTAGGTCCTGAGCATTCCTCGTAATAGACTGCATTTAGATATAGAGCAGCTATTGCTGGCCAAGTCTCTGTCTGCCTCCTGGGTCCCGGTCTGAGTTGTGCCTGGGAAGCGAAGCAGCCGTGGGGGTAGGAGACCTCCCTCAGAAGGGGTGAGAATTCAAGCGCCTGCAAGGTTTGTGGGTGAGGGTCTGTGCCCTACCTCTGCTGACCTTTTAGTTCTCTCCTGTTGGCCCCTCTGCGACTGTGCCTGTCTTACGTTGTTCCTTCCCTGAGGAATCTTACCCGTCTCTGGCTAACCAGCCATCCTCCGGGGCCAAACAGGGTGATGTGAGGTTCAGTTCTGTTTCCTTTATAGTCTATGCCCCCGTGGCCTCCACGTCGAGCACCTGCCTTGGGGTCCCCTCGCCTGCTGGTGAGATCCCGGTACTGATCACATATCTCGGGGGACCCAGGTTTCTTCTCCAGCTCACACCATTGGTCGAGAGAGAGAGATCTATGGTGCCAGCTGCCCTGAGGCTTCTGCCACCGCTTGAACTGAAAGCTCAGGCATCAGCTGTGTGTATTTGGATAGTAAGAAGAGGGTCCCTCTTGGCCAAAAGGGCAAGAGGGGCCAAGAGAGAATGCTCAGTTGCCTTCCCAGTGCCTTAATTCCTTCTGAGAGGGATTAATTTCTTTCCTATCCTTTTTTAAATTGCTTCCCAACATTCAAAGAATTAGTTTGTAAGTTTATTTGGGATAATTGTATAATATGCTGTTGTCAAATATCAAATATTATAATGACATTGTAGAATAATATCATGTAAGGGCATTATGGTGTCACGGGAGGTGAAGGAGGGCCTAGCCTAAGGACTGGTGTCCATAGGAGATGACAAGCTCTAGGCCATGTCAATTCAATCTCAAACTAGCTGCCATTTGTTTTTATAACTGTTTAAATTTTGTCAGGGATGTAAAAACACAAATTACTTACCTTAGTTCAAGAGTTCAAATATATTGACTTTCCCCCTTACTCCCACCACCTGCCAATTACCCTGAGGTTTGACATTTTGATGGACTTTTATCAGTCTCTGGATCCTATCTTGTTCATCAGTCTATGTCATTCATTATATTCCTCAAATGAGTGAGATGATGTGATATTTATCTTTCTCTGCCTGGCTAATTTCACTTAGCATAATGCTCTCCAAATCCATCCATGATGTTACAAATGTTAGGAGCTCCTTTTTTCCCGCAGCATAGTATACAATTGTGTAAATGTACCATAGTTTTTTAATCCACTCATCTGCTGATGGGCACTTAGGCTGTTTCCAAATCTTAGCTATGGTAAATTGTGCTGCTATGAACATAGGGGTGCATATATCCTTTCTAATTCATGTTTCTAGTTTCTCGTTTGAATGGGAGCTCCAATTTTAGTTTTTTTGGAAACTCCATACTGTTCTCCACAGTGGCTGCACTAGTCTATAATCCCACCAGCAGTGCAGGAGATTTCCTTTTTCTCCGCATCCTCACCAGCACTTGTCATTTGTTGATTTGTTGATGTAAGCCATTCTGAGAGGTGTCAGATGGTACCGCATAGTCGTTTTGATTTGCATCTCTCGGATAATTAGTGACTTTGAGCAAGTTTTCATATGTCTCTGGGCCTTCCTTTTGTCTTCTTTCAAGAAGATTCTATTTAGGCCTGTTGCCCATTTTTTTTAAAATTGGATCATTTGTCCTCCTTTTATTGAGTTGTGTGATTTGCCTGTAGATGCTTGAGATTAAACCTTTATCACTGATAACATTTGCAAATATGTTTCCCATACAGTGGGTTTTCTTGTTGTTTTGTTGATGGTTTCTTTAGCTGTGCAAAAGCTTTTTATTTTGATGTAGTCCCATTTGTTTATTTTCTCTTTAGCTTCCATTGCCTTAGGAGCAGTATCATTGAAGAAGTTTTTTCGGCATATGTCTTGAGATTTTTCTTCCTGTAGATTCCTCTAATGTTTTTATGGTTTCCCGTCTAACGTTTAAGTCCTGTATCCATTTTGAGTTTATTTTTGTGTATGATGTAAGTTGGTGCTCTAGTTTCATTTTTTGCATGTATCTGTCCAATTTTCCCAACACCATTTATTAAAGAGACTGTTTTGACTCCATTTTATGTTCATGCCTCCTTTGTCAAATATTAATTGAGCATAGTGGTTTGGATTGATATCTGCATTCTCTATTCTATTCTATTGATCTATATGTGTGTTCTTGTGCCAGTACCAGGCTGTTTTGAGAAGAGTAGCTTTGTAATACAGGTTGAAATCTGGTATTGAAATTCCACTGACTTTGTGCTTCTTTCTCAGGATTGCTATGGCTATTTGGGGCCTTTTTTTTTTATTCCAGATGAATTTTTGGAGAGTTCTTTCTAGGCCTGTGAAATATGCCATTGGTATTTTAATGGGGAATGCATTAAATTTATAGATTGCTTTGGGTAGTATAGACATTTTAATTATGTTGATTCTCCCAATCCATGAACATGGTATGTTCTTCCACCTGTTTACATCTTCCTCTATCTCTTTTTTTAGTGTCCTGTAGTTTTCCACGAATAGGTCTTTTACCTTCTTAGTTAAGCTTATTCCTAGGTATCTTTACTTTTTTGGTGTGTTGGTAAATGGGATTGCTTTTTTAGTCTCTCTTTCTGTAAGTTCACTATTAGTGTGTAGAAATGCCATAGATTTCTTGTCGTTAATTTTGTAATTCAGCTGCTATGTTGCTGAACTCATTTATTAAAAGTCTATTAGCTTTTTTATGGCGTGTTTAGGGTTTTTTATGTACAAATCATGTCATCTGCAAATAAGGATAGCTTTACTTCTTCTTTTCTAATTTGGATGCCTTTTATTTCTTCTTCTTGTCTAATTGCAGTGGCTAATACTTCCAGTACTATGTTGAACAGGAGTGGTGAGAGTGGGCAACCATGTATTGTTCCAGTTCTTAGGGGAAATGGTTGTGGTTTTTGCCCATTAAGTATGATGTTTGTTGCGGGTTTATTATATATGGCTTTTATTATGTTGAGGTATGATCCTTCTATTCGTACCTTGTTGAGAGTTTTTATCTAGAAAGGGTGTTGGATTTTGTCAAATGCTTTTTCTGCATCAATTGATATGACTGATTTTTATCTCTCAATTTTTTTATGTGATGTATCACATTTATTGATTTGTGGATATTGTACCATCCTTGCATTCCTGGGATAAATCCTACTTGGGCATGGTGTATGATCTTTCTGATGTACTGCTGGATCCGATTGGCATCTATATTCATGAAGGATATTGGCCTGTAATTCTCTTTCATTGTGTCGTCTTTATCTGGTTTTGGTATTAGGGTGATGTTAGTTTCATAGAAGGAGTTTGGAAGTGTTCCATCCTCTTGAATTTTCTGGAATAGTATAGGTTTTAGTTCTTCCTTGAATGTTTGGTATAACTCCCCTGTGAAGCCGTCTGGCCCTGGGCTTTTGTTTGCTGGAAGCTTTATGATGACTGCTTCAGTTTCTTCCATAGTTATTGGTCTATTGAGTTGTTTAGGTTCTTCCTGATTGAGTTTTGGGAGTTTATATTTTTCTAGAAATATATCCATTTCCTCCAGGTTGTCCAGTTTGTTGGAGTAGAGTTGTTCATAGTATTTTTATTAACAATCCTTTGTATTTCAATGGGGTCTGTTGTTATTTCACCTCTTTCACTTCTGATTTTATTGATTAGGGTCCTCTCTCTTTGCTTCTTGGTGAGTCTGGCTAGAGGTTCATCAATCTTGTTTAACCTTTCAAAGAACCAGCTCTTGGTTTTGTTGATCTTCCGTATTGTTTCCTTGGTCTCTATGTCATTTATTTCTGCTCTGGTCTTTACTATTTCCTTCCTTCTGCTTACACTGGGCTTTTCTTGTTGCTTTCTTTCTAACTCTTTGAGTTGTTGGGTTAGATAATTTATTGCCGTTGTTTCTTGTTTTTTTGCAGTAGGATTGTAGGGCTATTAACTTCCCTCTCAAAACTGCTTTCACTGTGTCCCATAGTTTTTGGATTGTTGTCATTTGTTTCCATGATGTTTTCTCTCTCTTCCTTGATCTCTGTAGTAACCCAGTCATAGTTTAATAGCATGCTGTTTAGTCTCCATGTGTTTGCTTTCTTTGGATTCTTTCTATTGTACTTCATTTCCCGCTTTATGCCACTGTGATGTGAGAATATGCTTGATATGATTTCTATCTTCTTGAATTTGGAGAGACTTTGCCTATGACCCAACACATGGTCTATCTTTGAGAATGACCCATGGGAACTTGAAAAGAATGTATATTCTGTGGCTTTGGGGTGAAATGATCTGAAGATGTCAATTAATTCCATCTGGACTAGTGAGTCATTGAGGATTGATGTTTCTTTACTGATTTTTTGTTTAGAGAATTTGTCCAATGGTGATAGTGGGGTATTAAAGTCTCCTACTGTAATTGTATTGCTGTCTATCTCTTCCTTGATATCCTCTAGGAGATTTTGTATGGTTTGGGTGCTCCTGTATTGGGTGTGTATATGTTTACCAGAGTTATTTCTTCTTGTTGGATTGCTCCCTTTAGTATTATGAAGTGGCCTTGTTTATCTCCTGTTATGTTCTTCACTTTGAGATCTAATTTGTCAGATATAGGTATGGCTACCCCAGCTTTTTTTTTCATTTCCATTCTCCTGAATAACTTTTTTCCAACCTTTCATCCTCAGTCTGTGTGCGTTCTTTTTTTTTTTTTTTTTCGGATGTAGGTTTTTTTGTAGGCAGCAGATACATGGGTTGTGTTTTCTTATCCAGTCTATTATCCTATGTCTTTTGATTGGAGCATTTAAACCATTTACATTTAAAGTTATTATTGATAGGTACTTATATGTTGCCATTTTTGTTCTTTACCCCCGTGTTCCGTCTTCACTTCCTATTTCTTTTTTTTTTTTTAAATTATTTTTTATTGATTTTTTGCAGTATAATAGTAGTACATGTTTTCCTTTCCCCCTCCCCCTTATCCTCCCCCCAGCCTCCCCCACCCCCCAGCACATATCCCCAGCTTCCCCCCTCCCCGCCCCAGTGTCTTTCATTCATTGGTTATGTTCATATGCATGCATACAAGTCCTTCCGTTGATCTCCCCCCGCATCTGCCTCCCATCCACCCAAGCCTCCCCCTGTAGCTTGACAGCCTGTTCAAGGCCATCCTGCCTCTATATCAATCACTCTCCCCTGTTTCTTTTCTTCAAAAATATCTTGCCTCTGCATACTAGAAATAAATGTATAAGAACAAAAAGTGTTTCATTCTCGGTTTCAATGTCCAACTTTTCTGAGTCCCAGTTTCAGTGTCAAATAATTCATTATGTGTATAAGTCAGCAATGGTATCCAGATGGTGGACATATCGTGTCAATGCATGATCCATCCTCTCTGGTTTGGTCCTGGGCTGCCTGCAGACATGCACAGCTGCTGACTGCTAGTATGGCTAGGTGTCGTCAGTGTCCCCCATCTCTGGACCATTCTCATGGCTGGAACAGATCCCTCAGTTCCTCACCGTCGCAGGAACCCACATGGTCTTGGAGTTGTTCTCTGAAAACACACAAACACATTCTCGACCAAAAGTTAACAAAGGGATCCTCTATGTAAAATAGACTTGGGATTCTTTTTAATTTTTGCCTAAATGATTTTCCTTTGGCTTATTTTGACACCATGTGTGTTTTTTCATGGGTGTCCTGCTATTGTTTTCACAAATGGAATTTACTTTACTGGAGTAAGAATTTTCTAGATGTATTTTACTTACTCAATATTTTTTTTGTCCCTTTCATGATATTACCCCGCTGTCCCCTCCCCTTTTTTGATTAATGGGGACTTTTGGAAATTTTCTATTGCAGTCTTGATAATTTTAGATTTTAATTTTTGTACACAAAGTGACTGCTTTAGGTTCTTTGGATGTTAGGCAATTTTACAGAGAGATGAACTACTGATAGATTTTTCAGTTAATGTTTTAGGAAAAGCTTTTTGTCCAGTACACTATAATTTTCTTGAGTATTCTCGTATTTCACTTGGCCAATTTAAATTAATCTGAAAATTTGATTACTATTTTCCTGTCAATTTTAATACTCAAGCAGAAATCTTAGTTTACCCTGTGAATACTAGTGGAAAGGAATATTTGCAATTTTGAGTAGGTCCCGAGCATTCCTGGTAATAGACTGAATTTAGATATAGAGCAGCTATTGCTGGCCGAGTCTCTGTCTGCCACCTGGGTCCCCGTATGAGTTGTGTGTGGGAGGCGAAGCAGCCGTGGGGGTAGGAGACCTCCCTTAGGAGGGTTGAGAATTCAAACCCCTGCAAGGTTTGTGGATGAGGGTCTGTGCCCCACCTCTGTTGACCTTTTAGTTCTCTCCTGTTGGCCCCTCTGCGACTGTGCCTGTCTTAGGTTGTTCCTTCCCTGAGGAATCTTACCCGTCTCTGGCTAACCAGCCATCCTCCGGGGCCAAACAGGGTGATGTGAGGTTCAGTTCTGTCTCCTTTGTAGTCTATGCCCCCCTGTGACCTCCACGTCCAGTACCTGCCTTGGGGTCCCCTAGCCTGCTGGCGGGGTCCCGGTACTGATCACATATCTCGGGGGACCCAGGTTTCTTCTCCAGAGAGGGCCCAGCTCACACCATTGGTCAAGATACAGATCCATGGTGCCAGCTGCCCAAAGGCTTCAGCCACACCTCGAACTGAAAACTCTGGCATCAGCTGTGTGTATTTGGATAGTAACAAGAAGGTCCCTCTTGGCAGAAAGGGCAAGAAGGGCCATTATAGAATGCTCAGATGCCTTCCCAGTGCCTTAATTGCTTCTGAAAGGGATTAATTTCTTTCCTATTCTTTTTTAAGTTGCTGCCCAACATTCAAAGAATTAGTTTGTAAGTTTATTTGGGATAATTGTATAATATGCTCTTGTCAAATATCAAATATTATAATGACATTGTAGAATAATATCATGTAAGGGTATTATGGTGTCATGGGAGGTTAAGCAGGGCCTAGCCTAAGGACTGGTCTCCATAGGATATGACAAGCTCTAGGCCATGTCAATTCAATGTCAGACTAGCTGCCATTTTTTTATAATTTTATATAAACTTTGTCAGGGATGTAAAAACACAAATCACTTACCTCAGTTCAAGAGTTCAAGTATATTGACTTTTCCACTTACTCTCGCCACCTGCCACTTACCCTGAGGTTTGACATTCTGATGGACTTTTCTCAGTCTCTGGATCTATTCTTGTTCATCAGTCTATGTCATTGATTGTATTCCTCAAATGAGTGAGATCATGTGATATTTGTCTTTCTCTGCCTGGCTAATTTCACTTAGCATAATGCTCTCCAAATCCATCCATGTTGTTACAAATGGTAGGAGCTCCTTCTTTTTTTCCGCGGCATAGTATTCCATTGTGTAAATGTACCATAGTTTTTTGATCCACTCATCTGCTGATGGGCACTTCGGCTGTTTCCAAATCTTAGCTATGGTAAATTGTGCTGCTATGAACATAGGGGTACATATATCCTTTGTAATTCGCCTTTCTAATTTCTTGGGGTATATTCCTAGAAGTGGGATCACTGGGTCGAATGGGAGCTCCATTTTTAGTTTTTTGAGGAATCTCCATACTGTTCTCCACAGTGGCTGTACTAGTCTACAATCCCACCAGCAGTGCACAAGAGTTCCTTTTTCTCCGCATCCTCGCCAGCACTTGTCGTTTGTTGATTTGTTGATGTAAGCCATTCTGATAGGTGTGAGATGGTACCGCATAGACGTTTTGATTTGCATCTCTCGGATAATTAGTGACTTTGAGCAAGTTTTCATGTGTCTCTGGGCCTTCCTTTTGTCTTCTTTCGTGAAGATTCTATTTAGGTCTGTTGCCCATTTTTTTATTGGATCATTTGTCCTCCTTTTATTGAGTTGGGTGAGTTGCCTGTAGATGCTTGAGATTAAACCTTTATCACTAATAACATTTGCAAATATGTTCTCCCATACAGTGGGTTTTCTTGTTGTTTTGTTGATGGTTTCTTTAGCTGTGCAAAAGCTTTTGATTTTGATGTAGTCCCATTTATTTATTCTGTCTTTAGCTTCCATTGCCCTAGGAGCAGTATCATCAAAGAAGTTCTTTTGGCATATGTCTGAGATTTTTCTTCCTGTAGATTCCTCTAATATTTTTATGGTTTCCTGTCTTACGTTTAAGTCCTGTATCCATTTTGAGTTTATTTTTGTGTATGGTGTAAGTTGGTGCTCTAGTTTCATTTTTTTGCATGTATCTGTCCAATTTTCCCAACACCATTTATTGAAGAGACTGTCTTGACTCCATTTTATGTTCCTGCCTCCTTTGTCAAATATTAATTGAGCATAGTGGATTGGGTTGATATCCGGATTCTCTATTCTATTCCATTGATCTATATGTCTGTTCTTGTGCCAGTACCAGGCTGTTTTAAGAACAGTAGCCTTGTAATACAGCTTGAAATCTGGTATGGAAATCCCACCGACTTTGTGCTTCTTTCTCAGGATTGCTGTGGCTATTCGGGGCCTTTTTTTGTTCCAGATGAATTTTTGGAGAGTTCTTTCTAGGTCTGTGAAATATGCCATTGGTATTTTAATGGGGAGTGCATTAAATTTATAGATTGCTTTGGGTAGTATGGACATTTTAATTATGTTGATTCTCCCAATCCATGAACATGGAATGTTCTTCCACCTGTTTACATCTTCCTCTATCTCTTTTTTCAGTGTCCTGTAGTTTTCCACAAATAGATCTTTTACCTCCTTAGTTAAGTTTATTCCTAGGTATCTTAATTTTTTTGGTGTGATGGTAAATGGGATTGCTTTTTTAGTCTCTCTTTCTGTAAGTTCACTATTAGTGTATAGAAATGCCATAGATTTCTTGGCATTAATTTTGTAGCCTGCTACATTGCTGAACTCATTTATTAAATCTACTAACTTTTTTATGGAGTCTTTCGGGTTTTTTATGTACAATATCATGTCATCTGCAAATAAGGATAGCTTAACTTCTTCTTTTCCAATTTGGATGCCTTTTATTTCTTCTTCTTGTCTAATTGCAATGGCTAATACTTCCAGTACTATGTTGAACAGGAGTGGTGAAAGTGGGCAACCCTGTCTTGTTCCTGTTCTTAGGGGAAATGGTTGTAGTTTTTGCCCATTGAGTATGATGTATGCTGTGGGTTTATCGTATATGGCTTTTATTATGTTGAGGTATGATCCTTCTATTCCTACCTTATTGAGAGTTTTTATTAAGAAAGGATGTTGGATTTTGTCAAATGCTTTTTCTGCATCAATTGATATGACTATGTGATTTTTATCTCTCAATTTGTTTATGTGATGTATCACATTTATTGATTTGCGGATATTGTACCATCCTTGCATTCCTGGGATAAATCCTACTTGGTCGTGGTGTATGATCTTTCTGATGTACTGCTGGATCCGATTTGCTAGAATTTTATTGAGGATTTTGGCATCTATATTCATGAGGGATATTGGCCTGTAATTCTCTTTCATTGTGTCGTCTTTATCTGGTTTTGGTATTAGGGTGATGCTAGCTTCATAGAAGGAGTTTGGAAGTTTTCCATCCTCTTGAATTTTCTGGAATAGTCTGAGGAGTATAGGTTTTAGTTCTTCCTTGAATGTTCGGTAAAACTCCCCTGTGAAGCCGTCTGGCCCTGGGCTTTTGTTTGCTGGAAGCTTTATGATGACTGCTTCAATTTCTTCCACAGTTATTGGTCTATTGAGTTGTTTAGATTCTTCTTGATTGAGTTTTGGGAGGTTATATTTTTCTAGAAACATATCCATTTCCTCCAGGTTGTCCAGTTTGTTGGAGTAGAGTTGTTCATAGTATTTTTTAACAATCCTTTGTATTTCAATGGGGTCTGTTGTTATTTCACCTCTTTCATTTCTGATTTTATTTATTAGGGTCCTCTCTCTTTGCTTCTTGGTGAGTCTGGCTAGAGGTTCATCAATCTTGTTTATCCTTTCAAAGAACCAGCTCTTGGTTTCGTTGATTTTCTGTATTGTTTCTTTGGTCTCTATGTCATTTATTTCTGCTCTGATCTTTACTATTTCCTTCCTTCTGCTTACACTGGGCTTTTCTTGTTGCTTTCTTTCTAACTCTTTGAGTTGTTGGGTTAGATAATTTATTGCCGCTGTTCCTAGTTTTTTGCAGTAGGATTGTAGAGCTATGAACTTCCCTCTCAGAACTGCTTTCACTGTGTCCCATAGATTTTGGATTGTTGTGCTATCATTGTCATTTGTTTCCATGATGTTTTCTATCTCTTCCTTAATCTCTCTAGTAACCCAGTCATAGTTTAATAGCATGCTGTTTAGTCTCCATGTGTTCGATTTCTTTGGATTGTTTCTATTGTAGTTGATTTCCAGCTTTATGCCACTGTGATCTGAGAATATACTTGATATGATTTCTATCTT